>OY757011.1:176807785-177353720 GCA_963580285.1 Lucinisca nassula
TCTTGGTAGGGGTTCACTAGATGAAGCTTCATACCAAATATCAAAGACCTGGACCTAGCGGTTTCAGAGAAGAAGATTTTTCAAGATTTTCCCTATATAAGCCCATGAAAAACAAAAGGGCCCCCGTGCGGGGGCATTTTTGGCCCCAGGACTATAATTTGAACAATCTTGGTAGGGGTCCACTAGATGAAGCTTCATACCAAATATCAAAGACCTGGGCCTTGCGGTTTCAGAGAAGAAGATTTTTCAAGATTTTCCCTATATAAGCCCATGTAAAACCAAAGGGCCCCCGTGTGGGGGCATTTTTAGCTCCAGCACTATAATTTGAACAATCTTGGTAGGGGTCCACTAGATGAAGCTTCATACCAAATATCAAAGATCTGGGCCTTGCGGTTTCAGAGAAGAAGATTTTTAAAGGTTTTCCCTATATAAGCCCATGTAAAACCAAAGGGCCCCCGTGCGGGGGCATTTTTGGCCCCAGCACTATAATTTGAACAATCTTGTTAGGGGTCCACTAGATGAAGCTTCATACCAAATATCAAAGACCTGGGCCTTGCGGTTTCAGAGAAGAAGATTTTTTAAGTTTTCGGTGAAAAAAATCTATTTTTGGCTACTGTGACCTATATGTGCAATGGACCGGAACCATTTGAACAACTTTGAAAGGGGACCACCTAAGGATCATTCCTGTGAAGTTTGGTCAAAATCCGATCAGTGGTTTAGGAGGAGATGTCGTTTGAAGAAAAGTTTACGGACGCACGGACGCACGCACGCACGGACGCACGAACGCACAACGGACGACGGACAAAAAGTGATCCCAAAAGCTCACCTTGTCACTACGTGACAGGTGAGCTAAAAATGTTTGAAAATGAGGTCTGAAAATGTTATGATTTGCAGTTTAAAGCACTTTCAAGTTGAATTTTGTCCTGAATGAGGTAGATAGTATATCTGCTTATTGAATGAGAAAAGATTAAGGGCACTACAGTTAATTGCTTTAACATCATTAGTTTCAGGTAATTAAACGTTAACGATTTTGGCAGGATAATCCAGAAATTACTAAGTAACAGAATTAGTTTTCCATTGACTGAAGAAATAGTATACACTAAATATAGCTTGTCTAGTCAGTTGTAGGGTTCCTCCAGAAAGAAGATCCCTGGACAATTTGGGATTGAAGATGTAGGAATTTTACCGTAAAATAAAAAAAAAAATGGACACCATAAGGATGTGCTGTAATTCTCCTAATTATTTTACAAATTTGTTTCACAATCCAGCAAGGAGTCCAAAAGGTACAGATGGAATGGTAAACAGTGGAGACCCTGATCAGACTGCTCCTTCAGGAGCAGTCTGATCTGGGTCTTCACTGTTTGCATAGGTTTATCTGCCTAAATACTTAGGACCATTATGGTAACAAGCCTTACTCTGCTGAAATAATTAATTTAGCTACACCCATTTCTGACTAAGAACCAATCAGATTACTTGATGTAATTTATTCCTGCAAATTCACAAACTGAATGTCAAACAGCAGAGATCCTGATCAGATGGTATCTGATATGGATGTACACTGTTTGCAAAGGTAGGGGTTGTTGTATTCAGTAGAATAAAGATTAAGCTCATAACATGCTATAACAATGTAACAGAGTAGTGACCTGTCTGGAGTGGTGCTGGTTGGCCTGCTGCCCAGATTCCTTGCTGCTCTGCTGCTCGTTTATCATTGGTCCATTTGTAATACCCAGCCTCATTACGATAAAAACCTGTTAACAAACCGAAAAACAACAGGGTTGAAATCATGTCAAGTATGATATCAGTGTATTCAACATCAAAACTCTAATCTACCCTTGCTGCTTTAATTAACCTATTTAGTACCCGTGCAAACAGTGCAGGCCCAGTTCAGACCCCGAAGAATGCGGCGTCTGATCAGGGTCTACACTATTTGATAAAAGTTCAGTCATTTTCCAAATAAATTTTGATGAAAACACAACCTGACACCCCTAAATTTTGAATTGGATTCCTGCTATATATAAGGAGGAACATTCCATTTGGTACAAAAAGGGTTAATGACTGTCACAAAGAAATTAGACTTGAAAAACGTTTAGAAGAAATCAATAATACTATTTTCAGATGACAATTTGTAATATTTTTCTTCTTTTGCTCCTAAAATAGACTGTGGGTGCTTGTTTAGACTGTTCTAATATTAAATAAATAAACCATAGTTTATGTTCAGACAATTCATACTACCATTAAAATCCTAAAAATTCGGACACCTTGAAGACTTGCTGTAATTCTCCTAAAATTTGAATAGATTTGTTTCATGATCCAGCAAGGAGTCCAGAAGGTGCAGATGGATTGGCAAACAGTGTAGACCCTGATCAGACTGCTCCTGAAGGAGCAGTCTGATCAGGATCTGCACTGTTTACTTAGGCCTATCTGTCCCAATACTTAGGATCATATGGTATATATACAATCAGAATTGTACATAATGTTAACAAGTGCTTGTAATAAAGTACCCTTGTAAGCTCAACTTTACTGTGATTATTTTCTTATTTCTGCTCCAAGACAATGTTTGCTGCCTCAATGACTAGTACCCTTAAATTATGTCTAAAAGAGCAGAACAAAGGAAAATATCATGTTTTTCAATAGAAAATTGTCAATTTCATAGACATGAAACAAAGCATTATGTCACATGGGCACATTTCAACATTTACCATTTAAGTTCGACCATACAGGCTTGAGTCTCCAGTCGGGCCTATCAGAGTCTTACTGTTGGTTTTCTTTTGCTCCAGTATTTCAGTGGTTTCTTGCTGTTGAGTCCTCAATGTTGTTTAATCTCTGTGGTTGTTTGATTTTTGTGTTCTCAGAGATGTTGCGCTAATGAGTTAGGAGGCCTTCATGCGGACTGAACGAATTATTTGTCTAAATCGAGACAGAAGTAAGGCTAGGATTGCGGCTGCGTAAAATTGATTTAAGCCCCCCAATGAAATTCTTTTCACAGACCGTTCCAAGGCTGTTCTTCTGTAGCAGTTTGTTTTTGTTATGGTTTGTCTTTGGGTGTGTGTGTCGCTTATATCTTTTTGTTTTGGATAGCCAACTGGCCATTTTGTGAGGATAGCCAACAGGTCATTTTGTGGGAAAGTAACTGTCCTTTTGGCTTTCCGCTATTGATGTTTCCATTAGGATCTAGTAATTTCATGTTTGTGTTTCTTTCCCTTTAGTGTCTCTGATGGGAGCTGTGGGTTAATTGCATCGATTCCTGATCATTGCCTTCACTTCCATTCTGAGCAAACAATGTAAACTCAGATAAGAAGCCTAAAAAGATGATGATTCATCAGGCTCTACACTGTTTGTCACCCATGCAGTTATTTTTAGACACAATATCGGTTAGTAAACTGCACTTGTTCAAATTTAAGAACAAGTATGGTAAGACTTTTAGTTGTTTGAATATTTATGGAAAATATGGTATCCTAATGTTACTCTACAAAACAATCTTTTTCCAATATAAAAGGGATTACAAAGGAGTGCATTTGACAGACTTGTTAAAGAGATGAAACAAGCTTGAACTATAATTCCCTGAACAATTGTACTGTTACTGTACATGCATACAAAGTTCTTAAATTAAAAATTCCTGAATTCCTGAAAAATTATGCCAACCTATCATTTATTCAAAGACAAAAATTCTTAAAATCCTGGAACCAGAATAATGCTGAAATTTTAAATTTTTCTCCAGCAGTACATTTCTGTTATTAACCCATGTCAAATGGGAAACCCAAATATGGAGCATTTCCAAATGTGCAGGCCCAGATCAGAGTTCGCAGAATGTGGTGTCTGAATTGGAAATGGACTCCAAGGGCCAGTTGTTCAAAACTTAATGACGTCGTTAGTTAACATATCATTAAAATTATGATCACTTAATATGGTAAATAAACTTTAATACATTTTTGCTAAAAAATGAGCAGCTTTTGCAGATGCAAAAGCTGCTCTCATTTTTTCAGCAAAAATCAAACTATATTAGATAGTGTAGCTGAAGGATTGTGGCCGATAACTCGGATCAGTCGCAACACGGTCTTGCTCATTGTGACTCACTGTGAAAGCTTGTTTCCCAATTTCCTGACTAGTTTCTTCAAAAAAAAATTGGATTTCTTCAGAGGATTGTCACGATTTTGATGAGCAGTGAAATTTGCGCTGTTTAAATACCCTCTGTGGGCCAGTATGACGGCCCCCTATATTAGATATTGTACTTGCTAGAACAGTTAAAGGTCATATACAAAGGTATAGCAATCCATTAAATTTAAAAAGACATTGATTCTGACAAGGAATCGAAGGGCAAAAACCACATCAAATTATCTTTATTAGTTTTCAAGATATTACAATTTGAAGTGTGAAATATTTCATATAAACACAGATAAAGATAAAGATAAAAGATAAAGAAGCTTTATTTAACGTCGCATATTCGAAACAACATAAGCTCTGTAGAGCTTTTATCGCGACAAACAAAGTATCCTCTAACAAATACTTACCTGCCTTCATTTATCCTCCTAGGACTACCCCTGATAATGCGAACGTCAGCCAAGGGAGCTCCTAAAACCATTTTTCACGCCTTTGGTATGGCGCGGCCGGGGATCGAACATGACCTCCCATTCCCGAAGCGGACGCTCTACCACTGAGCTATCGGGGCCGGTAAAACACAGCAACTTCAGACTGCCTCATTAATATTCATGAGGTATTTTATAATGTCATAGATGCATATTGTAATTTTTAAACTTTTTTTAAATATTGAACAACCTTGTGTTCTATAGTCCTCAGAAATTTATAATCACCTATTTAAATTATTGAAACTGATCTTAACCAATATGCTAAACTAGTTTTCTCCTATTTTCAATCGCAAACCTTAAATTCTAATTTTAAAGATTTTTTTTGTACCACCAACAAGCTTGTTCAGCTAACAATGCTCTGAACAACTGGACCCTGCTATACATAATGAGGAAGATTCCATTAAGTGGCAAATGGGTCAACCTACCTATCCAGACAGGTGTATTGACCAGACCTTCAGCCTCCTGCCCAACCACTTTGTTCAGATTAAGTCCATCAATTTCTATCAAATGACCGCCATAACTGAAAAGAGGAAATCATGCAGAATATATATGAGCTATCTGATTAAAAGACCTGTATTGGACTGTTACTTGGCTTGGTATAGTAGTCGCAGATAATATTGACTACGCGGAGCAACCATTTGCACATGCCTTTGGAATGTTCTATTAACAAGAAGGTAAACCAAGTCACCCAATTGTGTGAATTCAACTGTAACACAAACAAAGCTGTGGCATATAAATGGCCATTTGGTCGGCTTGCAGAAAGCATGCAAAAGGCACTCTACTGAATCTTCTGGTGGACTCAGCAAATTTGACATATACTGACAACATCTGAATAGCTCCGACTAGTCCATCTTATCTGCGATTGCTATAGCTATGACACAACCACTTTATAACACTGTCCAATATAACATGATTTCGGATATAACAGTTTATATTATGGATCCCAAAAATGTACAAATTATACAGAAAAATGACCATAAATAGCCATTTTTCTATATAATCTTGTAGTTTACATTTTGCTTTGTTTGGATGTAACACATTTGTTTAACTATTACACATAATTTCCAACAGTCTCTGCCAATTGGGGCTTTGAGAAATAGACTAGGCTGCATGATGCTTCCACACCAACCAAACCTGAGTACTGGTAAACCACTTAGACAGTGTTACCCTGCCAAGGAAAGGTAGTGCAAGTCAGACCATTCCTTAAACCTTAGCAGTTTCTTTGGGTGGTAGAGCTTGAGTTGCATTTCATGTCAGTGTCAGGTAAAAGTCCAACAAAATCAGAAGCAATGTTTCCAAATGCCCTAAATAGTGCTGAATGGGGTGTAAAACCTCAGCACAAAAAAAAAAAAAAATGCGATTTCTGCTTTGGACCCCAATGATAGTGTTCTAAAGCAGTGGTTTGGAATAAAGCATTGAGATATTTTATTCCATCAGGTCATCAAGTCCATGTTATGAACACCCTAGTAAGCCCCACTTTATATAGAGAAAAGTGGGGTTTATGGGGTGTTCATTCTTTTCCTCAGTTTTGCTCAGAAACATAGATTGTGGGTTCTTGTTAAGGGGAATGGATACTCCTTCATGGGGAGGCAACTCCTTCAAAAGTGTTTTTGTCTCCCATGTCAATAGGGGTCAACATTAGAGGAAAGAATTTGATTCTGAGGAGGAAATTCTTTCCTTTAATGGTAGACCGCTTTTTCCATGGGACAAAGTTTGTAGAAAAGTGAAAAGAAAGTCCCTAAAGTTGTCTCCCTTTGAAAAATGGCAAAAAAATCTGCCAGCTTAAGCCACAATCTCAATGTATACCCGAATTTGAAATAAGAAAAATACCAAACATTTTCATCTGAAAATGCTAGTTCTTGATATATGAAAGAGGCTGTATTTGCAAACAGGCGTGTTATCGTAATGTTCTGGCACACACAGAGAGAGGCTGACTTCAGACCTCATCTCCAGTTTTTACATAAACAAATCAACTTGGAACTAATGTATGAGATAATTATCATAGAACACTCATAAGTTATTACGATTGTCATGTATTGCACAGAATAAATTTGTTTCTCATGATTTATGCATTTTCTTATTAGACACATATAGGTAAAAGTACAGCAACATGAAGTGTGTGCTTAGCCAACAGCTGTTTTCTACTCATTGCAAATGCTGTTTTCTTGAAACTCAATCAATCAAATTGCATAACATTTCTCATTAAGATTTAATACAACCCTGTGAGATAATGTTTTCCTTATGCTCTAAAATGACATTTTTCTGTAGAAAAATGAGTGATACATGTATTTTCCTTACATAGATCTTGGTGCTTGTAAGAACCACATCAATGAGTACTTTATGAAGACATGTCTATACAGATACACTATAAATTTTACAGCTGTAAAAATGAAAAATTGAAGATGGAAAATTGTGATATTTTTCTTATTTCTGCTCAAAATATAGATTGTGGGTACACATTAGAACCGCCTCATCAAGGCAGTTCTAACAAGTACCCACAATCTATATTTTAGAGCAGAAATAAGAAAACTAAGGTTTATTTCTGCTCAAAATATACAGTGTGGGTACATGTTAGAAACGCCTCATCGAGGCGGTTCTAACGTGTACCCACAATGTATATTTTAGAGCAGAAATAAGAAAAATAAGGTTTTGCCCTGTATACCCAAGTTTAACTATGTGGGGTTCAAGGGGGTCAAAATTATACAGGCATGTTTGCGTGATGACCACAATCTATGATTCTGAGCCAAGATAAGGAAAATAAGATATGCTCCCATAATCCCCACTTTTCTCTAAAGTGTAGGGTTTACTAGGGAATTCATTACATAGTTGTAAACATGAGGTCACATATCATTACAATGTTATGGACCGCAATTACTCCCTTCATTTATCTATATTGGTAGATTATGTATAGCTTACAGGTTTATAACAACTGCGTCAGAGAGTCAGCTCTTTGGGTCAGTGGTTAGAGCATTGAACTTTCACCCAAGCAGCCCAGGTTCGAATCCCACCATAGGCAGGGTATGCTTCTTTCCTTTGTTACAACTTTCATGTCATAAGATGGGGGCTCGTCCAGGATCAGACTTTATTTTGACAAAAATGGCTTCATACCGAAACTGGCTTCATGTCATCATAAATGATGACTACTTTGAAGGAGGGGTGTGTTACAAACTGCAATTCTTCCCTTTGTAGATTATGCATAGCTTATAGGTCTATCACAACCACTGACATCTGCGTCTTTGGCTCAGTGGTTAGAGCATTGGACTTTCACCCGAGCAGCTTCGGTTCCAAAAGCCCCATATAGGCAGAGATTTTTTCCAGCTATTTCCTTTGTTACGACTTTCATGTTGCAAGAACAAGATATAAACAAAACCATGTGTGATAATGTTTCCTCTACAGCTCAAAAATGACATCCTTCTGTCGTGATATTTTCTTCATTGATGCTTCAAATGTAGAGCATTGGTGCTTGTTAGAACTGCCTCATTGAGTGCCATAAAGTAGGTTTTTCCATGAAAAGTCTCATCTAACTGGAAAAATGACAAATAGTATAGCCCCTGACCAGACTGTTCATTTAAGCCTTTAGATGCCAATCACAACAATTGTTGTCTGCTTTGTGTTCTGCTGGTTACTTAAAGTCATTGCTGCAAAATGTCTGCACTGTTTAAAAGTGTGGGCCCAGATAAGACTGCTCCATAGGAGCAGTCTGATCAGGGTACACAATGTTCGCCAGTGTTTGAAGTGTTTGCAAGAAGAGCAGCAGATGTCAAAGCTTAAGGCTGAGGACATTTTCTGATGCAGCTTTTCTTTACGTCTAAGGGGCAGTCTGATCAGGGTTCACACTGTTTGCCAGTGTTTGAAATGTTTGCAAGAAGATGCAGCAGATGTCAAACGCCCCCGCCTATCGGGGCTTGAAGAAATAGATAGGCTGCATGAGCTGAAACTGACCGCACACAAGTACTGGTAAACCGCTTAGAGGATCTAAGCCTGTCCATTGGTTTCATTGGGTGACAGGGCTTGAGATGTCATTTCATCTCAATGTCAGGTAAAAGTCCCACAAAATTGGATGCAACGTCTCCAAAATGACCTATACAGTGTTGACGGGGACATTAAACCTCAAATCAAACAAACAAAGCAGCAGATGTCAAAGCTTAAGGCAGAGGACAATTTTCGATGCAGCTTTTCTTTGCATCTTAGGAGCAGTCTGATCAAGGTCCACCCTGTTTGCCTGTATCTGAAATGTTTGCAAGAAGATGCAGCAAATGTCATAAGCAGAGGACATTTTCTGATGCAGCTTTTCTTTGCAGCTTAGGGGTGAACAGTCTGCACTGAGTCAGCTGACTGCTATCTAATGACACAACATTTCATGTTTGTTTAGTCTTATATCCTATGAGCCAGCTCATGATAAAACCTACAATGACTTGTGTGAACCATCAAACACTCGGATCAGCTTGTGCATCCACAGTCTGATTGCATGTGCCTTCTACAGCCCCTGCTCTATCCATACATGGAGGAATTGCTGGCTGATCTATGCTGGTTACAACTTGAATCCTAAATATTTGCACAAGTAATTCTTCTACATTTTTGACAAGTTTGTTTCATGATCCAGCAAGGAGTGCACAAGCTGCAGATGGAATAGCAAACAGTGTAGACCCTGTTCAGACTGCTCCTTCAGTCTGATCTGGGTCTACATTATTTGCTTAGACCTATGATCATTACGGTACACAGGTCTTATTGTAGGTTTTATCCTGCTCTGGCCCAAATGAAACATTTAAGGGCAATACTGAAGATTAGTTTCCCTTAAATAGAAGTATTTAATTTCACGGCACACCCACAATACAAACACTTCATTGTTACAGCTGTAATTTAAGTACAACAACCATCTAAAAATTCATACACCACACTTTTTTCATTAAAAGGATCTCGACGACAGCTTAGAACAGTGTGATATGGGTCTAACCCGGTTATGTACACTATAGAGTACATGTAATCTTTTTAACACTATTCTTTATTACCATAAATGGTCACTTGTTAGGATATAACACGGTTCTTTAACTCGCTTTGGGACCCTACAATAGTGTTATAAGGTGTTGTGGTGTATTCGGTAAAACAAGCATTTCAACATATATAGAAGTTCCCAGTACATGAGACTTAGAGCATTTATCACAATAAATATTAAGAATGCTTTAATATGCTTTAATCCTCAAAGCAGGAAATGATTAGTATAAGCACCTTTGCTTGTTTTCAAACCCTGTTCATCTTTCTAATGTGTTACATTCTTGTTGAAAAGAAGTTAAATAAAATATTGTTCAAAGCATCAAGACAAAAACAGCAGACAACATTATATAGTAAATTGTTTTCTGGGAGAAAATAAGGCTTGACATTTCATTTGAACAATTTGCTGAGTGGGATTCACATGAAATGTCAAGGCTATATATATATAATAAATATATAACCAAAATGATCAGAATGCCATCTGCTGTCTCCCCCAGTTGTATTTGGCAATTTTCAGATATTCAAGACAGGACCCAAAAATGGAAAGCAGGCTCAGTTAAGAAGCTACTTCTTGTGGACAATCCTACTCTTATCAATGTGACCTGTTACAGACTATTTCTTGTGGACCTGCCTACTCTTACTGATACTGACCTGTAACAGACTATTTTTTGTAGACCAGCCTACTCTTATTGATACTGACCTGTTACGGACTATTTCTTGTGGACCTGCCTACTCTTACTGATACTGACCTGCTACAGACTATTTCTTGTGGACCAGCCTACTCTTACTGATACTGACCTATCACTGACTATTTCTTGTGGACCAGCCTACTCTTACTGATACTGACCTGTTACAGACTATTTCTTGTGGACCTGCCTACTCTTACTGATACTGACCTGTTACAGACTATTTCTTGTGGACCTGCCTACTCTTACTGATACTGACCTATCACTGACTATTTTTTGTAGACCAGCCTACTCTTATTGATAGTGACCTGTAACAGACTATTTCTTGTGGACCAGCCTACTCTTACTGATACCTACCTATCACTGACTATTTCTTGTGGACTAGCCTACTCTTACTGATACTGACCTGTTACAGACTATTTCTTTTGGACCAGCCTACTCTTACTGATACTGACCTGCTACAGACTATTTCTTGTGGACCAGCCTACTCTTATTGATACTGACCTGCTATAGACTATTTCTTGTGGACCAGCCTACTCTTATTGATACTGACCTGTTATAGACTATTTCTTATGGACCAGCCTACTCTTACTGATACTGACCTGTTACAGACTATTTCTTGTGAACCAGCCTACACTTACTGATACTGACCTGTTACAGACTATTTCTTGTGGACCAGCCTACTCTTACTGATATGACCTGTTACAGACTATTTCTTGTGAACCAGCCTACTCTTACTGATACTGACCTGTTACAGACTGTTTATTATGGACCAGCCCACTCTTACTGATACTTACATATCACTGACTATTTCTTGTGGACCAGCCTATTCTTACTGATATTGACCTGCTACAGACTATTTCTTGTGGACCAGCCTTCACTTACTGATGCTGACCTGTGATAGACTATTTCTTGTGGACCAGTCTACTCTTATTGATACTGACCTGTTATGGACTATTTCTTGTGGACCAGCCTACTCTTACTGATACTGACCTGTTATAGACTTTTTCTTGTGGACCAGCCTACTCTTACTGATACTGACTGGTTACAGACTATTTCTTGTTGACCAGCCTACTATTAGTGATACTGACCAGTTACATATTTCTTGTGAACCAGCCTGCTCTTACTGATACTGACCTTTTGTAGACTATTTCTTGTGGACCAGCCTACTCTTTCTGATACTGACCTATTACAGACTGTTTCTTGTGGACCAGCCTACTACTGACCTGTTACAGACAATTTCTTGTGGACCAGCCTACTCTTATTGATATTGACCTGTTACAGACTATTTCTTGTGGACCAGTCTACTACTGACCTGTTACAGACTACTTCTTGTGAACCAGCCTTCTCTTACTCGCACTATTTCTTGAAGACCAGCCTACTCTTATTGATACTGACCTCTTACAGTCTATTTCAAAAGCCTTCTCTAACTCTTACTGACCTGTTAAAGACTATTTCTTGTGGACCAGCCTGTTCTTATTGATACTGACCTGTTACAGACTATTTCTTGCGGATCAGCCTACCCTTACTGATACTGGCCTGATATAGACTATTTCGGTAGACCAGCCTGCTCTTACTGATACTGACCTATTATAGACTATTTCTTGTGGACCAGCCTTTTCTTACTGATACTTACCTGTTACAGACTGTTTCTGCTTCCAAGTAAGATGCTGGAGTAGGTACTACTCTGATGCACTCTATGCCAAACTTTCTCCAGTCTGGAAAATAGCATATTCTATATTTAATGAAAACATTGAAGACATTGATTAGATGCCACATTTTACAGCAGCTGATGTTGGCTGACTGCTTCCAATGCGCCTTTTATGGAAAAGCATAAATAGGTTGTTCTAATTCATTCGTGACTAACATGAAGTCTGACAGGATTTAAAACAGTATGTTCTGAAACATACTCAATACTGTAGAAAATCCATCTACATCATATAACATTGTTTTCCTTTGCTGAAATTTATTTTTACATGTATTCTGTAGGCAGCAATTGCCTTTTGTGCAAATAGAAAAAGACAAAATAAGGCTTGACTTTTTATGTGAATCATCTTGATTCACATGAAATGTCAAGCCTGATTTTATCTGTTTCCAGGGATTTACTAGTGATGTGCAACTTGATAATAAGATATTTCAGGCAAATGAATAAGATGCCGATAAAAATTACACCTGAAAATCTTGTCTGCTTATGTTGTCTGCTGATTCTTCTTGCAATTTTTTTAAATATGTTTTACATACAGACAAACAGTGAGGACCCATATTAGACTGTTCCTTGAGAAGCAGTCTGTTCTGGGTCCACACTGTTTGCAAAAATGACTTTTAAAGTAACCGGCAGACGACAAAGCAGACAACAATTGTCGTGATTGGCATCTTATTGGTTAATCAATCACAGTTTTCCATGATCATTTTGTCGCTCTATACATAAAAGGTCTCACAATGCTATTGTTAGGACATTTTGTGTTCACTGCAGAAATGTAATAGCTTCAAAATGTATACAGCATACATGAACACATCCATTTATGATTTTTTTTTAAATATATATATTTTCCAAGTAGGCTTCCGCTTTATCAAACTGGAGCCAAAACGACATCATAGAGTATAGCGCTATTGTAGCCTTTGCCAGGTCATTCATGTGGTGAAGCTATGTAGTCACCAATCCAGGTACTAACTGTTATATCAGTTGCTTAACCCTTATCTTGCTGAATATTCAATTTAGCCACACCCATTTCTGATTTCGAACAAATCAGATTTCTTCATGTAATTTATTCTTACAAATCCATAAACTTCATGTCAAACAGTGCAGATCCTGATCAGATGGCTTCTTCAGAAGCCATCTGATCTGGATCTACACTGTTTCCAAAGATAGGGGTTGTTGTGAACAGCATGATAAGAGTTAACTTTGTGAACCAGTCTACACATATTACTATACAGAACCCACTCCTGCAGCAAGGCTATGGCAGTGATATATATCAAAAACTGTTAGAAAAGTAAAGATTTCTGTCAGTTTCATTGGTCAGTATTAACCTGTATCCTGCTGAATATATCAATTTAGCCACACCCATTGCTGACTATCAACCAATCAAGTTATTTGATACAATGTATTTGAGTCACAAACTACATGACAAGCAGTGTAGATCCTGGAGCCAACTGATCTGGATCTATGCTGTTTGCAAAGATAGGGCTTGTCGTGTTCAGCGGGATAAAGGTTAATTGATCATCAGTACTTGCATAAACAGAAGAAGCCATCTGATCTGGATCTACACTGTTTGCAAAGGTAGGGGTTGTCGTGTTCAGCAGGATAAAGGTTAATTGATCATAAGTACTTGCATAAAGATGACAGATCAAAACATTTGAATTCAGTCAAACCATTACTCTATTACCACTATTTAACCCTTGCCATGTTGAATAAATTAATTTTGCCACACCCATTTCTGACTATCAACCAGTCAGATTACCCGTACTTGATATATAGTACTAATTCAAATTTGTGAACTGAATGACAGTGTAGATCCTAAGCAGATGGCTGCTTCAGAAGTCTTCTGATCTGGATTTACACTGTTGGTACAGTGTAGGAAAGTGTAGGGGTTACCATATGCAGTGACATGGGTTAAGGGAGCCCAATAATTTAACCCTTGTCCTGCTGACCCCAGATATGTCTTATCTTTCAAACAATGAAGATCCAGATCATATGGCTTCTGAAGAAGCCATCTGATCAGGATCTACATTGTTTTCCATTCAGTTTATGAATTTGTTGCAATAATTTGCATCAAGTAATCTGATTGGTTGATAATCAGTAGTGGGTAAGGCATATATGAATATTCAGCAGGACAAGGGTTAATGTAGACCTGTACATGTATGTATCTTACCTTCAGGACACTGTATCCAAGGGATGTCTTGTTCATACAGTTTGAGATCAAATTCATATTCAGCATCAACCTGTTAGAACATAAAATAATCAGATGAAAACAGTCTCAGGTACTCTTGTCTGCTTTCATATTACCAGTAGTGTTTTTGCTTGTTTTGGAGTTTATGACCCAGTCAACACTATTTAGGTCATATCAAGCCTGTCAGTTTACCTGACCACACTTTCTGGGCAGGCTTAATGCATGTAGGTTAATGGCTTAATGCATTAGTATAATGGAGTCATTCATTGCTGTAGAACTAAATTTTGTAGATTAAAATCAGTTAAAATTTTTCTTAGTTTAGCTCAAAACAGAGTGGGGTGGTGCTTGCTTGAACCACCTTTATGAAATGGTTGTAACCACTCAATTTATTTTTTTAGCAAGAATACGTAAAATAGTGTATACCCTTATAATCCCCAGCTTTTCCTATTTAATCCATTTCACGGGTACCCTGGCAAACAGTACAGACCCAGATCAGACACCGTGAAATGTGGCATCTGATCAGGGCCTACACTGTTTGCAAAAAGTTCAGTCATTTTGAAGATAAAACACAACCTGACACCCATAAAGTATTTAAATGGCTCCTGCTATATACAAGATGGAAGATTCCATTCAGTACAAAATGGGCTAAAGTGGGGCATACAAGGGTATTCATCCTACAGACTTGATAATGTGGAGAACTTACTGATTTAGGATATTGCAGTTCTAGTCCAGCCCCCGCCCATAGGGGCTTGAAGAAATATATGGGCTGCATGATGCTTCCACGCAGAGCTGAATCCGGCCCGCAAACTAGTGCTGGTAAACCGCTTGGAGGATCTAAGCCTGTCCAGGAACCGCGGTGCAAGGCGGATTCAGCTATTGGTTTCATTGGGCAACAGGGCTTGAGATGTCATTTCATCTCAATGTTGGGTAAAAGTCCCACAAAATTGGAAGCAACGTCTCCAAAATGACCTTTACACTGTTGACTGGGACGTTAAACCTCAAATCAAACAAACAAATATTGCAGTTCTCACCCCGTATCCATTACCTTCAAGTGGAAGGTATGTGTGTGAGGTTTCATGAGAGTAGAGCAATTGCATTTGAAGTTATGACCAAGAAGTTTTTTTTTTTTTTTTTTTTTTTGTTAGGGCATGACAGACAGATAAAAGCAATATAGTTTTGTCCTTTTGTCAGACTGTAGGTCTTGTGATGGTAAGTACGAATGTTTGTGGATAATTTGACTGAAGTGTTCCTCTGTCTATCGTGAAAGAAAGGCGCCTCCGATTAAAAGCCTGTAGGAAACTCAAAAACATTATTCCAGTTAAACTGCGGCCAAAATATATTCTTATTTGCCCCTTCCCACTGAAAAAAAAAAAGAATTCAAGTTCACATTCGCTGCTGCAGATGTCCAATAACGTGCCAATAACTCCTGTGGATACTTTTTATCACTGCAACAGCAATTACTTGCTATAACTGCAGCTGCAAAGCTGTTATAGATAGCTGCAACTGTATATTTGTAGCTTCTATTGCAGATTGGACTGTCCTTCCCGATTCGAAGATCATATCCTCAGCTGAAGTTTCAGAGGATAGTGTACCTCTTCCGCGAGAGCTAGTGACTAACTTCCCATAGCACATGTCCTGGTGAATGAATGTCATTTTACAACAGTAACAATTCTGATTCTGAGTTTCTCCCTAATTATGTTGTCTGCGACCTAGAACACGTAAAATGAAATTTTAATTATTGAAGAAATACTGCGAAAAGGGCTGAGCCATGTAACCATTATATGTATGTGTATTAACATATCGCATATCAATACGCCACTCAAAAGGCAGCCGATTCGCGGCCAAAATTGTACTAAAGTACGTACTTCACGCAGAGATTCTGCCATGAGCGTACAAAATAGTTGGCATCTACATGTAAATTTGTTTCACGTCCTTTGCGAGTCAGTTTTTGCTTATTCATGCTTTCTATAAATAGTGTCGTGAGCTTTTTTTTATCTGTAAATATCCTAATGAATTTTCAAATATATTATTATGTGTGTGGCCAAAGGGGGACAGATGGACACATTTGTTCTGGACTTCGAGAAGGCTTTTGATACCCATCACAGAATAGAACAAAGTTTATCTGCAATCATGGGCAACCATGTGGCAGCATATTAATCACAATTTGAATAATACAACAACAACCTCAAAATAAACTCTGTAAATTCTGTAAAACAACTAAAGCTTGATTCTGATTAGCATAAAAAAAAAATAATAAAAAATAAAAAAAAAACAATAAAAAAAAAACAAACAATTAAATAAAGCACAAGTTAAGTATAGCATCCCACCAATTGAATGCAGGCAGGCAAACAATGTTAACCGCGACCAGTGGCAACACAATGTGGCGACTAATCAGGGCCATCACTGTTCGCCTGACACGCAAATGTACTGCCACACGTGTCAGTCACGCCCTCGAGACCCCACATATATTCCTCCAGTCCCCAGCATACATCTCCCCCCCCCCCCACCTCCTCGATTCAATTCGTTGAAAGGAAAAGAAGAAGCAGAAAAAATAAAGCAACAACCCAACTTCACTTCCACCCCAAACATCCCCTGACAGATTCCACCCCTAACACCAACAAGGCACCACACAAACAAAAAAACAAACAGAAAGCAGACCGACCGACCGACCGAGCCCCGCCCCCACCCCCACACACACGCCTCCAGTCGGGCAGAATTGCACACCAAGCCCAACCCAATTAAGGCACTGAACTGACGTTCATCGCCGGAAATAGACCGGTGCAGCGGTGCAGGGGGACAAACAACATCCCACCCCAGGGCTCAACCAGCCCTCCCATGAAGGAGGATCGCCCAAGCAGAACCCATGCCCACGTAAAACAACAAAATCCAGCCAACCAAGGTCAGGATAGTCATTCTCATCCCGAATAAACCACTCCACCCAAAGCCCATTACCAGAATATACCTGTCCCCAAGCCTCAAATGAAACATATAAAGGCATATTTATAGGTCCTTAGGCACTATCACCCGTACTCTTAAACCGCGTTCTAACAGATTGGAGTAAAAGCAGTCTTCCAGGAATAGTTAAAACGTTGGAGGAAATTACTACAAATTTTAAGTTAACGAGAACTCAACTAAGCGGTAAATTGATAAAATGTAGCATTTGATACACATTTGTCTTCATATGGCCAGTATGAGAATTCACTTCATTGACAATGCCAGAGTAAAGCGCTTACGGTAACAATTGTATACGAACTGAGAGAACGTTCTTGTCACATCACCATTTTCATTACTGAAAAGCCATACAAATTTCTGATGACTTGTTAACCCTTGAAAGTGTTTTAACAGTTTACTTTATCTGGATGAAAAGAAAATTTATTTCATCTGAAAACACCGTGCACTCAGTAATGAAATGCATTTCATCTTCAGCCTTCCCAGCATTACATATTTGACAGAATCTTAATTCTGCTGGAACTTTCTTATAACGTCAAATCTCAGTTTCTAACTTACAACAACTTATTGGTAATTTTGTAAAGCATCTTCTGTCGCGGTTTATTTTTGTTTTGGTTTGTCTTTGTGTGTTGGTGTCGCTTATATTATTTTATTTTGGATAGCCAATTGGCCATTTTGTGGGAAAGTAACTGTCCTTTTGGCTTTCCGCTATTGATGTTTCCATTAGGATTTGTTGTTTCATGTTTGTGTTTCTTTCTCTTTGGTGTCTCTGATGGGAGCTGTGGGTTGATTGTATCGGTTTCTGATCATTGCCTCCACTTCAATATTCTTACTCCATGATCTCGTATGTATTTAAAGTGAGGTTCTCTACAAAGTCTTTGTTTGAATAATGCATATACGTAGCTTGCCAATGTTCCCATTCCTACTTTCTGATAAAGATTCTGACCAATCTGCTTTATATTTTGATATTAACTTTGACTTGTCACAATATTTACAACATTAACACTGAAAAAATGTTTTGGCTGTACATGATGAAATTATATAGCAGACATTCAGCTCTTTTTCTTATTTCCATATAAATGACTACTTTCTTTTAGGCCTCTTTTAACCAGATTACTTGAATTTTCTGAATGCAGGCGTTGAAAATATTTACTAGTATTGTAAATTACCTAAATAGCAATAGGAAATCTGCCTAATTCACCCATAACAGCAGCATTGGTTGCTTTCTAATTAACGCCTAATACATACTTCAAAAATCTAACATGCATTTTTTGACACGGCAGATCAGATAATGCATTAAATAAATTAAAAGAATCTTTCTTCACACTGGCTGCTGTTGAATTAATTGTGCCCCATATTTCACTACCATATAATAAAACTGGCTTAATAGTTTTTGTTTGTTTAAGGTTTAACGTCCCCGTCAACACTGTATATGTCATTTTGGAGACGTTGCTTCCACTTTTGTGGGACATTTACCCAACATTGAAATGAAATAACATCTCTAGCCCTGTCGGCCAATGAAACCAATAGAGTTTATAAGAATGGACAGTCCGACTCGCACCGCTTTGCCTGGGCAAACTTAGATCCTCTTAGCGGTTTACCAGTACTCGTGTGCAGTCGGATTCAGCTCTACGTTGAAGCTTCATGCAGCCCATCTATTTCTCAAGCCCGTTGGGCGGGGGCGACTGGCTTAACAGTGTGATCAAATAAATGCAAAACGCTATCAACATTCTGTTGCAAGCCACCATAACATTGTTAATTTTGAAATTTGCTTTTAATCCTCTATAATACAAACATTCTGGCAGTAGGAAAAGGTACCACATGACTAGAATAAAATACCCAAATATTTATAAGTTTGAAATTCCTCTATTTCCACATTATTGTATAAGAAACTAGTTTTAGACTTTCAACCACCTTTACTAAAGGTGAAAATATTAGTTTTCTTTAAATTGACCGTTAACCCATACGATTTCCAATAAATGGGGATACTTTATTCAAACATTTCTGCAAGCCTACCCCAGATGTCGAGAGCAAGACTAAGTCATCAGCATACATAAGACAGCTAAAGCGGCTATTGTCCATAATAACGTGTCATCTGGTGCATCAAAACATTGTGATAGATCATTAAGAAATAACTTAAACAAGTTGGGACTTAGATTATCTCCCTGTCTTAACCCAATATTTTGGCGAACTGTCTCCGATAAACTATCACCTACTTTAATATGGATGTCATTCTTCTCTGAATACATACTCGAACGTTGTAAAATAAACCTGTTATATTTGCATTACAAAGCTTATAAAACATAGCACTAAGAAGTACTGAATCAAATTCTTTTTCAGAATCAACAAAACAAGGATATAACTTACAGTTTAAACTTTGATATTTTTTCATAAGCGTACGCAGGACAAACATGTGATAAGTTATTTATTATTTATTAGTTTATTTTGATAAAAAATTACATACAACATAAAGCAAACATAAAATGAGAACATGTACATGAAATGAAAGCAAAACGTCATGTAATCGGTACCAGGGATAACACAAAAAGTAAATGAAAAACATTCAACTTATTTCCATTGTGGTCCCTTGAGAACTAATCGCATGACATCCAACAGAATGACATTAAAATTTTACATGTTGACTAGATAAGAATTAAGCAAGATCCACAAATAAAATCAAAGCACATAATCACAGTAAGTGATCGAAGAAAGCACATCTAGTATGTTTATCTCAGTTAACACTTAAATACTGAAGATTCATACATGCCAATTAAAATTTTAACTTTAAAATGACACAAAATCAGACATATCACTCAGTTTCATTTTATCAAACAAATAATTCTTGACAGCGGCCTTAAACTTATATTCCTTGCTCACAACTTTAATATCCTTAGGTAGCTCATTCCAGAGCTTAATTGCTGAGTAAGTGAAAGTAGTTTTACCTGCACTTTTGACAGACGGAATGCAAAGTGACGAAGCACTGTGGCTTGTTGAGTACCTATGTACTTGACTAACAAGATTAAAATCTTTCTGTAAATAATCTGGAGCTGAGCCATTTGGAATCCTATATACTAAATTGAGTTTAATTTGAGCAACCCTGTTTTCACCAGGCAACCAGTTGATTTCTTTAAATTCTGGACTTCCCACATATGCACGATTGTGCTTACTTATCACAAAACGGATAATTTTGTTCTTAGTGGTTTGCAATTTGGATTTCAGTTCGCATGATAAGAATGAATACCAGAATGTACAGCCATAATCAAAATGGCACTGAATTAAAGATGATGCTAGCATTTTCTTAACATAACCATTAAGTAATTTTGCATATCTGTAAATAAATTTAAGTCTGCAGTTTGCTTTCTGTATAATATAAACATTAAGTAATTTTGCATATCTGTAAAGAAATTTAAGTCTGCAGGTTGCTTTCTGTATAATACTTAAAGCCATCAAATCCCCACTCAGACAATTGTCAATGGAGGCGCCAAGATATTTAACTGAAGACTTTGATTCAATTCAGAAGTTCTAGCTTTTGGCTGGAAACCTATCTGAGTTTCATGAGTAATTTTATTAATATCGAAAAACTTCTGTAGACTGTTAAATAATTTTGACAAACATGGCATTATTGATATTCCTCTGCAGTTTGACGGATTAAAAGGATCATCTCCTTTATACAGTGGCTTTGTATAGCCAATTTTCCATTCTTTTGGATACCGGCCGGTTGACAAAGTTGGTACATTGTTTTGAAAAGCTTTGCTATAGGCCTACATGGAACCAAAGTCGTCTGACCATATTTCAACATTTCATTTTTAATTGCATCCAAACCCGATGACTTCACAGCTTTTAGCTTCGAAATGGATTGCAAACCTCCTTTTCAGTAATTTTGAAGTCTAATTCTGAAAATGTTTTATTTTCTTTCTTGCCTACTAACATATCTTTGAAATCCTCATCCAGTGTTTGAAATTAACTTTAAACAAAAAATATCTAAAAGAAAAAATACATCAGAAAATGTCGCCTGTTTATGTCGTCTGCTGATCTTCTTGCAAACTCCTTAAGAAATATTTTTGCATACAGACAAACAGTGTGGACCCAGATAAGACTGCTCCGCTAACAGTATCTACAGACTGTTTATTGTGGACCAGCCTTCACTTACTGATACAGACCTGCTACAGACTATTTCTTGTGGACCAGCCTACTCTTACTGATACCGACCTGTTTCAGACTCTTTATTGTGGACCAGCCTTCACTTACTGATACTGACCTGCTACAGACTATTTCTTTTGGACCAGCCTACTCTTACTACAGACTGTTTATTGAAGACCAGCATACTCTTACTGATACTGACCTGTTACAGACGGTTTCCTGTGGACCAGCCTACTCTTACTAATACTGACCTGTTACAGACGGTTTCTTGTGGACCGCCCTACCCTTACTGATACTGACCTGTCACAGACTATTTCTTGTGGACCAGCCTACTCTTACTGATACTTACCTGCTACACACTGTTTATTGAGGACCAGCCAATTTTTACTGATACTGACCTGTTACAAACGGTTTCTTGTGGACCAGCCTGCTCTTACTGATACTGACCTGTTATATACTGTTTATTTATTTTATTATGGACCAGCCTACTCTAAGTGATACTTTCCTGATACAGACTTTTTGTGGACCAACCTACTCTTACTGATACTGACCTGTTAAAGACTGTTTATTATGGGCCAGCCTACTCTTACTGATACTGACCTATCACTGACTATTTCTTGTGGACCAGCCTACTCTTACTGATTCTGACCTGTTACAGACTATTTTTATGGACCAGCTTACTCTTATTGATACTGACCTGTAACAGACTATTTCTTGTGGACCAGCCTACTCTTACTGATACTGACCTGTTACAGACTGTTTCTTGTGGACCAGCCTCTTTATACTGATACCGACCTGTTACAGACTATTTCTTGTGGACCAGCCTACTCTTACTGATACCTACCTATTACAGACTGTTTCTTGTTGACCAGCATCTTCTTACTGATACTGACCTGTTATAGACTGTTTATTGGCGGTCAGCCTACTCTTACTGATGCTAACCTGTTATAGACTATTTCTTGTGGACCAGCCTACTCTTATTGATACTGACCTGTTACAGACTATTTCTTGTGGACCAGCCTACTCATACTGATACTGACCTATCACTGACTATTTCATGTGGACCAGCCTACTCTTACTGATACTGACCTGTTACGGACTATTTCTTGTGGACCACCCTACTCTTATTGATACTGACCTGTTACAGACTGTTTCTTGTGGACCAGCCTACTCATGCTGATACTGATCTATCACTGACTATTTCATGTGGACCAGCCTACTCTTACTGATACTGACCTGTTACGGACTATTTCTTGTGGACCACCCTACTGTTACTGATACTGACCTATCACTGACTATTTCTTGTGGACTAGCCTACTACTGACTTATCACTGACTATTTCTTGTGGACCAGCATACTCTTACTGATACTGACCTGTTACGGACTATTTCTTGTGGACCAGCCTACTCTACTGATACTGACATGTTACAGACAATTTCTTGTGGACGAGCCTACTCTTACTGATACTGACCTTTCACTGACTGTTTCTTGTGGACCAGCCTACTCTTACTGATACTGACCTGTTACAGACTGTTTCTTGTGGACCAGCCTACTCTTACTGATACTGACCTTTCACTGACTATTTCTTGTGGACCAGCCTACTCTTACTGATACTGACCTCCTAGAGACTGTTTATTGAGGACCAACCTACTCTTATTGCTGATATTGACCTGTTACAGACTGTTTATTGAGGACCAACCTACTCTTATTGCTGATATTGACCTGTTACAGACTGTTTATTGTGGACCAGCATTCACTTACAGATACTGACCTGCTTCAAACTATTTATTCTGGTCTACCGTCACTTACTGTGACCTGTTACAGACTTTTTATTGTGGGCCTTCCAAAACAGACGACAACTTAGTTGTTGTGATTCGAATTTTAAGGGGCTAACCAAATCAAAACTATCGAATCTGCACTCGACCTACTAGATTGTTTGTTTTGGAGTTTTACGGCCCAGTCAACACTATTTAGGTCATTTATGAGCCGGTCAGTTTACCTATCAACACTTTCCTGGGCAGGCTTATACGTAAGCGGTTAACCAGTACAGTGCACATTCTTTCGCCAGAAACTGACAACTGCCCTTCTTGAATCAACGGAAGGGAGAGAATGACCGTAGAAAAGATTTCATGATCAATCTCCACGAAAGAATGTTGCCGACCCCGGCGGGAGTCGAACCCGCGTCCTCCTGATCACCAGTCAGACGCGCATCCGACTGAGCCACTGAGGCCGGCCCGACCTACTAGAACACTACAATGTATGTAGTCGACCTACTAGAACACTACATACATTGCTAATTCACACACCGGGGCTTGAAGAAATAGATGCTTGCACGCAGAGCTGAAACCGACCGCACACGAGTAGTGGTAAGCCACTTAGAGGATCAGAGCCTGCCCGGACAAAGCGATGCTTAAAAACCCTATTGGTTTCATTGGGCGACAGGACACGAGATGTCATTTCATCACAATGTCGGGTAAAGGAAGCAACGTCTCTCTAATGACCTATGCAGTTTTTCCGATGACGTTAAACCTAAAATCAAACAAACAAACAAGTTCTGTAACGGAGGGTCAATGTCCCCCCCCCCCCCCCTTTAATATAATGTTATTAATCAAATAATTTCGTATTGGCCCAGTTACAGGTCCGAGGTCTGCTGTATTGGCACGAGGCCGAAGGCCGAGGCCAATACAGCTGACCGTGTACATGTAACTGGGCCAATACGAAATTACTTGATTAATGACAATTTTATTAATTGACACAATTAAAAACATGATTTATGATTTTTGAATATTGGTTGACCTTGTGTAATATAGGATAATCAATTAATAAATGACCGTACAAAACACACTCAGACACACACACATTCATCTTCCAAAAGTTTAACAGTATACGGGCTTGATTATGATTACCTGCACATACTTTGTGTACGTGTGCCAGCATTTATGTTTCTTTTTCATCTAATATTACATCAGTGAAGGTTTAATGACCTAATGTTCTCCTAGATAGAAATAATAGATGCCATAAAATCTCCTATCTCAAGAACAGAAGCAGCTTTAGTTTACTAATTTATGGGCACACCCGTTTCTATATCGGCTGATTTATTGAGATTGATTTTGTTTATTAACTTTTAACCAGGAATTCTTTGCAAAACGGTTTGCGCAAATTACGAGCCGGGCAACAACAGGAGGCTTTCAAACATCAACTGCATCATTGTGCATCCTTTCAGATCTACAAAAATGTAAATTTGTAATATTTTTTATGCCCCCGCCATTCGAAGAATGGTGGAAAGGGCATATAGCGTTGCCCCTGTCCGTCCGTGCATCCGTGTGTCCGTGCATCCGAAACTTAAACGCAGTCAATAACTTCTTTATTTCTTGATGGATTTTAAAATAACTTGGCATAAATGTTAACCATCATGAGACGACCTGTCACTTGCAAAACTCAGGTCCGTACTTCCAAGGTCAAGGTCATACTTAGAGGTCAAAGGTAAAAAAAAAAAGGGTTCGAAACTTAAACGCAGTCAATAACTTTCTTATTTCTGGATTGATTTTGAAATTACTTTGTAGAAATGTTAACCATCATGAGGCGATGTGTCACCTGCAAAACCCAGGTCCGTACCTCCAAGGTCAAGGTCATACTTAGAGGTCAAAGGTAAAAAAAAAGGGTTCGAAACTTAAACGCAGTCAATAACTTTCTTATTTCTAGATGGATTTTGAAATTACTTTGAAGAAATGTTGGCCATCATGAGACAATCACACAAAATCAAGGTCCTTACCTCCAAGGTCAAGGTCATACTTAGAGGTCAAATGTGAAAAAAGGGTCCAAAACTTAAACACGGTCAATAACTTTCTATGGATGAATACGAACATAGAGATATTTTTAGGCGGGGGCATCCGTGTCCTATGGACGCATTTCTAGTTTTTCTTTAATTTATGCGGCAAACAAAGGTTTTGGGTACTCGATAGAACCGCCTAAGCGAGTACCCACAACCTATGCCTTGGAGCAGAACTCTGACAAAATGACCTTGGCCATTGTTATTTCTTTTTCCCCGTAAAATAGCCAAAATGACCGACATTGCTGTAAAATGTCAACCCGACGTCAACCAAGGGTTAACAGTAGGGCCCGAGTCCCTAGTGCTGCAAACTAAGTTTCAAGGTCACTGGCCATTCGGTTCTGAGGTTTTTATCATATTTGGTCATGCGACCTAGACATTACGAACAAACGTTTGCTTCTCCACATGAAGTCCTAGCAGTTTCAGAGATGTTCGATGCAGCCACCAACGCAAACGCGGACCACGGCCTAATATAATTCCAAGCACTGACAGCACTGGTGGGTTGACTGTCTCTTACACGCTGGGAAATAGTCCTGAACCCGGATGTTGTAGCTTTTATCGATATGACCTTCAGCTTGTATCGCAAAAGAATCATTCTTCATCGACTGGAGCACTCGAATATAGCTAAATAATGATGCGAGTTTCATGGCCCAGTTGTATACGGGCTGCAAAAGCTAAATTAATCATCATCATCATCATTATCAGCTCGTCATCACTGACACATCACGTTGACAAGGCCGTGAAATGAACACCTTTGTAAACCCAACTTTAACCCACTTTATGCGGAAAACCCTTAAAGGGGTACCTTGGTAAGATCAGAAGCCGCAGAGCGCGGCGCCCGATCAGGACCTGCAGTATTTGCTGACAGAATTTTCTATAAAAAATGTCTAACATATATAGCAATAGAAGAGTCCACTAGAATAGAGAAAAGACGAGCGTCTCATCTAGGTCTACAGTATGTGTACCGGTCTACAGGGTTGAAAGGGTTAAGTTGAGAGCAAAGTCTGAAGCTTTTCTCTCTCTGGATTTTATATGTAGCGAGTATCTGGTCCAGGAAGTACACTAAGTAGATATTAAGACCACCTAAAATTAAGACAAATCTGCTTTTAAAAGCTAATTGTCAAGATTTCAGTTATTCTTTCTGTGCGATTCTTACTTTCAGTCTCTCCTAATTGGGGACCACCTTTGGGACTGTTCAAAAGTGGTCTTCAGACCACTTTTGGACAGTCCCAAAGGTGGTCTTTATAAAGGAATTCTACTGTAATTAGATAGAAGCACTGAGAGTACTGGTCGAGTGTAGGCTAGGAGGTGACTAGATATTTTAGCCCTTACTTTTTCTGTACTGTAAGCAAACAATGAAGACCCCTTGGATCAGTCGCTGCGTTATGCGTCGTCTGACCCTTAAAACCCTGTAGTGTAAGCAAACATTGTAGACCCTGACTCTTTGCAAAGCCTAGGCAGATTCTATAGATAACCCTATAACACAACGCTGCTATTTTCTGTAAGTTATCTGGATCTCCTACAAATCATTGATAGTCACGTGAACTTTAGCACTGAAGAGCTTAGCTAGAAGAGCTACTTGCAATAAAAAGAGACTGATGACCGTAATAAAATAACTTCAGGATATAAACATTCGAATTCGTGGTTCAAAAACGACGTTCTTCTGAATTTGTTGTCATTGTTTTTGTTTTTTTAACCATTTTTATCCCCACGCTTTAAAAAAAGCGTTCGGGGATATTCATATTGTGAACGCCTCCGTCCGTCCGTCTGTCCGTCCGTCCGTCTGTCCGTCACGCTATCTCCTCCTTAACCACTGTTCGGAAAGTAACCAAATTTGGTACACAGCTTCCTTACATGATGAGGGCGTGCAACGTCACATTTATTTTTGGCCTCGCCCCTAGGGGCCTTGGGGAGGGGTCAAAAGGTCAAATATCAATTAAATTCAACTTCAAAGTCAATTTTATAGATTTTGAGACCAAACTTTGCATAAGTAATGATTAATGATATATGTGACACATATTGAACGGGATTTTGGCTGCGACCCCTGGGTCATGCCCAAGGGGTCGGACTTGGGGGGGGGGGGGTTCAGGGGGTCAAAATTCTAATTTTACCGAATATAGTCATATGGAATATCAAATTGAAGGGGGTGATTAGTAGAATACAATACAAGTAAAATTTTGACCCTGGGGTCAGATTGGGGCCCTGGGGGAGGGGTCAAAGGGTCAAAATTTAAGTTTTTTGGAACATAGTCATGTGGCATATCAAAATAAAGGGCATGATTAGTAGAATATAATGCAGGTAATATTTTGACCCTGGGTCAAATTAGGGCCCAGGGTGAGGGGTTTTCGGTACTTGGCCCCTCTGTAGAAAGCGTGGGGATTTGCGATGGCGCGCCATCGACAGTATTCCAGTTTTTTTTTTCTTATTTTTGCAAACATAGACTCTTGGTGATCGTCTGAACTGAGGAGATTCTAACGAGTACTCCCAATTAATGTTTTGAGGAAAAATACAGAAAATAGTCTCTACTAATGTAAACCCCATTTACTCTATATAAAGTGTGGTCTACAAGGATGTTCATTTCAGGAATCTTTTCAGGATTTTTTTTTTCGCAGCAGATAGTTTTCTAATTTTCTCAGAAAACAGGACCTGATGGACACAATTAAGTCCTGTTTTCTGGGAAAAATAAGAAAAAAATATCAACAATTTGTCGTCTGTTTAATAAGCTTAGAGAGTGGTAAAGGTTATAAAGTCTGTCGAAGAAATGTAACATTCTGATTTATTACCTATGTTTATTTATATTTATTAAAATACGGTTGTATGCACCGACGAAGTCTATGTTCTGTTTCCCCGGTTAATTGGAATGATTTTAAGCCTCGTTCAACCATAATATGGGTAATTCATGGATGTTTTTTGTAATTCAGAGATGTTAAGTTTGATTTTACTAGCAGTTCAGTGGATTTTTATCGGGTAAATGCACCATAAAATAAGAAAAAGTGATTAGTTTGGCAAATGTACAAAACAGAAATATTTAAGGCGTTAACGTTGTGGGTAAAATATAAAAAGAAAAATTTAAACTTTGTGATAGATTGAGAAGCGTCAAGTCAAAGTTTATACATACTGAGTACATAAATATGCATAAATATGCAACAAAGGATGTATATTTATGTGCTCTGTGTCAAAGTGTGTCTTGAACATGTGCGCTCAAATCAGCTTGCGCACCGACCCAGTAACACCCAAGTCAGCGTAAAACGGCGGTCCAACGTCGGCCGACATCGATTCGACGTTTTAATGACCGACGTGTTAACGTCGTATCTACGTCGGATCGACACTGGCCTGACATTCTGTGTTGCCCGGGACTACAGATAACAGCCACCCATATTGCGTACAGCGAAGACTGATCAGATTGCACTGCTGAGCAAGTTCATATGAGTCCTTGTTGTGCAAACACAGTTTCGCTTTGTCACGCTAAAACTAGTCTAAAGGTCTTATTCCTAAAAGATGTCATGAAAAACTACATCTGAAAATATCGTTTGTTAACGTCATCTGCTGCGTCGTATTGTAAACTTTTCAAACTGTTTTTTTTTTTTTTTTTTTTTTTGCATACAGGTATTAAAACAGTGTGGACCCTGATCAGACAATTATCTGGGTCCAGACTGTTTGCAAAAATGACTTTTAAAGTTAACAGCAGGCGATAAAGCAGACGACAAGTGTTGTAACTGACATCTTCTGGGTTCAGTTTATTTATAGTCTGAAAATCGCGATTTAGACAAGCTAAAATAGAACATATTCAAAAGGTTTCAGATATTCTTTCTATACCATCTATGAGTATTCAAGTCTCCAAGTACTAGCTTTTGGAGTCTTAATATGGGAGAATATTATTAGCCCTTCTCTTGCTGAATATTCAGTTTAGCCACACCCATTTCTGCATTTGAACCAATCAGATTCCTTGATGTAATTTATTCCTACAAATTCATAAATTGAATGTCAAACATTGTAGATCCTGATCAGATGGCTTCTTCAGAAGCCATCTGATCTGGATCTACACTGTTTCCAAAGATAGGGGTTGTCGTGAACAGCAAGATAAGAGTTAGAAACGGGTAGTGTGGATTCTAATGAGCACCTAAATAAAGATAGCGCCTATCACAAAAATTAGACTTTACAGAGCCACAAAGAGAAAAATATAAACACAGTTCTGTTACCATTATTCATAAACTTGAATGAAAAATGTTTTAAACATTACCCACTGCGTGGGAACATGATCAACGTCATCGACGTTACCGTCACGTCGTAAACCTGCGGGGCAGTAACGCATATATCATCAATATAGTATAAAGTTAACTTTCATCTATAAAGTTAACTTTCATCTCAAGATGAATGATAAATGATGTTTTTTTTTTTTTTTGCACACATCTATCTGTGACATTTTTTTTTTTTTCAAATTCCTGAACGAGCATCAGTTTTCTAGGGCTTGTTTGAATGACATTACTAAACAATAAACGATGATCTGTAATTATCTCATTGATCCAAGCTTGGGTGAAATACCCACAATCTTTGTTTTCTGGGACAAAACTGATTGAGGAATATAACGTATATCAAAGCAAACCCTAGTTTTTCACTATATATAAAAGTGGATTTTACAATGGTATGCATAGGGTCTACATGGATGTGAAAGCTGTTTAATAAAATCAGAGATTCAAGCAGTTAGAGTTTTACCCATCTGATTCAGTCACAAAATACTGTTTTCGACACCTTGAACACGGATACTTCGTTTACCACGACTAAATCGAACTAGTTATGGAGACCCTTGAGAATATTTCCCAAAGTTTCAGAAATCCAAATATTTAGGATAATATATGCTGTTTTTTTTTCCTGATCTTATCTTGAAAAGCTATGTTGTGCGTACTCATTAGAATCGCCTCATTGAGGCTATTCTAATGTGTACACACAACATACCTTTATTTTATAGAAGCTCGCTTGTTTGTTTTGTTTGAGGTTTAGCGTCCCCGTCAAAATTGTATAGGTCATTTTGGAAACGTTGCTTCCAATTTTGTGGGACTTTTACCCGACATTGAGATGAAATGGCATCTCAAGCCCTGTCGCCCAAATGAAACCAATAGGGTTTATAAGCATGGACGGTCCAACTGGCACCGCTTTACCTGGGCAGGCCTAGATTCTCTAAGCGGTTTACCAGTACTCATGTGCAGTCGGTTTCAGCTCTGCGTGGAAGCATAATGTAGCCCATTTATTTCTTCAAGTGCCAATGGGCGGGGGCCGATAGAATACCCAAAAGTGATTCCCATCATCCCGCATGACGTGGGACTATGAATAAACCTCAGTAATTCGAACTGTATCTCGAACAAAATTTCATGTTCCCCGAGGTGCTCGAGTTATTGAAGTTTGACTATGTATACGAATTTTCCATATTTTCAATCCTTTACCCTTTCAACCAGATGCCCTGCCAGCACCAACCACGGGCCAACGTCGGGCCGATAGCGGTACGACGTTACCACGTCGTTCCGCTATCGGCCCGACGTTGGCCCGGCATTCTTTACTGGCTGGGTGGTACATCCAGATTTATGGAAACTCTGGAAGACTTAACTTCATCCCTCCTTTCGTCTAAAGTCCGACTTCCAACTTTTAATTCCATCCTTTAGGACTTCATGAAACTTCATGAAACTGGAATATGCAAGTTGGAAGTTAAAGTAAGGAGTGATCAAGCTAGAAATCGGAAGTATTAAAGAAGTCAGAAGAACTCATTCCCGCCCCCAGGGCTTTTGGAAGAACTGCACTGCTTGACAGAATCCGTGTTTACCGGTACTTGATCGATGGCCCGCTTACAAACTCATTAGTGCAGCACTGAGAGCACTGGTGGGTCAGTTGTCTCCTGGGTGTAGGCTGGGAATATCTTAGCTTGGACTTAGACTATTTCTTTTAAGCCTTTAACTCCAGTATTTTTACTATTTTAATCGGCGTAGACCGTGATCAAACGCCACAGAGCGTGGAGTCTGATCAAGGTCTTCGTTGTTTGCCAATGCCCCAGTACACGAGCCCAGTCCAGGGGTTAAAGTTAACAAAACTTTCTGCCCTGCACCCTGACGTCACAACGACAATAATAGTGCGGTCATGAAAAAACATAACCTGAATTTGGTGCAAATGCTGAGATCAGTGAAAGTCACGTGGATATTATCACTGGACAATAAAGTTCAGATTTTGGTCCATTGATAAACCAATCGAGTGAATCGACCAAAACTATCCATACTATGCCGAGTGTCCCCAAAATTGGACACTCCATGGTAAACAGGAAGACCCGGATCAGAGGCGTCTCATCAGTGTTTCCACTGTTTGCTTAAACTACGGAAATTGATGTATTTGTTTGATATTAGGTTTACGTCCCCGTCAACGCTGTAAAGGTCATTTTGGAGACGTCGCTTCCAATTTTTGGGGACTTTTATCCGACATTGGGATGAACTGACATCTCAAGTCCTGTCGCTACATGAAACCAATAGGGTTTATAAGCATGGACCAGGCAATGCGGTGCGAGTCGGCCCGACTCGCACCGCATTGCCTGGGCAGGCTTAGATTTACCAGTACTCGGAAGCATCATGCAGCCCATGTATTTCTTCAAACCCCGATGGGCGGAGGCTCGAAAAAAATGGTGTAATATTTAAATAAATAAACGGCTCGCAATTCTCGTACTACAGGAACTGTCACTCAGATAACCGATATCCCATATTTGATTGACAACAGTTAATTCCCTTAGACCGTAGTCGAGATAGCGTCGTTTACCTGTGTTGATAGTGTGTAATATCAGTTTCGGAAAGAAACTGCCCATCGGGGTCTGGAGAAAAGGATTTTGAAACCGGCCGAACAAGCAGCTTTAGAAGGCAGTCAAAGTGGTAAGAGTCAAATCACCATAAGGTAGGGCTTGAGAAGTCATTTCATCTCAATATCGAGTAAAAGTTCCGCAAAATAGGAAACGACGTCTCCAAAATGACATAAATCAGTGTAGGCTTCAAAATGAGCTCCGCCAAGTGAATTTGTGTCTTCGAGCATTCCGTCATGGCAAAGTTTAACTGCGCATGCCCAGCCATTCAGAGGGGCCAGGGATATGGCTTTCTGTCTGAATTGGTTCCTCTTGATTCACTGCTTGTATGAGCGAGCTGCGAAGGTTCTGGCGAGACTGCGCGGATGCGCAGCCTCGCCTGAACCTTCGCTGCTCGCATAGGCGATAAGTACCAAAATTGCTAGACGGGGCCCATATTACGCCACGACGTTGAGGTGGACGCTTGGATGAGAGTTTGTCTAAAGTATATAAAACTTTTTAGACATGAATTTAACTTCCAGAAATAAACTGAGAATGATACAATTGTTTGCTTTTTTATGTTTCATGAGCATGACGACTTCCATACTCAGTTGCATTGAGCATGAAACTGCGCAACTGTATTGAGCACCAATATATATTTTTACCCCAGCAGCTGTTCAAAGCATCGTTAGCTTAACGGGACTGTTAATGGTCAAATTGTTAGCTCTGGAAATTTTGCTGTAAAAAGGTGAGTATAGGTAAAGCTACTCACATTTTGTTCAGCAAAAATATTGGTGCATTTACTATATTAAGGGGAATGGGAACACCTAACATATTTTCCCGCCATTTTTCAAAGGGCGACAACTTTGCGGACTTCCTGTCCATTTTTCTATAGACTCAGTCCCACAGAAAATGGGGTCTACTCCTAAAGGAAAGAATTTTCTCCTTTCCTTTAAGAGCTGACCCCTATTTACATGAGAGACAAAACACTTTTGCAGGAGTTGCCTCCCCTGAAGTGTACCCATTCCCCTTAAATGATTCTTTAACTAACAATTTCGTTATTTTTAACCCTTGTCCTGCTAATCCCGGATATGCCTTATCTTTGAAACAATGTAGATCCAGATCAGATGGCTTCTGATCAGGATCTACATTGTTTGCCAGTCAGATTATGAATTTGTTGCAATAATTTGCATCAAGTAATCTGATTGGTTGATAATCAGTAGTGGGTGAGGCATATATGAATATTCAGCAGGACAAGGGTTAACAACTGGACCCTGATTAGTAAAGTACTTACAAGAGAGTGTGTAGGACAACATAACTGACCGATAATAGCCCAGACTATAAACCAAGTACAGTGGCTCATCGGACTCGGGGCGGTCATACCGACCGGCGGTCAGGACCAACATACATAACTCCAGTATGAGATTCGCATCCGTTAAATTCCTTTAAGCACATCAAAACACTTTAGTTGCTGTTTATATGAACACATTTTCCTTTAAATAACTGAAACACAATATCCCACATTCGTTGTCAAAATTCATAAACATTGATAAATCCAATAGGGAAACTGCTGGTATGCTGTTAAGCTAGTTTCAGAAATCAGCTGTTTTTAAGTCGGAGTCAACTTTTACAGCCAGCTAAGCATGATAATGTGTTTTCGCTGTCGATTCATTATCAGTAGAGTTGCATTCTCTACGCACGCTTGTCTATCAGTCTTCAAAACACTTCATTTTACATCCGCAAAACCTCAAACACTCGTCTTAAGTTGTTATAAAGAACGACATAATGTACATTAACACCTCGCGTTACAATTTGATGGATGTTACATGATATACACTGTCATTATAACTAAAGGAGTAAAATGACATTTTTATTAACATAACAAAAGCATAAAGGCAAACAACTTTGATCAATGAACTAAATTTTTCCTTTTACCCTTTTGTTTTAAAAATATTGAAGTCGACTCGCCCATAATTTGATTTTTTTGTTTTCAAAATCAAACCGTGTTGATCTTAATGAGATTGCTCAATATGAGTCGTCTCATTTGGATCTACATTATTTGCATAGGTATTTGTACCGACGGGGTTAAAAGGGTTTCAACCTTCCGCGTGTATATAAAATTATAAATCTAAAAATAATATATTTATAATAATCACTGCAAATCTATGTTAGCAAAGAGTTGCACAATTTGTGAAACTGGGACGAAGTTTGTTAAAATGATGTTCATTTCAACCCTTAACGGGAATGGGAACACCTAGCACATTTTCCGGCGCCATTTATCAAATGGCTTATACTTCATACTCCGAGTCCTGAAATTCATCTGAAAGCGCTATCCATGCCTTCTGTGTCGTTTACTTACACAACTTATCCAATTTTCGTCCAGAAATGAGCGAAATAAGCAGTCTTGCGGTATTTACTTACTTTACTTAGATTACTTATCACTCATCATTGTCAGATAAGTAAAGTAAGCTGAGCTGAGGCTGACCTGGTGTCCTGGAGTCTCTGATTTCGCTGTTAATTGATTTCTACTCATTTTACTTACGTTACTGATCTTCACATCAACACTATAAGTCAAATAAGCAACTTTACAGTATTCTACTTAGGTTACTCAGTTTACTTACCTGGCACTACAGCAGTATAAGTAATCTAAGTAAACTAAGTAGATGTAAAAAAATCTATGCCCCTCGATCCAAAACATGCTACATAAAATTAAGTGCAATAAGCTAATTAATTGATATAGAAAGAACAATTTTACATAGTTTAAACATAAATAACTAAAATTTGCTGACCAGAATACTGAAGCATGATACTATAATACGGAAATGAGCTAAGTAGGATGAGTAACATAAGTAGGCGTATAGCTAGCCAAGGGTGGTACATGTATCAGCCTCACTCTTTAGATAAGCTAAGTAACGTAAGTAATGTAAGTTGACTAATCAAACCAACGAAAGTCAATCTTGATATAACAGGATAAGTACGAGAATAAGCGTAAGTAACCTAAGTAACCTAAGTAAACTAAGTAACCTTGCATGTCTTTTATAACAATAGCTACTACCATACCGACAATGCTAAGAGTAAGCTAAGTAAGATAAGTAACCTAAGTTGAGGTTATATATTTCATCCATGACTATGAGCAGTGTAAGTAGGATAAGTAAGTTAAGTAAGGTAAGTAACATAAGTATTGTAAGTAACTGATATACCAGTAACATCAGAGTAAGTTAAGTAAGCTAAGTGAAGTAAGTAAGTAAGTATTGTGGTTTCGATCTCAGCACATGAGTAAGCTGAGTAGGGTAAGTAAACTAAGTAACCTGAGTAGAACTCTAAGTAACATAAGTAAATGTCCTACCAGCTACAACAGCCATACCAGAGTAAGTTAAGTTAGCTAAGTAAACTAAGTAGGCGTCCTGGTCACTTCGTAAAAGGATGCGCAGAGTAAGTAGGATAAGTAAAGTAAGTAACCTAAGTAGACTTATAAGTAGCATAAGTAATGTAAGTAACCTCTCCACCAGCTACAACAACCATACCAGAGTAAGTAAAGTAAGCTAAGTAAACTAAGTAGGCACGATGGTCACTCCGAACTGGGTTGAGTAGGGTAAGTAGGATAAGTAAACTAAGTAACCTAAGTTGAATTCTAAGCAACATAAGTAAGGTAAGTAACTACTCCACCAGCTACGCTACCCATACCAGAGTAAGTTAAGTAAGCTAAGTAAACTAAGTAATCGGCGAAGTCTGTCCCATCGAGGATGAGTAGGGTAAGTAGGATAAGTAAACTAAGTAACCTGAGTAGAATTCTAAGTATCATAAGTAAGGTAAGTTACTGCTCTACCAGCAAAGCTACCAATACCAAAGTAAGTTGAGTAAGCTAAGTAAACTAAGTTGGCGACATTGTCACTCCGAACAATGTAGACTATGGCCAGTAGGATAAGTAAACTAAGTAACCTAAGTAGAATTCTAAATAACGTAAGTTAGGTAAGTAACTGTCATACTAGCTATACCAACTTTACCACAGTAAGTTAAGTAAGCTAAGTAAACTAAGTAAACGGCGAAGTCTGTACCGAAGAGGATGAGTAGGGTAAGTAGGATAAGTAAACTAAGTAAACTGAGTAGAATTCTAAGTAACATAAGTAAGGTTAGTAACTACTCCATTAGTCGCTCTACCCATACCGGAGTAATTTAAGTAAACTAAGTACGCGGCGAAGTCTGTACTGGAGAGGATGAGTAGGGTAAGTAGGATAAGTAAACTAAGTAACCTAAGTTGAATTCTAAGCAACATAAGTAAGGTAAGTAACTACTCCACCAGCTACGCTACCCATACCAGAGTAAGTTAAGTAAGCTAAGTAAACTAAGTAATCGGCGAAGTTTGTCCCCTCGAGGATGAGTTGGGTAAGTAGGATAAGTAAACTAAGTAACCTGAGTAGAATTCTAAGTATCATAAGTAAGGTAAGTTACTGCTCTACCAGCAAAGCTACCAATACCACAGTAAGTTGAGTAAGCTAAGTAAACGAAGCTGGCGACCTTGTCACTCCGAACAATGTAGACTATGGCCAGTAGGATAAGTAAACTAAGTAACCTAAGTAGAATTCTAAGTAACGTAAGTTAGGTAAGTAACTGTCATACTAGCTATACCACCCTTACCACAGTAAGTTAAGTACGCTAAGTAAACTAAGTAAACGGCGAAGTCTGTACCGAAGAGGATGAGTAGGGTAAGTAGGATAAGTAAACTAAGTAAACCGAGTAGAATTATAAGTAACATAAGTAAGGTAAGTAACTACTCCATTAGTCGCTCTACCCATACCGGAGTAATTTAAGTAAACTAAGTACGCGGCGAAGTCTGTACTGGAGAGGATGAGTAGGGTAAGTAGGATAAGTAAACTAAGTAACCTAAGTTGAATTCTAAGCAACATAAGTAAGGTTAGTAACTACTCCACCAGCTACGCTACCCATACCAGAGTAAGTTAAGTAAGCTAAGTAAACTAAGTAATCGGCGAAGTCTGTCCCATCGAGGATGAGTAGGGTAAGTAGGATAAGTAAACTAAGTAACCTGAGTAGAATTTTAAGTATCATAAGTAAGGTAAGTTACTGCTCTACCAGCAAAGCTACCAATACCAAAGTAAGTTGAGTAAGCTAAGTAAACTAAGTTGGCGACCTTGTCACTCCGAACAATGTAGACTATGGCCAGTAGGATAAGTAAACTAAGTAACCTAAGTAGAATTCTAAGTAACGTAAGTTAGGTAAGTAACTGTCATACTAGCTATACCACCCTTACCACAGTAAGTTAAGTAAGCTAAGTAAACTAAGTAAACGGCGAAGTCTGTACCGAAGAGGATGAGTAGGGTAAGTAGGATAAGTAAACTAAGTAAACTGAGTAGAATTCTAAGTAACATAAGTAAGGTAAGTAACTACTCCATTAGTCGCTCTACCCATACTGGAGTAATTTAAGTAAACTAAGTACGCGGCGAAGTCTGTACTGGAGAGGATGAGTAGGGTTAGTAGGATAAGTAAACTAAGTAACCTGAGTAGAATTCTAGGCATCTTAAGTAAGGTAAGTTACTGCTCTACCAGCAAAGCTACCAATACCTAAGGAAGTTGAGTAAGCTAAGTAAACTAAGTTGGCAACCTTGTCACTCCGAACAATGTAGACTATGGTCAGTCGGATAAGTAACCTAAGTAGAATTCTAAGTAACGTAAGTAAGGTAAGTAACTGCCATACTAGCTATACCACCCATAAGTAAGGTAAGTAACTACTCCATTAGCCGCTCTAGCCATACCGGAGTAAGTTAAGTAAACTAAGTAAGAGGCGAAGTCTGTGCTGAAGAGGATGAGAAGGGTAAGTAGGATAAGTTATCTAAGTAACCTGAGTAGAATTCTAAGTAACATAAGTAAGGTAAGTTACTGCTCTTCCAGGAACGCTACCAATACCAAAGTAAGTTGAGTAAGCTAAGTAAACTAAGTTGGCGACCTTGTCACCCCGAACAGTGATGAGTTAGGTAAGTAGGATAAGTTAACTAAGTAACCTGAGTAGAATTCTAAGTCACATAAGTAAGGTAAACTACTGCTCTTCCAGGAACGCTACCAATACCAAAGTAAGTTGAGTAAGTTAAGTAAACTAAGTTGGCGACCTATTCACCCCGAACAGTGATGAGTAGGGTAAGTAGGATAAGTTAACTAAGTAACCTAAGTAGAATGCTAAGTAACGTAAGGTAAGTAACTGTCATACTAGCTATACCACCCTTACCGCAGTAAGTTAAGTAATCTAAGTAAACTAAGTAAGCGGCATAGTCTGTCCAGACGCGGATCAGTAGGGTAAGTAGGATAAGTAAACTAAGTAACCTAAGTAGAATTCTAAGTTGGGTAAGTAACTACTCCACTATACCATACCATAGTAACTTAAGAAAGCCAAGTAAACTAAGTAAGCAGCAAAGTCTGTACCGAAGAGGATGAGCAGGGTAAGAAGGATAAGTAAACTAAGTAACCTGAGTAGAATTCTAAGTAACGACCTTATCCTAGTAAGTAAGGTAAGTAACTACTCCACTAGCCACTCTGCCCAGACCAGAGTAAGTTAAGTAAAATAAGTAACATAAGTTACTAAACTAAGTAAGCGGCAAAGTCTGTCCCAACGAGGATCAGGAGGTTAAGAAGGATAAGTAAGCTAAGTATCCTAAGTAGAATTGTAAGTAACATAGGTATGGTAAGTAACTACTCCAGTCGCCACTCTACCCATAACTTAACCCTTAGTTAAGTAAGCAAAATAAACTAAGTAAGCGGCGAAGTCTGTCCCATAGAGGATGAGTAGGGTAAGTAAACTAAGTAACCTAAGTAGAATTCTAAGTAACGTTAGTAAGGTAAATAACTACTCCATTAGCCACTCTACCCATACCAGAGTAAGTTGAGTAAGGTAAGGAAACTAAGTAAGCCGCGAAGTTTGTATTGTAGAAGATGAGTAGGGTGAGTAGGATAAGTAAGCTAAGTAACCTAAGTAGAATTCTAAGTTACGTAAGTTAGATAAGTAACTGTCCTACTACCTATACAACCCTTACCACAGTGAGTGGTATAGGTCTGTATTGTACAGGATGTGTAGGGTAAGTAGGATAAGCAAACTAATTAACCTGAGTAGAATTCTAAGTAACATAAGTAAGGTAAGTAACTGTCCTACCAGCTAACACCCTTATCACAGTAATGTAAGTAAGCTAAGTAGACTAAGTAAGCGGCGAAGTCTGTCCCATAGAGGATGAGTAGAGTAATTAGGATAAGTAAACTAAGTAACGTAAGTAGATTTCTAAGTAACGTAAGTAACCACTCCATTAGCCACTCTACCCATACCAGAGTAAGTTAAGTAAATTAAGTAAACTAAGGAAGCCGCGAAGTCTGTACTGAAGAGGATGAGTAGGGTAAGTAGGATAAGTAAACTGAGTAACCTGAGTAGAATTCTAAGTAACATAAGTAAGGTAAGTTACTGCTCTACCAGCAACACTACCTATACCTAAGTAAGTTGAGTAAGCTAAGTAAACTAAGTTGGCGACCTTGTCACGTCGAACAATGATGAGTAGGGTAAGTAGGATAAGTAAACTATGTAACTTTTGTAGAATTCTAAGTAACGTAAGTAACTGTCTACTAGCTATACCGCCCTTACCACAGTAAGTTAAGGAAGCTAAGTAAACTAAGAAAGCGGCAAAGTTAGCCCATTCACGCCACACCCTGGTTCCGGCCTATAGAGGCTTGAAGAAATATATGGGCTGCATGATGCTTCCACGCAGAGCTGATTCTGGCCTGCACATTTACAGGATCTAAGCCTGTCCAAGAGCTGCGGTGCGAGGCGGACCGCCCATGCTAATAAACCTTATTGGTTTCATTGGGCAGCAGGGCTTGAGATGTCATTTTCGGGTAAAAGTCCCACAAAATGGAAGCAACGTCTCCAAAATGACCTTTACAGTGTTGACGGGGACGTTAAACCTCAGATCAAACAAAAACAAACAAAACAAGCCACACCCATTTCTGTCTATCAATCAATTAAATTACTTGATATAATGTATTGCTACAAATTCATACAATACAAAACCGAATGTCAAGCTGGTGGCACTCTAAGTTGCCATAGCAACAAAACTAAAAGGCCAAATTTCATAAAAAACACAGAACCTGTAAAGGCAAATATGGTGAATATTTTCATTAAGTCTCTGCCTCCTAGAGCATATGGTTTCTGAGGAGATGATTTTTTAAGTATTTTTTTCTATTTTTTTTTTTTTTGCATTTTGGTTTCCATGGCAACAAATAAAAATGAGCAGTAGGCCTAAAATCATATGGCAGATAGAGGATTGCCTAAGGAACATTTCTATGAAAGTTTTGTCAAAATATCTGCAGAGGCTTGGCAGTAAATGCCATTTTTCAATTTTCTCCATTATAAGTCTATGGAAACTCTAAGTTGCCATAGCAACCAAACTAATGAGCCGATTTTCTAAAAAAAACACAAACTTTCAATCCCCCGGCCCAAGGATGTTACAGATAAAATTTGGGCCCAATTGGCCCAGTGGCTTGAAAGGAGATGTCGTTTGAAAGTGTTAACGGACGCAGACGACGACGGACAACTGCCTATCCTATAAGCTAAAAAGAGCGATAGACGAGAGTTTTCTCCCCTGTTAGTATATAACCATGTGATATGGCCATCAGCTGGAGACAATCTGCGCAGACAGCTACAACGGAATTTTGTTTCCCTGGGGTTTGCAGGTGGCAGTAACATGGTAGTTGTCAGCTGGGTCTGCAGAGCACAGGACAATTGGTAACCTCTTTGGAATAGCAAAATCAACTGTTTGCACCTCGCGAAAACAGGGGATAAAATATAGACAAGAAAATATTATTTCATATTTTATTTCTATTTAAGAGTGTTCATCTAAATATTAAATTAACATTTTAAAATGTTTGACTTCATAAAACCAGTGCCATCACCTCAGCTGAAACAAGAACTACAAAGGGAAATAACTCTAAAAGGCCTGACCCTTGGCCCTTATTTTCTTTCCCACAATACAACTAGTCATACTGATCATGTTTGCAAAATTTCAAGTTTCTATGTACAGTAGTTATTGAGAAATCTGACACAAAATAAAAATATACACTATTAAACTACAAAGGGAAATAACTCTAAAAGGCCTGACCCCTTGGCCCTTATTTTCTTTCCCACAATACAAGTAGTCATACTGATCATGTGTGCAAAATTTCAAGTTTCTATATGAAGCAGTTCCTGAGACATCTTTGACACAAAATAATTGTTTACGGACACACAGACAGACAGACAGACAGACAGACGGAAAAGACAAAAACTATATAACTCTAAAAGGCCTGACCTCTTGGCCCTTATTTTCTTTCCCACAATACAACTAGTCATACTGATCATGTTTGCAAAATTTCAAGTTTCTATGTACAGTAGTTATTGAGAAATCTTTGACACAAAATAAAAATATACACTATTAAACAGCAAGAACTACAAAGGGTAATAACTCTAAAAGGCCTGACCCCTTGGCCCTTATTTTCTTTCCCACAATACAAGTAGTCATACTGATCATGTGTGCAAAATTTCAAGTTTCCATGTGAAGCAGTTCCTGAGATATCTTTGACACAAAATAATTGTTTACGGACAGACAGACAGACAGACAGACAGACGGAAAAGACAAAAACTATATACCCCCATTGCATACTTCGTATGCCGGGGGTATAATTATGAACATAGGCATGGTCAACTATTGATAAGGCAGTACTATACCTTGTACCAAGAGACTATAAAAACTTGTGGGGCTAAGTAGTATGTTTATAATTAGATTTCCAGCAATTAATTAACCCATATATGACAATGGAATTTCCCACCTAATAAGTCTGGAAGTGGTCGATGGTTTCAGGTTTGTTTTGTTTGGGGAGAATTTTGCTTAATTGTATGTATTTTCAGCAAACTGTGTGGGATCAGATCAGATGCTGCGTTTTGTGGCACTGAAGCAGGAAAAGGTTGTTGAACTCCCTCACCCCCCGTATTCCCCTGACCTTGCCGCGTGTGACTTCTTTTTTGTTCCCGCGGCTGAAGAAATACCTTTCTGGTATAAAATTTGTACAGCGCAAACACCTGGGTTCTGCAAATTCCAGTGCCTTCATAGTATACCTCGAAAAGACTACCAAAATGCATTCAATGATTGGATCAGAAGACTGAAAGTTTGTATATCCGTTAAAGGGGAATACTTTGAGGGGACCAAATAAATTTTTCATCGAAATCTATCACGGAATCATTTTTATGTGCTTAGTTGCATTCATATTTGAACAGTCCTCGTATATGGCTTTTGGGTGGTCTCTGAGATATATCGCCTTTTATGAAGTGGAGGGGTGGGGCATGGCCGCGACGCACAGAGGGTGACCCCTAGATTGAAATCACTGAATGCGTCTTAACATAATTTACAAGAATATATATGGTTTAGGGGAGGGGATCTGAACCGTTTCTGAGATATTGGGCCGTTTATGGGGTGGTGGGGGTGGGTCAAGGCCCAGGTACATCCCAGGGAAGCCCCAGGTTGGTATCACTGAATGCGTCGTATCATAAGAAACAAGAATATATATGGTTTTGGGGTGGGGATCTGGATGGTTTCTGAGACATATCGCCTAAAAATTATAAAGTAGAGGGGTGGGGCATGGCCCTGGCGCACCCTTGGAGAAATAGATTGGGCTGCATGATGCTTCCACGCAGAGCTGAACCAGACCACACATGAGGACTGGTAAACCGTTAAGCCTGCCCAGGCAAAGACTTAAGTGATGCAAGTCGTCCAATGCATATGAACACTAATGGTTTCATTCGGCGGCAGAACTGAGATGTCCTTTCATCTCAATGTCGAGTAAAAGTCCTATAAATTGGAAGCAATGCTTCCAAAATGACCTAAATAGTATTGATGGGGACAAACAAACAATCATTCTTTATTGAAATAAATCTTGTTTAAACCAACTGAAACCTTGCTGATTTTTAGCATTAGAATTGGAAAAGATCAGCCCTAGTGTGCAAATTGTTGAGTGATAAATCACAGTTTGATGGTCAGTATGAAAGTAGACAAATCACTGGTGCTATGCGCTCTTTACAAGTGACTGTGATTTGAGCCAGTGCATGACAAAACCTACATAAAGACGTGAGAGCTTCAAATGCCCGGAGCAGTCTGCTCATTTACTCATTAAGAGATAGCATGTATCTCTCTTTGAATAGCCTGCAGGCTGTAGAAGGTACATGTAATCAGTGAAAGCTCTGATCACACTGCATGATTGTGCAGGTTGAACTGAGTCTTCGTTGGTAGCACAAGCCTTAACATATGTTATGTTGGGCGCTAGCTCATTTATTACTCAGTAATCAAGGGGAATGGGTACACCTTCAGGGGAGGCAACTCCTGCAAAAGTATTTTTGTTTTCCATGGCAATAGGGGTCAACTCTTAAAGGAAAGAATTAGCTCCTGAGAAGCAAATTCTTTCCATTAAGAGCAGACCCCTGTTTCAGTGGGACTGAGCTTATAGAAAAGCAAACAGGAAGTCCCGAAAGTTATCTCCCTATCGGAAGAGATGGCAAATCCCCCGACCAAAAGCCAATATGGCCTTCAGAAGATTGCTCACCATTACAAAGTGCACCAGAATTAAACCACAGGATTAATGCAGACAAATTGTCTTCACCAGATAGCACTTTATGAGTATAGAAGTCCCAATCTCTAACCAGGTTCCATACAATTCCATTGTAAGGACAGAAACCATGAGTTGACTTGGACTTCCAAGGATCCTGTAAAATATACAGGTAACAGCACTAGACTTTGTCATCTTCAGAATTTGAGGTGTCCTTCTGTTTCTTTTTCTTCTTAGCTGGTTTTTCTTCTTTGCCTGCCAGCTCCTTGTAATTAACGGTGGTTCTGTGGCGCTTTGGCTTGCTAGACTTGGTAGACTTGGACTTGGTTGGCTGATCTTTTGTTACTGCAACATAGGAGAAATATAGGTCAATCTTCAATTATGTAACAGCGAAAACTCGATTCCTTGTTTATGTGTTCATTAGATGCTGAATGAATATTGGCTGCACTGATTTTAGTTTCCATCATTTGCTTTCAAGAGACCAATTTTAGGCAAATACATCCTATTAAAATTCCATTTCAAGGGACAACTGATGTTTTATCCTTAGCCCTACAATCGCAAATAGTGTAGATCCAGTTAAATTGCCGTCTGATCTGAATCTTCAATGTTTTTCATGCAGTTTTTGAATTCTAATTAAAACCCAACGGCAAGCAATATGATCGGTTGATAGTCTGAAATGTGTGTGGTTAAATTAATTTATTCAGCAGAATTAGGGTTAGCAGTGCTGCCTCCTTGAAGGTGTATCAAATCCCTCCGTCAAGACCATTAAGGTCATTTTCATAACAATTAATTACAGTTACTTCTGGTTTGTTTGTCATTTTTTAGCTAGTCCGTTAACCTATCAATACCCGGGCAAGGTGATACGTCAGTGGTTAACCAGTACAGTGCACCTTCTTTCACCAGAAACTGACAACTGCCCTTCTTGAATCAGTGCACTGACTAGAAAAATTTCATGATCAGTCTCCACAAAAGAATGTTGCCGACCACAGCAGGTATCAAGCCAGCATCCTCCTGATCACAAGTCAGACATGCATCTGTCCGAGCTACTGAGGCTGGAAGTGTTTCATGCAAAATCTGGATCGGATTTGAAAAGAATTGAATGATCATTAATCATATAAGCTCATGTCGAAAATTTTAATCAATTTAGCTAAAAGCACACCTCAGACATTGGGTTATCCATATGTAATAACTGTATTACTGTATTATTTTCATTAGAAACAATCAACGTAGATTCAAAGCAAACTTTTTAAGGAATATAGTATCTAGGATTGCATGAGACACTGGCCAATTTTAAACACATAAGAGCATAACCTTTCACTCAGAATTAGAATGACTATTTTAAACTACAATCCATAACCATGTTACAACTAGTAAAGATATATCCAGATTACAGTTTTAATAGCAAGATTCACTAAATAAACTTCATCTTCAACCGTTGTTTGGAAGTCTAGCAAAACTCCAGCTCTGATGCACATAGCTTCCCCATCCAAGTATAAGACTGATTCAGTATAACCTGGTACATTTACATATGTGGTTACCAGTTTACATACTTTCTTGAATGACTTCTTAGAAACCAGGCTAATCTTACACATCATGGTATACAGATTAAAATGTGTAATGTACACTAGTTGTGTGCAATCGTCATGGTGACCTCGCCAAACATGACAATATAATTTTACAAGTAATTACACTGTAGCAGGCTGTTTGTACCCAACCCCACAGCCCTGTAAATTATTAATAAATATTAAAACAGTAACACCCACCAGGCTTTAGCCCAAGTCCAGCAGCAGCAGTCCATAAATATGCTGCAGTTGGGAAGGAGTCATCAGTCTGGCCTTCTCTGGACCTCAATTCTTCTGTTACCAGGTCACTCCCTGCTTGTGTCGGCATAGTTGTTCTGTGAAAAACCCAAGCAGGAAGGTTAGCCGACTTGGGTTTGGTCTGTGGGTTGGCAAGTGTTGAGGTGGTGTTGCATTCTTGGTGCTGAGGCTCAGCAACCTGGTTGCCACTAGCTGTTTCTTCTATAGGCTCAAGTCCTTCCTTATCACTTGTTCCGCATGTTGAAGTCTTGTTTGGTTGTACAGAAGCTCCTGGTTCTGCTGGGCAAGGAGACGTTGCCCTCTGTGGACTGCCAGGTTGTTCAAGTGATGTATTAGGCGATACAGACCTGGACTCAGATTTCTTCTTGATGTTACCAAGTGCTGTGAACAGTAAAAGATGCATTTTTTTCAGATATAATTAGGATCGAGTTGCGGGAAAAAGTGTTTTAAAAAATGTACTTTGGGGAGGTCAATTGGTGGTTTACCGATAGAAAAATCTTTTACTGTCACAAATTCTGTTTTACTGCTCTGCAAACGTGTCACCATAAAATGAAATATGTTGCTTTAAACCAGTTGACTTCCATTCACTAACGACATTTTACTCAGCCAAATATTGAGATGAAATGACATCTCAAGCCCTGCCACCCAATGAAACCAGTAGGGTTTATATGCATGGATGGTCAATGGTTCAAACAGACCCTTTTTCTTGGGCAGGCTTAGAAGCAGTTACCAGTACTAATGTTCAGTCGGTGTCACCTTTTTGTGGAGGCCTCGTGCAGACCAATTTATTTTTCCAGCGCCAATTGGCGCAGAAGTTCAATGCAGAGGAAGCATTAAGTAATTGAAAATAATTGGAGGAATTGTAAGCTATACCCATTTTGTAAAAACAATGAATTTCTTCAAGTACAGATGGGTGGGGCCACCCAGGGCTTTATATGTGTGAAGTTTCCTGAATATGCCCGAAAATCAAGGAGGAGTTGGCGTTTTATGCAATTTGTTGATGTTTTCTATTTTTAGCACTGGTGGCCATCTTGTACCTTTTTAGAGGAATGATTTTTTTAGCCATTTTGGTAGATGGTCACCTCTTTTCCACTAGGCCACAGGGGCCCATATCTGTAAAGTTTCAACATGCTGTTCCTTCCTTTTAATTAACCCCTATTAACATTGGAGACAAAAAGACTAAAGGTGTTCCCATTCCCCTTAAGGATGAATTCCTACCGAGCCCTGACGGGCTGGGGCCTGTGTTTGTTTCTTGAATTGTGGCTATTCGCATTTGTTTAATTGGAGATTGGAGACACAACAACACTGCTTAAGTCATTTGGAAGACCTTGAAATACTTGTCAACACGATTTCTTAATACCTGCTATGTGGTCGGTTCTAATCATTTTTCTCTATCTATGTTTGGAGAGAAAAAATAAAAAAAAAAATTTAGATTTTTATCTAAAGATTTTCATTTTTGGCAGAAAAAAATGCCTGTACATATATATAGGCAGGTTTTCGTAAATATATGTTGTGAGTGCTCGTTAGGCCCGCCTCTTTGCGGCGGTTAAAACGAGTTCCGGAGCCGAAATAGAAAAAAAAGTATGCCCCGTGAGCCCCAATATAGCGGTTTGAAGGGGATGTTCAGAAGGTGGTCTTGTTCACGTGATGACTCGCAGTCTGCGGTTGTGTGATTGATTTTGTTTGACAGCACTGATAACAGTTCACAATGAAAGCATTCTATTGACTGATAATATCATATTTTTCCATTTGACACAAATCCCTCTGGATAATTAAATTTATATGCCAGGAGACGCACAATCTCCGTGTTCATTTGGCGATAGGGCTTGAGATGTCATTTCATCACAAAGTCGGATAAAAGTTCCACAATATTGTTACCAAAGTCCCCCTAATACTGCATGTTTCTTCCTTTTTCAGACACAGAGATTCCAATACTACCATATATCCGTGCCCCCGGGGGCTTGGGCGGGGGCGTCCTGGGCATGATTCCCCCACTTTGCGCGGACTTGCCGTCTCCGGGTAACGGCCCGGTGTCCTCGGGTGCATGGCATGACCCCACTGCGGTAACTAGTCAAAGCCCCCGTACTGGTGCTGTAGGGAATTAAACTTTTGGCAATGATTGGCGCGTGAACACACCTCCGAGTGGACGGTAATGACCCGTAGGTCACACGCTCCCCTATGGTCCCGGTGCGGGGGCTTGACCCACCCACCGCTCCCTCACTAGCCGTGGCCGCCCGATCGTCGTTGCTGGGTGCATGATGTTTGGACATTGGTTTCCGCCACATGCTCCTGGCTTCAGGCGTGACTGGCGTATCGCGTTGCGTGTCGGGTGCGGATGCTTAATATGTTATTCTCGCTAAATAAAGGCATTATTATTATTATTATTACCACAGTCCTATAACTAAAAACTTACACACAGTTCCCTACTTTGGGACTGTGAGGTCAATACCCTTAGACTGGTGCGTGGGTAACATCCACTGCTGTAGTACGACCCTGATGACCCACACCACTCGACCCATACATGTAGGCCCCATCCTCATACTTTCGTCCTTCCGTGCCCCTTGGGGCTTCGGGCGGGGGCGCCCGGAGACATGATTCCCCGCTTTGGGTGGACTGGCCGTTTCCGGGGCGACGGGAGTCCTCGGGTGCAGGCGGGGGGGGGGGGGGACGGAAGGACATCAAACACATTCATGCTTATATAGTTGTTACATGAGCACGTCTGTATGTTCATTATCTTAATGTTCAGCTTAATGTTGTTTTTGGTGTATTTCTCTCGTATGTAATGAATATGACATGAAGCGTGTACCGTTTCTCAATGTTGGGATGCCCGGCGGGGTAGGGGCGGTCATGTCGTATTCCTTTATATGCCTGGGAAACGCACCATCTCCGTATTCATTCCATGTTTTAATGTTGTTTTTAAATAGTTTCTCAATTATGTGCTATTATGTTCATTATCTCCGTGTTCATTACATGTTCAGTTTAGTGCTTGATGTATTTCTCTCGTTTGTAACGGGTTATGACATGGAGCATGTACCGTCTCTCAATATTGGGATGCCCGGTGGGGTAGGGACAGTCATGTCGTATTCCTTTACATGCGGGGGACACACACCATCTCCGTGTTTATTTCTTGTTTTAAATTTTTTTTTGAAATTTTTTTTCAATTATGCCGGGGAAACGCACCATCTCCGTGTTTATTTCATGTTTTAGTGCTGTTGTTCTCTCGTATGTGAAGGAATGTGACATGAAGCGTGTACCGTTTCTCATTGTTGGAATGCCTGGCGTGGTAGGGGCGTTCCTGTCTTATTCCTTTATATACCGGGGAAATACACTGTCTCCGTGTCCATTACATGTTTATGCCACCGGCATACGAAGTATGCTATGGGGATATAATGTTTTCGTCCTGCCTTTCGTCCGTGGGTCCGTCTTTCCGTCTGTCCGGGCACACCAATGGGCACTAGTTGGGTAGGACGTTGTTGAGTATTTGCCATTTATTCCGTTAGTGTCCGAAAAGAGTAGCCAACAAGATTTATTGCATTGTTGGGTAGTTAAGGGGTATTTTTGTGTCTTGTTGGGTAGTTTTTTACATGGAAGTGCCCAACAAGTGTCCATCTGTGAGGACATCCGTCCGTTAACATTTTGGTTTAAGTTTTTCGTCAACGTATCTAAGAGATTTTATCTTCTGAACCCTTTGATAGATTTAGTTGATTTTTACACTGAAGTTACATACTGGTCTAAAACTTTCATTGATGCATGTCCCCCCCCCCACAGTGACCTTGAGGTCAAGGTCATAGACTCAGAAATTTTACATTTGGTTCAAGTTTCATGACCAAGTTTATAGATGTTTATAGATGTTCCAAAGTCTAAGACAAATTCAATTGATGCTTGCATCGATGTTGCATACCAGTCCAAAGATTTCATTGATGCATATCCCCATCCTGCTGCTTCAATGATACCCCCACCCTTCAGTAACTTGATTCCCTCACTCCCTTGGTCCATTTAGAAATTTTATGTTTGATTTAGCTTTTACAAGCACATTTATACATTATTATAGCTTCTTGACATCTTAATTCATATTACATTCAAGCTCAAAAGATATATCAGAGTATGGCACTGGCCGGGGGTATACGTGACCCACTGGTCGCTTTCTCTAGTTTAATGATGTTTTTGAACTGTTTCACAATTATAAGCTACCTCTATGTTCATTTTCTCCGTGTTCATTACATGTTCAGTTAAGTGTTGTTTTTGATGTATTTCTCCCGTATGTGAAGGTTTATGACATGAAGCGTGTACCGTTACTCATTGTTGGGATGCCCGGCGGGTTGGGGCGATCATGTCATATTCCCGGGGAAGCACAAATCCTCCGTTTTCATTACATGTTTGTGTTGTTTTTGAACTGTTTCTCATACTGTTCATTATCTCCGTGTTCATTACATGTTCAGTTTAGTGTTGTTTTTGATGTATTTCTCCCGTTTGTGAAGGGAATATGACATGAAGCGTGTACCGTTTCTCATTGTTGGGATGCCCGGCTGGGTAGGGGTGGTCATGTCATGTTTCTTCAAATATACCTATCTCCGTGTTCATTGCATGTTTTAATGATGATTTTGAACTATTCCTCAATTATGTGCTTTCGCTATGTTAATTATCTCTGTGTTCGTTACATGTTCAGCTTAATGTTGTTTTTGGTGTATTTCTCTCGAATGTAAAGGAATACGACATGAAGCGTGTACCGTTTCTCAGTATTTGGATGCCCGGCGGGTCCGAGGCGGTCATGTCATATTCCTTTATATGCCGGGGAAAAACATAGTCTCCGTGTTCATGACATGTTGTAATGTTGTTTTTGAACAGTTTCTAAATTATGTCATATCTCTTTGTTCATAATCTCCGTGTTCATTACATGTTCAGTTTAGTGTTGTTTTTGATGTGTTTCTCCCGTTTGTGAAGGAATATGACATGAAGCGAGTACCATTTCTCAATGTTGGGAAGCCCGGCGGGGTAGGGGCGGTCATGCCATATTCCTTTATATGCCGGGGAAACACACTATCTCCGTGTTCATTACATGTTTTAATGATTTTTTGAACTGTTTCTCAATTAAATGCTATCTCAATGTTCATTATCTCCGTATTCATTAAATGTTCAGTTTAGTGTTGTTTTTTTATGTATTTCTCCCGTATGTGAAAGAATATGACATGAAGCGTGTACCGTTTCTCATTGTTGGCATGCCCGGCGGGGTAGGCGCGGTCATGTCATAGTCCCTTATATACGGGGGAAACCCTAATCTCCGTGTTCATTACATGTTTTAATGTTGCTTTTGAACAGTTTCTCAATTATCACCATTCTCTATGTTCATTATTTCCGTGTTCATTACGTGTTCAGTTTAGTGTTGTTTTTGATGTATTTCTCCAGTTTGTGAAGGGATATGACATGAAGCGTGTACCATTTCTCATTATTGGGATGCCCGGCGGGGTAGGGGCGGTCATGTCATATTCTTTTATATGCCGAAAAACCCACTATCTCCGGGTTAATTACATGTTTTAATGATGTTTTGAACTGTTCCTCATTATGTGCTATCTCTATGTTCATTATCTCTGTGTTCATTACATGTTCAACTTAATGTTGTTTTGATGTATTTCTCTCGTATGCAAAGGAATATGAGATGAAGCGTGTACCGTTTCTCAGTGTTGGAAAGCCCGGCGGGTCAGGGGCGGTCATGTCATATTCATATATATATGCCGGGGAAACGCACCATCTCCGTGCTCCCTACATGTTTTAATGTTTTTTCTCCAGGGTGCTCCGGTCTTCGCCCACCTGGTTAACGATAGGCTCGATTTGAGTGAAATAATCTTGAAAGGGCCGTAAAACCAAAACCAAACAAACAAAAACTCATACCATTGATAGAGCAAATATCGCATAATGTATAGGTATAATATTGTCGTATAAATTAAGCATAAAAGCTTAAAAATGGTATAGACTATTCAACTGTAGAATTAGCTCAGAGCTCATAAGCTGTCTGGTCTGGTGCTATAATAGTTAGGCACTGTTCTCAGATCTCTTTAGATAAATTAAGCTTTGAAGAGACCTATTACCGGTACCGTTTTCTGCTATAAAAAACATGGGCTAATTTCCTGGAAAATATGTCAAATACACATTCCACAAATAATATATGGTGTTTTGGTGAGCTTCCATAAGCATTTTTAATAGCAAATGGAACGTGGGGGGGGGGGGGGGGGGGGGGTATTGCAGGTCCGTTCGGGTTATTGGGTCCGTCCCGGTTAGTAAACGGACCAGACTCGCACCGCTTTGCCTGGACAGGCTTAGGCCCTCTAAGCGGTTTACCAGTACTCTTGTGCGGTCGGAAGCATCATGCAGCACATCTATTTCTTCAAGCCCCGACGCGTCCTATTACATGCAAGTGAAAAGCTTGAAACACAATGCGCTTCTTGCGATCTCTGTTTGAGCTGGTTTCACTCTACTCACAACCTACGACATGCAACCTACTCAGGTTACTAAGCGGAATTTGCTACTTACCCTACTCATCATTGTTTGGAGTGACGAGACCGCCAAGTTAGTTTACTAAGCTTAGTCGACTAACTTTGGTATTGGTAGCGTTGCAGGTGGAGCAGTTACTTGCCTTACTTATGTTTCTTAGAATTCTACCCAGGTTACTTAATTTACTTTGCCTACTCACCTGACTTATCCTCGTTGAGACATACTTTGCCACTGACTTAGTTTACTTAGCTTACTTAACTTACAGTGCTATGGGTGGTATAGCTAGTAGGACAGTTACTTACCTTGCTTATTGTTACTTAGTATTCTACTTATGTACTTAGCTTACTTATCCAACTTACTCTACCCATTGTTCGGAATGCGGTCGCCAACTTAGTTAACTTAGCTTACTCAACTTCTTTCGGTATTGGTACCGTTGCTGGTAGAGCAGTTACTTACCTTACTTATGTTACTTAAAATTCTACTCAGGTTACTTAGTTTTCTTATGCTACTCATCCTCGTTTGTAAAACCTTCGCCGCTTAATTAGTTTACTTAGCTTGCTTAACTTACATTGTTATGGGTAGTGAAGGTGGTGGAGTTACTTACCTTACTTATGTTATTTAGAATTCTACTTACGTTACTTAGTTAACTTATCCTATCCATCATTGTTCGGAGTGACAAGGTAGCCGACTTAGTTTACTAGGCTTACTTAACTTACTGTGGTATGGTTGGTGTAGCTCATGGTGTAGTTTCTTACTTTATCTACGTTATTTAGAATTCTACTTAGGTTACTTAGTTTACTTATCCTACTTACCCTGCTCATCGTTGTTCGAGATAACACTTGTTTACTTAGCTTACCCAACTTACTTTGTTATTGGTAGCGTTGCTGTATGGCAGCAACTTACCTTACTTATGTTACTTAGAATTTTACTCAGGTTACATAGTTTGCTTATCCTACTTACCCTACTCATCATCATCAGTACAGACTTCGCCGCTTAATAAGTTTACTTAGCTTACTTAACTTACTGTGGTAAGGGTGGTATAGGTAGTAGGACAGTTACTTATCTTACTTACGTTACTTAGAATTCTACTTAAGTTACTTATCCTACTTACCCTAATCATCATTGTTCGGAGTGACAAAGTCGCCAACAGAGTTTACTTGGCTTACTCAACTTACTTTGGTATTGGTGGCGTTGCTGGTAGAGCAGTAAATTACCTTAATTGTGTTACTTAGAACTCCACTCAGGTTACTTAGTTTACTTATCCTACTTACCCCAATCACCCTCTTCGGTACTTTGAAGCATACTTAGTTTACTTAGCTTACTTAACTTACTAATGTAAGGGTTGTATAGCTAGTATGACAGTTACTTACCTTACTTACGTTACTTAGAATTCTACTTAGGTTACTTAGTTTACTTATCCTACTGGCCATAGCCATCATTGTTCGGTGAGGACCACGTCGCCAACTAAGTTTACTTAGCTTACTCAACTTACCTTGGTATTGGTAGCGTTGCTCTTAGAGCAGTAGCTTACCTTACTTACGTTACTTAGAATTCTACTCAGGTTACTTAGTTTACTTATCCTACTTACCCTTATCATCCTCTTCCGTACAAACTTCGCTATTTACTTAGTTTACTTAGCTTACTTAACTTACTAATGTAAGGGTGGTATAGCTAGTATGACTGTTACTGACCTAACTTACGTTACTTAGAATTCTACTTAGGTTACTTAGTTTACTTATCCTACTGGCCACAGTCATCATTGTTCGGAGTGACCAGGTCGCCAACTTAGTTTACTTACCTTACTCAACTTACTTTTAGCGCAGTAACTTACCTTACTTATGTCACTTAGATTTCTACTCAGGTTACTTAGTTTGCTTGTCCTACTTGTCCTACTTAGCCTACTTAACCTCTTCAGTACAGACTTTACCGCTTACTTAGTTTACTAAGCTTCCTTAACTTACTGTGGTAAGGGTGGTATAGCTAGTAGGACAGTTTCTTACGTTACTTAGAATTCTACTTAGGTTACTTAGAATTCTACTTAAGGTAATTAGTTTACTTATCCTACTTACCCTACTCATCCTCTATGGGACAGACGTCGCCGCTAACTTTGTTTACTTAGCTTACTTAACTTCCTGTGGTAAGGGTGGTATAGGTAGCAGGACAGTTTCTTACCTTACTTACGTTACTTAGAATTCTACTTAGGTTACTGAGCTAACCTATCCTACTTATCCTGCTCATCATTGTAAGGGATGACAGACTTCGCCGCTTACTTAGTTTACTTGGCTTACTTAACTTACTGTGGTCCGGTTGGTATAGGCAGTAGGACAGTTACTGATCTTTGCTTACGTTACTTAGAATTCTACTTAGGTTACTTATCCTACTTACCCTACTCATCGTTGTTCGGAGTTACAAAGTCGTCAACTGAGTTTACTTAGCTTACTCAACTTACTTTGGTATTGGTAGCGTTGCTGGTTGAGCAATAACTTACCTTACTTATGCTACTTAGAATTCTACTCAGGTTACTTAGTTTGCTTACCCTACTTACCCTTCTCATCCTCTTCAGTACATATTACGGCGCTTACTTAGTTTACTTAGCCTACTAAACTTACTGTGTAAGGGCGGTATGGGTAGTGCGAAAGGTACTTACCATACCAAAGTTACTTAGAATTCTACTTAGGTTACTTAGTTTACTTAGCGTACTTACCCTACTCATTATTGTTCGGAGTGACAAAGTCGCCAACTAAGTTTACTTAGCTTACTCAACTTACTTTGGTATTGGTAGCGTTGCTGGTGGAGCAGTAACTTACCTTACTTATGGTACTTAGAATTCTACTCAGGTTACTTAGTTTACTTATCGTACTTTCCCTACTCATCTTCTTCTGTACAGACTTCGCTGCTGACTTAGTTTACTTAGCTTACTTAACTTACTCCGGTATGGGTACAGTGGCTAGTGGAGTAGTTACTTATGTTACTTAGAATTCTACTTAGGTTACTTAGTTAACATATCCTACTTACCATACTGATCCTTGTTGGGGCAGACTTTGCCTACTTTGCTTACTCAGTTTACTTAGCTTACTTAACTTACTGTGGTAAGGATTGTATAGGTAGTAGGACAGTTACTTACCTTACTTACGTTATTTAGAATTCTACTTAGGTTACTTAGTTTACTTATCCTACTTACCCTTCTTATCACTGTTCGGGTTGACAAGGTCGCCAACTTAGTTTATTTAGCTTGCTACACTCACTTTGGTATTGGTAGCGTTGCTGGTAGAGCAGTAACTTACATTACTCATGTTACTTAGAATTCTACTCAGGTTACTTAGTTTGCTTATCCTACTTACCCTACTCATCCTCTACAATAAAGACTTCGCCGCTTACTTAGTTTACTTAACTAACCTGGGTATGGGTAGAGTGGCTAATGGAGTAGCTACTTACCCTACTTACGTTACTTAGAATTCTACTTAGGTTACTTAGTTTACCTAACCAACTTACCCTTCTCATCCTCTATGGGACATACGTCGCCGCTTACTTAGCTTACTTAGCTTACTTAACTTACTCTGGTCTGGGTAGAGTGGCAAGTGAAGTAGTTACTTACCTTACTTATGTTACTTAGAATTCTACTTAGGTTACTTAGTTTACTTATCCTACTTACCCTACTCGTCCTCTTCTGTACTGGCTTCGATGCTTACTTAGTTTACTTAACTAACCTGGGTATGGGTAGAGTGGCTAATGGAGTAGTTACTTACCCTACTTACGTTACTTAGAATTCTACTTAGGTTACTTAGTTTACTTAACCAACTTACCCTTCTCATCCTCTATGGGACATACGTCGCTGCTTACTTAGTTTACTTAGCTTACTTAACTTACTCTGGTCTGGGTAGAGTGGCTAGTGAAGTAGTTACTTACCTTACTTATGTTACTTAGAATTCTACTTAGGTTACTTAGTTTACTTATCCTACTTACCCTACTCGTCCTCTTCTGTACTGGCTTCGTTGCTTACTTAGTTTACTTAACTAACCTGGGTATGGGTATAGTGGCTAATGGAGTAGTTACTTACCCTACTTACGTTACTTATAATTCTACTTAGGTTACTTAGTTTACTTAACCAACTTACCCTTCTCATCCTCTATGGGACATACGTCGCCGCTTACTTAGTTTACTTAGCTTACTTAACTTACTCTGGTCTGGGTAGAGTGGCAAGTGAAGTAGTTACTTACCTTACTTATGTTACTTAGAATTCTACTTAGGTTACTTAGTTTACTTATCCTACTTACCCTACTCGTCCTCTTCTGTACTGGCTTCGCTGCTTACTTAGTTTACTTAACTAACCTGGGTATGGGTAGAGTGGCTAATGGAGTAGTTACTTACCCTACTTACGTTTCTTAGAATTCTACTTAGGTTACTTAGTTTACTTAACCCACTTACCCTTCTCATCCTCTATGGGACATACGTCGCCGCTTACTTAGTTTACTTAGCTTACTTAACTTACTCTGGTAAGGGTAGAGTGGCTAGTGAAGTAGTTACTTACCTTACTTATGTTACTTAGAATTTTTCTTAGGTTACTTAGTTTACTTATCCTACTTACCCTACTCATCCTCTTCTGTGCTGGCTCCGCTGCTTACTTAGTTTACTTAGCTTACGTAACTTACTCTGGTATGGGTAGAGTGGCTAGTGGAGTATTACTTATGTTACTTAGAATTCTACTTAGGTTACTTAGTTTACTTATCCTACTTACCCTACTCATCATCTTCAGTACAGACTTCGCCGCTTACTTAACTTACCTTACTTACTCTGGTATGGGTGGAGTACCTAATGGAGTAGTTACTTACCTTACTTATAATTCTACTTAGGTTACTTAGTTTACTTATCCTACTTACCCTTCTGATCCTCGTTGCGACAGACTTTGCCGCTTACTTAGTTTACTTAACTTACTGTGGTAAGGGTGGTGTAGGTAGTAGGACAGTTACTTACCTTACTTACGATAGTTAGAATTCTACTTAGGTTACTTAGTTTACTTATCCTACTTACCCGGCTCATCATTGTTCGGGATGATAAGCTCGCAAACTTAGTTTACTTAGTTTACTCAACTTACTTTGGTATTGGTAGCCTTGCTAGTAGAGCAGTAACTTACCTTACTTATGTTACTTAGAATTCTACTTAGGTACTTAGTTTACTTATCCTACTTACCCGGCTCATCATTGTTCGGGATGACAAGGTCGCCAACTTAGTTTACTTAGTTTACTCAACTTACTTTGGTATTGGTAGCGTTGCTGGTGGAGCAGTAACTTACCTTACTTATGTTACTTAGAATTCTACTCAGGTACTTAGTTAACTTATCCTACTCATCATCTTCAGTACAGACTTCGCTGCTTACTTAGTTTACTTAGCTTACTTATCTTATTCTTGTCTGGGTAGAGTGGCTAATGGAGTAGTTACTTACCTTACTTATAATTCTACTTAGGTTACTTAGTTTACTTATCCTACTTACCCTATTTATCATCGTTAGGACAGACTTCGCCGTTTACTTAGTTTACTTAGCTTACTTAACTTACTCTGGCATGGGTAACGTAGCTGGTGGAGTAGTTACTTATCTTACTTATGTTACTTAGAATTCTACTTAGGTTACTTATTTTACTTATCCTACTTACCCTTCTCAACCCTGTTCGGAGTGACCACCATGCCTACTTAGTTTACTTAGCTTACTTAACTTACTCTGGTATGGTAGGTGTAGCTGGTGGAGAGGTTACTTACATTACTTATGTTACTTATAAGTCTACTTAGGTTACTTACTTTACTTATCCTACTTACCCTGCACATCGAAGTGACCAGGACGCCTACTTAGTTTACTTAGCTTACTTATCTTACTCTTGTCTGGGTAGAGTGGCTAATGGAGTAGTTACTTACCTTACTTATAATTCTACTTAGGTTACTTAGTTTACTTATCCTACCTACCCTGCTTATCATCGTTAGGACAGACTTCGCCGTTTACTTAGCTTACTTAACTTACTTAACTTACTCTGGCATGGGTAACGTAGCTGGTGGAGTAGTTACTTATCTTACTTATGTTACTTAGAATTCTACTTAGGTTACTTATTTTACTTATCCTACTTACCCTTCTCAACCCTGTTCGGAGTGACAATCATGCCTACTTAGTTTACTTAGCTTACTTAACTTACTCTGGTATGGTAGGTGTAGCTGGTGGAGAGGTTACTTACATTACTTATGTTACTTATAAGTCTACTTAGGTTACTTACTTTACTTATCCTACTTACCCTGCACATCGAAGTGACCAGGACGCCTACTTAGTTTACTTAGCTTACTTATCTTACTCTTGTCTGGGTAGAGTGGCTATTGGAGTAGTTACTTACCTTACTTATAATTCTACTTAGGTTACTTAGTTTACTTATCCTACTTACCCTGCTTATCATGCCTATCATCGTTAGGACAGACTTCGCCGACATAGTTTACTTAGCTTTCTTAACTTACTCTGGCATGGGTAACGTAGCTGGTGGAGTAGTTACTTATCTTACTTATGTTACTTAGAATTCTACTTAGGTTACTTAGTTTACTTATCCTACTTACCCTTCTCAACCCTATTCGGAGTGACCATCATGCCTTCTTAGTTTACTTAGCTTACTTAACTTACTCTGGTATGGTAGGTGTAGCTGGTGGAGAGGTTACTTACATTACTTATGTTACTTATAAGTCTACTTAGGTTACTTACTTTACTTATCCTACTTACCCTGCACATCGAAGTGACCAGGACGCCTACTTAGTTTACTTAGCTTACTTATCTTACTCTTGTCTGGGTAGAGTGGCTAATGGAGTAGTTACTTACCTTACTTATAATTCTACTTAGGTTACTTAGTTTACTTATCCTACTTACCCTGCTTATCATCGTTAGGACAGACTTCGCCGTTTACTTAGCTTACTTAACTTACTCTGGCATGGGTAACGTAGCTGGTGGAGTAGTCACTTATCTTACTTATGTTACTTAGAATTCTACTTAGGTTACTTAGTTTACTTATCCTACTTACCCTTCTCAACCCTGTTCGGAGTGACCATCATGCCTACTTAGTTTACTTAGCTTACTTAACTTACTCTGGTATGGTGGGTGTAGCTGGTGGAGAGGTTACTTACATTACTTATGTTACTTATAAGTCTACTTAGGTAACTAACTTTACTTATCCTACTTACCCTGCACATCGAAGTGACCAGGACGCCTACTTAGTTTACTTAGCTTACTTATCTTACTCTTGTCTGGGTAGAGTGGCTATTGGAGTAGTTACTTACCTTACTTATAATTCTACTTAGGTTACTTAGTTTACTTATCCACTTACCCTGCTTATCATCGTTAGGACAGACTTCGCCGTTTACTTAGCTTACTTAACTTACTCTGGCATGGGTAACGTAGCTGGTGGAGTAGTCACTTATCTTACTTATGTTACTTAGAATTCTACTTAGGTTACTTAGTTTACTTATCCTACTTACCCTTCTCAACCCTGTTCGGAGTGACCATCATGCCTACTTAGTTTACTTAGCTTACTTAACTTACTCTGGTATGGTAGGTGTAGCTGGTGGAGAGGTTACTTACATTACTTATGTTACTTATAAGTCTACTTAGGTAACTTACTTTACTTATCCTACTTACCCTGCACATCGAAGTGACCAGGACGCCCGCTTAGTTTACTTAGCTTACTTATCTTACTCATGTCTGGGTAGAGTGGCTATTGGAGTAGTTACTTACCTTACTTATAATTCTACTTAGGTTACTTAGTTTACTTATCCTACTTACCCTGCTTATCATCGTTAGGACAGACTTCGCCTTTACTTAGTTTAATTAGCTTACTTAACTTACTCTGGCATGGGTAACGTAGCTGGTGGAGTAGTTACTTATCTTACTTATGTTACTTAGAATTCTACTTAGGTTACTTAGTTTACTTATCCTACTTACCCTTCTCAACCCTGTTCGGAGTGACCATCATGCCTACTTAGATTACTTAGCTTACTTAACTTACTCTGGTATGGTAGGTGTAGCTGGTGGAGAGGTTACTTACATTACTTATGTTACTTATGTTACTTATAAGTCTACTTAGGTTACTTACTTTACTTATCCTACTTACCCTGCCCATCGAAGTGACCAGGACGCCTACTTAGTTTACTTAGCTTACTTATCTTACTCTTGTCTGGGTAGAGTGGCTATTGGAGTAGTTACTTACCTTACTTATAATTCTACTTAGGTTACTTAGTTTACTTATCCTACTTACCCTGCTTATCATCGTTAGGACAGACTTCGCCGTTTACTTAGTTTACTTAGCTTACTTAACTTACTCTGGCATGGGTAACGTAGCTGGTGGAGTAGTTACTTATCTTACTTATGTTACTTAGAATTCTACTTAGGTTTCTTAGTTTACTTATCCTACTTAACCTTCTCAACCCTGTTCGGAGTGACCATCATGCCTACTTAGTTTACTTAGCTTACTTAACTTACTCTGGTATGGTAGGTGTAGCTGGTGGAGAGGTTACTTACATTACTTATGTTACTTATGTTACTTATAAGTCTACTTAGGTTACTTACTTTACTTATCCTACTTACCCTGCACATCGAAGTGACCAGGACGCCTACTTGTTTACTTAGCTTACTTATCTTACTCTTGTCTGGGTAGAGTGGCTATTGGAGTAGTTACTTACCTTACTTATAATTCTACTTAGGTTACTTAGTTTACTTATCCTACTTACCCTGCTTATCATAGTTAGGACAGACTTCGCCGTTTACTTAGTTTACTTAGCTTACTTAACTTACTCTGGCATGGGTAACGTAGCTGGTGGAGTAGTTACTTATCTTACTTATGTTACTTAGAATTCTACTTAGGTTACTTTGTTTACTTATCCTACTTAACCTTCTCAACCCTGTTCGGAGTGACCATCATGCCTACTTAGTTTACTTAGCTTACTTAACTTACTCTGGTATGGTAGGTGTAGCTGGTGGAGAGGTTACTTACATTACTTATGTTACTTATAAGTCTACTTAGGTTACTTACTTTACTTATCCTACTTACCCTGCACATCGAAGTGACCAGGACGCCTACTTAGTTTACTTAGCTTACTTAACTTACTCTGGTATGGCTATTGTAGCTGGTAGGACATTTACTAATGTTACTTTGAGTTCTATTCAGGTTACTTAGTTTACTTACCCTACTCAGCTTACTCATGTGCTGGGATCGAAACCACAATACTTACTTACTTCACTTAGTTTACTTAACTTACTCTGATGTCGCTGATGTTACGGGTATATCAGTTACTTACAATACTTATGTTACTTACCTTACTTAACTTACTTATCCTACTTACACTGCTCATAGTCATGGATGAAATATATAACCTCAACTTAGGTTACTTAGCTTACTTAGCTTACTCTTAGCATTGTTGGTATGGTAGTACCTTTTGTCATAAGAGACATGCAAGGTTACTTAGTTTACTTAGATTACTTAGGTCACTTACGCTTATTCTTGTACTTATCCTGTTATATCAAGATTGACTTTCGTTGGTTTGATTAGTCAACTTACATTACTTACGTTACTTAGCTTATCTTAAGAGTGAGGTTTATACATGTACCATCCTTGGTTAGCTATACGCCTACTTATGTTACTCATCCTACTTAGCTCATTTCCGTATTATAGTATCATGCTTCAGTGTTTTGGTCAGCAAATTTTAAGTATTTCTCTTAAAACTATGTAAAATCGTTCTATTTTATCAATTAATTAGCTTATTGCACTTAATTTTATGTAGCATGTTTTTTGGATCGAGGGGCATAGATTTTTTGACCTCTACTTAGTTTACTTAGATTACTTATACTGCTGTAGTGCCAGGTAAGTAAACTGAGTAACCTAAGTAGAATACTGTAAACTTGCTTATTTTACTTACAGTGTTGATGTGAAGATCAGTAACGTAAGTAAAATGAGTAGAATTCAATTAACAGTGAAATTAGAGACTCCAGGACCTCCCGGAACCTCTGTTAGCCTGAATTTCATTCTGTGTAACGTGTCCTGAATCTCATCCCTATTAGGGTGTTTATATGAAAGCCCTTGTACTATATACTTCATACTCCGTGTCCTGAAATCTTGGACCTTTAAATTTAGATAGAAACATTTGCAAGCATCAATTTTTAAACCACTGATTTACATGCACAGTTGCCCAGGTGAGATTTCAGGACACGGAGTATGAAGTACCTGCCCATCAAAGGGAGATAACTTTCGGGACTTCCTGTTCGTTTTTCTTTTGGCTCAATCCCACTGAAAAAGGAGCCTACTCTTAAAGGAAAGAATTTGCTCCACAGGAGCAAATTCTTTCCTTTAAGAGTTGACCCCTATTGAAATTGGAGACAAAAATTCTTTTGCAGGAGTTGCCTCCCCTGAAGGTGTTCCCATTCCCCTTAAGAATACACATAAACCGGCTGAACTCGGATATTAGTAACACTGAAGACCACTGTCTAACTAAATACAATTTCAGCAAATTTTGTGGCGTCTGATCTGGATCTACCTGTTTGTCCACTAGCATATGGGCAAAAATCGTGGCGGTACAGATATTAAATTTTGTAAATGGTCTTGTCTGAAGTTATTTTTTAAAATATATTTTCAAAATTGGAGTAAACAACGCTTTTTAACCTTTCTTTTGTTTAATTTCTTATTATAAAGCAGTGAATCTTGTTACACAGGCAGTCTAGGTAAAAAAAATTCTGCATTCGCATCTCAGTGTTTGTCTAGATAATTATCTCAGACTTCTAGATCTACAGCCTTCGTTTAATTAGTTCCACAATCTCGGCCTTCGCCTTGGCCCACCATCGCAGCTGCCATCTAGCCTCCGTAGATTCGTAAACTCAGCCTTCGCTCAGTTCCAAAATCTCACCCTCGTTTCGGTCAACAGTTTCAGCCTTCGTCTATAGGTCCACAGTCTCAACCCTAGTCTAGGTCTACAATCACAGCCTTCTTCTAGGTTCAAAGTTTCCGCAGCATTCGTCTAGGTCGACAATGTCAGCCTTCGGCTAGGTCCACAATTACAGCCTTCGTCTATGTTTCGTCTTGGTTCACAATCTTTGCATTCGTCGTAGGTCCACAATCTCGGCCTTCGTCTAGGTCCGCATTCTCAGCCTTCGTCTAGGTCCACAATCGTTGGACAATCTCAGCATTCGTCGAGGCCAACAATCTATGCTCGTATGTCAACAATCTCGGCCTTCATCTTCATCTACAATCACAATCTTCATCCGAGCCCAAAATTACAGCCTTCCTAAATATCAACAATTTCTGCCTGCAACGTGTTCCACAATCACAGTCTTCGTCTAGATCCAAAATCTCAGTCTTCGTCTTGATCCACGGCCCCATTGCAGTCTTAATTGAGACGGAACTTTCATTTAAGTCGACAATCTCATCTAGGACCACAATCCTAGTCTTTATTTAAGTCCAAAGACTCAGCCTTCAGCTATTTTGACCTTCGCCAAGGTCCACAATCTCGGTATCCGTCAAGGTTCACAATTTCATTTTTCGTCTAGGTCTACAATTTCAGCCTCCGTCTAGGTCTACAATCTCAGGTTTCGTCCGGATTGGTCCTTGTCTAGGTCCAAATAGGTCTTCTTCCACGTCTTCAATCTCACCCTTCGTCAAAGTTCACATACTCCGCCTTTGTCTAGGTCTACAATCTCAGACTCCGTCTAGGTCCACAATCACAGTCGTCGTCTAGGTCCACAATCTCAGCCTCCGCCAATGTTCACAATCCCAGCCTTAAGTCCACAATCTCAACCATCGTCTGGTTACACAACCTCAGCTTCCACATAAGTCCACGTCTGGTTAAAAAATCTCAGCCTTCGTTTAGTTACACAATTTCAGTATCCGCCAAGGTCCACAATCTCAATTTTTGTCTAGGTCCTCAATCTCAGTCTCCATGTAGGTTCACACTCAGCCTTCGTCTAGGTTCATCATCTCAGCCTGATCTCAGCTTGCGTCTAGGTCCACAGCCAAAGATCTTTGAACACTATTGTTTGTTACTCTTGCGCGACAAAGCATCTTTTTTCCCATCATTTATTTTATCAATTTCCTCTCATGTCTTTTATACGTCTTTCGCCGGACTCCGGCCCTTTTCAGACCCACACGTACCAGACGTTCGCTGGTCTTTTAACATTGTGCAACTCGGACTTGACCACATTCTATAGACTTCTTACAGACCACTTCTTAGTTCATTGCAGCGGTCAGAGGCGATTTTAAGTATGAGGCCTAATATAAAATGGGAAAACTAAACCAGTCATGATCTAAGGGTGGCCGTAAGTGCTGCTCATTTTTTTTTTTGTTTGTTTCACGGCCTTTCTTTAATTTCGAGCCGATCCCATGAGATGACGTGGTTCATACCATATGTAGGCATGGTGCCAATCTTGGTCATGTGACACATCCCACAAATAACTTTTCATTGCCTCAGCCCATAGGGACTTTTCATGTAAGTTGGTTTCAATCAGCACAACAATTTTAGTGGAGAAGAAGTGACAAAAATACTTAATCGACCTTGACCTTTGGAACTGATATACTTCCATTCAGCTGGTTGTAAATAATATTTCTGATGCGACAGGCTACCATACAATTAGTAAAAATCCACTGGGGTGTCTTTTTTCCGTAATACAAATGTATAAGTGACCATATTTGACATTGACGTAAAACAGGTCAAGGTCAACCAAAGGCCATGATTTGAACAAATTTGGTAGGACCTGCATTCCCGATGCTATAAACCAAATTTCAAGGTCATCGGCCATTTGATTCCTGTGAAGAATGTTTTGACCATATATGAGCATGGTGGCCATATTGGTCATGTGACCAAGTCCTTACGAACAAATTTCATTCCCCGCAACCCATAGAGCTCTATATTTTTTTTTCAATCAACCAACCAGTTTAAGTGGAGAAGAAGATTAAAAAAACAACTTAATCTAAGGCATCTAGGACAATAGTAAGTAAATGACCATGATCTTTGGAATTTACAAACTTCTATTCAGCAAACTGCAAATATCATTTCTAATGCCATAGCCTGCCAGGCAATCAGAAATATCCACTATTTTGCTTTTTTCCATACAAATGTCTAAGTGACCAAATCTGACCTTGACGTCAAACTGGTCAAGGTCAACAAAAGGTCATCATTTGAACAAATTTGGTAGGACCTGCATCCCCGATGCTACACACCAAATTTCAAGGTCATCGGCCATTTGGTTTCTGTGAAGAATTTTTTTACCATATATGAGCATGGGGGCAATATTGGTCGTGTGACCGAGTCCTTACGAACAACTTTCATTTCCCCCTACCCATGGAGGCACCACATGTAATTTTGTTTCAATCAAACAACCAGTTTAAGTGGAGAAGAAGATAAAAAAAACTTAACCTAAGGCATCCAGGACAAAGGTAAGTAAATAACATTGACCTAAGGAATTGATAAACTACCATTCGGCAAACTGCAAATATCATTTCTGATGCCATAGCTTACCAGGAAATCAGAAATATCCACTATTTTGCATTTTTTATCATACAAATATCTAAGTAATCAAATCTGACCTTGACGCAAAACAGGTCAAGGTCAACCAAAGGTCATCATTTGCACAAATTTGGTAGGACCAGCATCCCCGATGCTACATACCAAATTTTAAGGTCATCGGCCATTTGGTTCCTGTGAAGATTTTTTTTACCATATATGAGCATGGTGGCAATATTGGTCATGTGACCCAGTCCTTACGAACCAATTTCATTCCCCCTACCCATAGAGGCTCCACATTAAATGTTGTTTCAATCAACCAACCAGTTTAAGTGGCGAAGAAGATAAAAAAAAACTTAATATAAGGCATCCAGGACAAAGGTAAGTAAATAATCTTGACCTTTGGAATGGATAAACTTCCATTCAGCAAACTGCAAATATCATTCCTGATGCCATAGCTTACCAGGCAATCAGAAATATCCACTATTTTGCATTTTTCCATACAAATGTCTAAGTGACCAAATCTGACCTTAACTTCAAACAGGTCAAGGCCAACCAAAGGTCATCATTTGAACAAACTTGGTAGGGCCCGAGTCACTTATGCTGCATACCAAGTTTCAAGATCATCGGATATTTGGTTCTTGAGAAGAAGATTTTTAAAGGTTTTCACCATATATGGGCATGGTGGCCATATTGGTCATTTGACTCTGTCCTTACGAACAATTTGTTTCCCACTCCCCATGTTTTTCATGTACATGTAATTTGGTTTCAGTCAACACAGCAGTTTAAGTGAAAAAGAAGATAAAAATACTGAATTTCAGCCATCCAGAACAAAGGTAGGTAAATGACCTTGACCTTTGGAACTGATAAACTTCCATTCAGCTGATTGCAAATATCATTTGACCCAGTCCTCACGAACAAACTTTCGTTCCAACTTCCCATAGAGGCTCCACATGTAATTTGGTTTCAATTGGTCAAGTAGTTTCAGAGATGTTGACGACGCAGACGACGACGGACGACTGCCTATACTTTAAGTTTCCCCGGAGCCTTCGGTTCTGGTGAACTAAAGACGGAGCACCCGTCATTTTTGTTTGTTTGATTCGAGGTTTAACGTCCCCGTCAATACTGTGTAGGTCATTTTGGAGACGTTGCTTCCAATTTTGTGGGACTTTTATCCGACATTGAGATGAAATTACATCTCAAGCCCTGCCTCCCAATGAAAGCAATAGGGTTTATAAGCATAGACGTTCGGACTCGCACGGTGTTTACCAGTACTCGTGTGCAGTCGGTTTCAGCTCTGCGTGGAAGCATCATGCAACCCATCTATTTCTTCAAGCCCCGATGGGCGGGTGCCGCCGCCATTTTTATTTATTTATATAACTATTTTATTATATCATAATTATCATTTCTAGGGGGTGGGGCGGGGGTAACGACCAAGTCCATACTATATGGGCGTCACGGACGTTATTACATTGCGTCAATGATCCGAGTTTTTTTTTTTTTTTTTTGGGGGGGGGGGGGGGGGGGGGTGGAGGGGCGTAGGGAAATCTCCGCTTGAAATGGGTCAAGCCGCTTGGGGCTTGGTAGTGCAGTGGTAATCACATTCAAATGACTGAGTTTGATTCCCGGCAGAGGCAATATAAACTGCCTCCTAATCAGCATTGACTTAAGGAGGGTGGGGAGTAATTCTTTTCTCTTTAGATTTTTTTTATTTGCTTATATTTTGTAGCTTGAAATCTCTGCACTCGTTTGCCGGTATAAAAATATAGGCACACCAGGCTTTTTTTCGAGCTTTTTAGCCTTAAAGATGGGTACTGTTTTCGAATTTATCGAATGTTTCAATAATTACCCCAGTCATTGACAAATTGTCGATAACAATTGTTTAAAACAATATTTCCAAGTTTGGTTAAAAAAACACAATGCAGGATAATGTCATGTTTGCGTACCTATGTGTGAATGACAAACTCTTTCACAGATTTTTGTCGAAACACCTATTTACAAATGTCCTTTTTCTGCATGTTTTGCTGTTTTGAGATGCAATTTTCGCTATATTTGAAAAAAAGAATGCAATTTTCGTCTTTAGATTTTTCTTATTTTCACATATATTGTGTAATAATATTAGATACACGAAATAGGTGTGAAATTTGACCATGTCACCAGGCATCTGAGAGAAATATTGCAGAAAAAATTACCCCACCCCCCAATAAAAATGGCTAAAAAAGCATTAAGATATTGTTTAAATGACAAGAACAAGGATTATACCTTTATTATTGCACATACTTTTGCTTCCTTAATGTGATATGAATCAAAGTATTTCATTAGAATTGAAACACAATTTTATTTATAAGTTTTATGGTGTAAAAAATGGATTTTTCTGGCCAAAAAATGCATGTTCTGATATAGCCATATTGTCGTTTTGTTCATGTTTAAAAGATATGAAGCCATTAACATTGTCGCAGACGTTCAAACAATGTCCGATGTATGTTATTAATATACCTAGGAAACATTATTATACATTTTTAGCTTTCTTTTTTGACAATTTATTACCCCACCCCCTAATGAAATGGGTTGAAATTGATAAAAAAAAAAAAAAAAAAAAAAAATACAATAAGCTGATGCAAAAGAATAATAAAAAAAAATCCTTTTTCCCATTTAAGTTCCTGCCAACGTTATAGGGAAAGTAGAAACACTTCTAATTATTTTTTTCTATAATTTTGACAAGTTTTTTTTTTCATGCCATATTGACCGGAAACGCTATTCATCACGTAAACAAGTTTGTGAAATGAAGACCCCACTACACCACACTTTATATAGAGAAAACTGGGGTTTACGGGGGTATACACTATTTTTCATATTTCTGCTCCAATACATAGGTTGTGGGTACTCGTTAGAACCGCCTCACAGAGGTTCATCTGTCAGGTTTCATCTTAATGTCGGGTAAAAAGCCCCACAAATTGGGAAGTAACCTCTCCAAAATGACCAATATTATGTTGACGTTAAAATGACATCTCAAGCCCTGCCGCTCAACGAAACCAATAGGGTTTATATGCATGGACGGTCCGACTCGGACCCATTTTCCTGGGCAGGTTTAGACCCTCTAAGCGGTTTACTAGTTCTCATGTGCGGTCGGTTTCAGTTCTGCGTGAAAGCATCATGCAGCCCGATTAGCTGGAGCCGGTACATTGACAAAGTTCTGTTATGATGGTGGATGTGTGGGCATAAAAAGGCTCCGTGTGGCACAACCTAAACCATCATCTTTATATTCGAAACAGATCAAAGGGATTTTTTCTTGTACACCCTTTTGCTTATGCTTGATTATTGTTTGTTTGATTTGAGGTTTAACGTCCCCGTCAACACTGTAAAGGTCATTTTGGAGACGTCGCTTCCAATTTTGTGGGACATTTCCCCGACCTTAAGATGAAATGTCAACTAAAACCCCGACCCCAATTGAACCAATAGAGTTTATTAACATGGACAGGCCGACTCGCACCGCTTTGCCTGGGCAGGCTTAGATCCTCTAAGCAGTTTACCAGTAGGGCAGGCCTATACACCTGTTGAGTGCAAGATCCTAATTATGGGTGCTGGCACAGGCTATTTGTTCACTGAGATGGCTTAACAGTAATTGAACCTGAGACTGTGACTGACAGTTAAAAGAATATTGTGCGCTGCCAGGCATTACAGTCTGCACTTATGGCAGTGTTTTCTTTCCATATATATGACGTCACGCAAACTAAAGTAAACGTCACTATTCATTCATTGTTTTGTTTGTGTTGACAAAGTATGGCCGTGGAATATGTGAACTGATAGACTCTTCGAGGCTATATTTTTGACACCAATGGAAAAATAAAGTAAACATCGTGCGTTAAAGAGAGTTCAGATTTGCCATGGACAGCTGATGGGCTGCAATCGGAGGAAACAAACCAGTAGCTGAAAAATACAGGGTTAGTCTGTTTATCCCTCTATTTTCCTCTGCTTCCAGCCATGCGGGCTAGACCGGAAAGTAGTCTATGAAGTCGCAAAATAATTTATAACAAAATGCACATTGCAATGGATATTAAATGTTACAAAAACCTCAGAAAACACTTTGAAAACTAAATAGAAACAAAAATCATTTTGAGGTAAAAATTCGAACCTGATTACGGCAGAGTCAATTATGCGCGACCCTCCTTAACCATGTTAACAGAAATTGCCCGGAGATCAAACTAAGCAACTGGAATGTGATGACCACCGCACTCCCGATCTCCCTTCAGTGTTTGCAAATACTCAGCCAGCTCTAATTGAAATTCTAAATACAAATTAGCAATAATGACAAGTCAATTTCAAAATAGTGATACAAATTCTATTGGTTAACCCTTATCCTGCTGAATATTCAGTTTAGCCACACCTATTTCTGACTTTGAACCAATCAGATTACTTGATGTAATTTATTCTTAAAAATCCATAAACTGAATGTCAAACAGTGTAGATCCTGATCAGATGGCTTCTTCAGAAGTCATCTGATCTGGATCTACACTGTTTCCAAAGATAGGGTTGTCGTGAACAGCAAAGAGAGAGGATAATGTTTCTCTGCCTGCAGAAACTGTTTTCTTGAATATGTTTCAATCATCAGTGTGAAACACCAGAAACACCCACGGCGACTGGTAAAAACATTAACCCTTTTTCTACTAAATGGAATCTTCCTCCTTATATATAGCAGGAGTCCGTTTCAAAATTTAGGGGTGTCAGGTTGTGTTTTCTTCAAATATTTTTTTGGAAAATGGCTGAACATTTTGCAAACAGTGTAGGCCCTGATCAGACGCCGCATTCTGTGGCGTCTGATCTGGGCCTGCACTGTTTGCCAGGGTACCCGTTTTGGGGTTTCTGGTACAAAATGGGTTAAGCCAAATGTTGAATTCACAACGGGACAAAAATGCAACACAAACTAACAAGGCCGTGCATTGAATACATGAAAAAGGGATATATTTCTGCTCAAAACAGCGATTATGAGTACTCGTTAGAACCCACAATGAAAGGGTCCCGATGTGTAGCTCTGTTCTTTATCTTCACAAGAGATCCGCAAGCGGGGCATTACACGCCCGTGGCAAGTTAATATTTTTTGCACTGCAACCTCGAATCGGCCCCGCCCATAGGGGCTTGAAGAAATATATGGGCTGCATGATGCTTCCACGCAGAGCTGAATCTGGCCCGCACACTAGTACTGGTAAACCGCTTAGAGGATCTAAGCCTGTCCAGGAACCGCGGTGCGAGGCGGACCGTCCATGCTAATAAACCCTATTGGGTTTCATTGGGCGACAGGGCTTGAGATGTCATTTCATCTCAATGTCGGGTAAAAGTCCCACAAAATTGGAAGCAACGTCTCCAAAATGACCTTTACAGTGTTGACGGGGACGTTAAACCTCAAATCAAACAAACAAAACTGCAACCTCGAAACAATATGCACTTCTCCATATCAGCCGGAAACGAAACGAGATTTTCAAAGGGGCATAACTCTATAAATGTTTGGCGGACCATGATCTGGAAACAATATGCGCTGTTCAACATCATAAACTAAATGTCAAGTTTCAGCTTGATCGAATGTTGCCTGCAGGAGGAGTTAGCCACAAACAAAATGTTTACAGAAAGTTTCAAAGGGGCATAACTCATTTAATATTTGGTGGATCCCACCCTCAAAACAATATGTATGCACTGCTCCACATAATGGTAAAGTTCAGCTTGATCTGATCTAAATTGTAGAAGTTCGCCACAAACAAAATGTTTATAGAAATTTGCAAAGGGGCATAACTGTAAATATTTGGGGAACCATAACCTCGAAACAATATGCGCATCACATCACTTGTATCGAATGTTAAATGTAGGAGTTTGCCAGAAACAAGATGTTCACAGAAATTTTCAAATGGGCATAACTCTGTTAATATTTCGTGGTCCGTAACCTCGAAACAATATGCACTTCTAACTATATATCGAGTTTCAGCTTGATCAGATCTAAATTGCAGGCGAAGTTAGCCGGAACAAAATGTTTACAGAAATTTTCAAAGGGGCATAGCTTTGTTTTAATTTGGTGGGCCGTAACCTCGAAACAATATGCGCTGCTCCCCATCATGGACTAACTATATACGAGTTTCAACTTGATCAAATGTTAATTGCAGGGCCGAGTTAGCCGAAAACGAAATGTTTACAGAAATTTTCAAAGGGGCATAACTCTGTTAATATTTGGTGAACGGTTAACCTCGAAACTTTACCATGCTACTCCACATCACAGTCTTACTATCTACCAAGTTTCAGCTTGATCCGGTGAAAACTGTTGGAGGAGTTATCCAGAAACAAAAATGTTTACAGAAATTTTCATAGGGGCATAAATCTATTAATATACCGGCCCCGATAGCTCAGTTGGTAGAGTGTCCGCTCCGGGGAACGGGAGGTCTCGGGTTCGATCCCGGGCCGCGACATACCAAAGTCATTAAAAATGGTACTAGCTGCTCTTCGCTTGGCACTCAGATTTACGGGGTAGAGCTAGGACTGGTCGATCCAGTGTCAGGATAATGTGACTGGGTGTTGTATCATGTAATGTGTCTGGGACATGATACTTCAGTGAGGCAGCACTATAAACGTGAGCATTTAGCTCCCTGTCGCAACCAGACACCGTCGTGATATGACTGAAAAATTGTTGAAAGCGACGTTAAACCCGAATACACACACACACACACACACACACACACACACACACACACACACACACACACACACACACACACACACCTATTGATATTCGATGGACGGTTAACCTCGAGATATTAAGCACATCTACACATCATAGTTTTACTATCTACCAAGTTTCAGCTTGATCCGATGAAAACTGCAGGAGTTATCCGGAACCGACGAACGCCGATGCCTCAACAGAATACGACCGTTTTTTTTTTTCCCAAAACGGGCGTATAAAAATAAAGAATAAGACACTAGAAAGGAAAGAGGAGGCTCTGTGACTCGTGTGTTTATTATGTACTGTGCTCATTACGCACATGTATTAACCAGTTTAGTACGGAAACCCCGAAACGGGTACCCTGGCAAACAGTGCAGACCCAGATCAGACGCCGAAGAACGCGGCGTCTGTTCAGGGCCTACACTGTTTGCAAAACGTTCAGCCAAGTTCCAAGTAGATTTTATGAGAAAATACAACCTGATACCCCTAAATTTTGGAATGGACTCCTGCTATATATAAGGAGGAAGATTCCATTTGGTACAAAAAGGGTTAATGCGTGATTAGAAAGACATTTCACCCATCACATCTTACATAGATACAGATAATGTGGGTATTTGTTGATTATTTGTCAAATCACCATAAAAATCCATGTTGCGGGTATTCATTTGAACTGCCTTGGCGAGGCAATTCAAATGAATGTCCAAAACATAGGATTACTGATTGTGTTGAGGTGTAACGACACGTCAACCCTTGTAGGTCATTTTGTGTCGTCTCCCAGTGAAAGGGAGAAAAGAAACAGAAGAGACAGTAGAGATGGGGAGAAAAGACTAAAGTGAATGGAAGTGTAGAAACTGAAGAAGTAACTGTTACGGACCGCAATTCCTCCCTTTAATTACACATAGCTTATTGGTTTTTCAGCACTCTCTGGCAACTGCGTAGAAGCCCTTGTGGCGCAGTGGTTAAGCTACTCGCCTTCTAAACCAGGGATCGCAGGATCGATCCCGGGCTTCTCCAGACTTTCGGATGAGTCTTTAAACCGAGGGCCCGTCTCCGTATGACCCTAGCTGTTGGTGGGACGTAAAACTAAAATCACTCACTCTGGCAACTGCGTCAGGGGGTCGACTCTTGGGCTCAGTGGTTAGAGCACTGGACTTTTGGTTCGAATCCCATCATAGGCGAGGCATTTTCCCAGCTATGAAGTTTTCCTTTGTTACGACTTTCATGCCTTTAGTCCGGAAACGGACTTTATTTCGCCGAAGCAATTCCTCCCTTCAATTATCTACCTGCATATCATAGTTTGTAGGTTTATCACCACTCTAACAAGTGAGTTAGGGAATCGCCTCTTTGGCTCAGTGGTTAGAGCAATGGACTTTCACCCAAGCGACCCAGGTTCGAGAGGTGGGGATTTTTTTTCTAGCTATGCTTCTTTCCTTTGCTAAGACTTTCATGTCGTAACTGCTGCAGCTCAGTTTAAGTCTTCACTCTTACAATATTTTATTGCACAGAAAACAATCCAATACGATGAAAAAGTAGTTGCCTAGCGTTTGATAGGCTTCGGGCCATTAGAAGCTCGGTCTAAGCCTATGCTACATGTATTCGGACAATCAAGATTCTGGTAAAATTATCAATATGTACAAGAGGCTTTGTTTGTTTGTTTTGGAGTTTAACGGCACAGTCAACCCTATTTTAGGTCATTTTTGAGCCGACCAGTTTACCTATCCACACTTTTCCTGGGCAAGCTTATACGAAAGCGGTTAACCAGTATAGTGCACATTCTTTCGACAGAAACTGACAACTGCCCTTCTTGAATCAGCGCAAGGGAGAGAATGACCGTAGAAAATATTTCATAATCGATCTCTACGAAAGAATGTTGCCGACCCCGGCAGGTATCGAACTCGCGTCCTCCTGATCACAAGTCAGACGCGCATCCGACTGAGCTACCGAGGCCGGCTTATGCACGGGAGGCTCGTCAGTTTCAATGTTCCTCCATATTCACCAATAAAGCCATCTAATTTCAACTGAATGCCTGCAGAATCTTCCGCATTATATTAAGCTCCCCACGGTGTTATGTTATACGCTACGAAGTTTTGAGTCAGCGCCTCATAGTTTCGTGTCCGCTCCATAACTTTGATACCGTTCGGGATATTTTCACGAAACTTCACAGATATGTAGAGCACCATGAGACGGCGTGCAGAAGCTGAACATATGAACCGTAAATCTGATTTTTCTACTTTTCGAGTTATTGCCCTTTGAACATAGCCACTTCTATCATAGCTTCGTGTCCGCTCCATACCCTGATACCATTCGAGATATTTTCACGAAACTTCACAGATATGTAGAGCACTATGAGATGACGTGCAGAACATATGACCCGTAACTCTGATTTTCCTACATTTGGAGTTATTGCTCTTTGAACTGTGCACATAACCATTTCTATCATAGTTTCATATCGCTACATAACTCTGATACCATTTGAGATAATATCACGAACTTCACAGATATGTAGAGCACCAGGAGACGATGTGCAGAAGCCCCCGCCCATAGGGGCTTGAAGAAATATATGGGCTGCATGATGCTTCCACGCAAAGCTGAATCCGGCCCGCACACTAGTACTGGTAAACCGCTTAGAGGATCTAAGCCTGTCCAGAAACGGCCGTGCGACGCGGACCGTCCATGCTAATAAACCCTATTGGTTTCATTGGGCGACAGGGCTTGAGATGTCATTTCATCTCAATGTCGGGTAAAAGTCCCACAAAATTGGAAGCAACGTCTCCAAAATGACCTTTACAGTGTTGACGGGGACGTTAAACCTCAAATCAAACAAACAAACAAACGATATGCAGAACATATGAACCGTAACTCTGATTTTCCTACTTTTTGGAGTGATTACCCTTTGAACATTAAACAGTCATTTCTATCAGTTACTCGTATCTGCTCCATAACTATATATGACACCGTTAGATATTTTCATGAAACTTCATACAAATGTGAAGCGCCAAGAGACGATGTACAGAACAAACGAACCATAACTCTGGTTTGCCTGCTTTTAGAGTTATTGTCCTTTGAACATTTAAGATAGCCATTTCAACCTTGTACCCATTTCCGCTCTGTACGTTGAAAGCACTAGGAGACAACGTGCAGAACACAAGAACAGTAACTCTGGTTGACATACTTCCGGAGTTATGGCTCTTTGAATATAGTAAATATTGAAAATTATTTCAAAATAATTTACTCGTGTTCACTCTGTAAGTTGGACACCGTTTCAGATATTTTGTATTGGCGAGTCATGATGCATGCCTGCAGTACTTTCATTAAAATTAATTTTATTTAGAAAATGGCTTGTTTGTGCTTAGCCTACACTGGTTTCCCGTTTTCACTTCGGTATTCCCCCCCCCCCCCCCCCCCAAAAAAAAAATGAACTAAATAGGGTTAATTATGGCAACCCTAATTAATTGGATAGTGAGCTTAACTAACGTCATCATTCATCATCGTACAAAGCTGTTGTCTAAAAAGATGGGTTTTGCAGCTTCTCAGATGTAGTATATACTTTTGAGAAAGTTACAGGTTAATGAGATTCACAGGTATAATCAAGTAAAAGTTTGAAATATCGCAAGAAAGCGTGACTTATGAATTGCGTGATTAGTTACAGCTCAGATAAGCCTGCATGTCACTGGAGCATAGGCAAGGGCATATCGGTTGAATGGACTGTACACATGAACATCGTTGAGTAACTTTTCTCAAGACGGGACTCATTTTTGAAACGAGGAAGATTTATGTTGGGTGTGGTCTGAATTTGTCTATCAACATAAGAACGCAACTTAACGTCTTCCGTTTGAAGTATACTTTTGCACAAACTTAAGTATAATCTCTGGGTGGGCTGCAAAATTTTATTATTGCTAGGGACGGTTATACAATGGCTATCCCATCATGCATGCTCGCAGTTTTAATCGTTTTAAAGTTCACCTAGCCAAGCGTTTTACCTATCCGTTACAGTTAAATCTGCATTTAAAAATATCTGAATCTATTTTAGGTCAAACAATAAGTTCTAATTCAATGCTAGTCGCAAATCCAACGGTTAATAAAAGAACGTGTCGATGTGAAGTCAATGTGTTGCATAAGAGGATTACCTTTAAAGTCTAAACTGGAATCATATGTTTGGCTTGACAGTGTTGACCAAGATCAGACGCCGCAGAACGCCTGATCTGGGTCATCACTGTTTGTCTGATCAGTATCTACAGTTTGCAGTACAGGAATTTATTGGTTAATCTAAACGGTTTAAGTCCCCACTTCAGACCCACTTTCCCAATCTACACTAAAACCAGTCGACCCACCAGAGCTGTCAGTGCTTTCATTAGAAAATGCAGCGTAGATAGAGTAAAATCATCTTTCTCTGAGATGTGGACTTTCTCTGAAAGAGTTTCCTCCCTTTGCAGCAACATTTGAGAATCCAGTCACAACAATTAGCATCTGCTTTGTTGTCTTGTGGTTATTTTGAAAATCATTGTTGCAAACAGTGTGGATCTAGATGACTCTCCCCTAGTAGTCTGATCAGGGTCAACACTGTTTGCCTGTATGCAAAAATATGTTTGAACAGTTTTCAAGAAGATGCAGCAGGAGACATGAACAGACATTTTCAGATGCAGTTTTTCTTGGCATCTTAAACGTTGTCCATAATGAAATATATCCTCGTTTCGTAGATTTATCTCCATTGCAAATATTTTACATTAAACACATGCGTAGTCTGAAGCAAAATTGTTGCCTCAAGGGGCGAACAAGGTTTTAATGCATTTTGACCTTGGGACCTAGTTTTTTTTATCTGACATGACCCATATTCGAACCTGACCTTGATATCATCACGGTAAACATTCTGGTAAGGTTTCATGAAGACTGAAGCAAAATTATGTCTTCTAGAGGGTGAACAAGGTTTTAATCTAGAGACCCACTTTTTTTACCTGATATAACCCATATTCGAACTTGACCATGGTAGCTCCAAGGCAAACATTCTGGTAAAGTTTCATGGAGATTAAAGTAAAATTGTTGCCTCTAGAGGGTGAACAAGTTTTAACGCAATTTGACCTAGTGACCTACTTTTTGACCCTTCATGACCCATACACGAATCTGATCTTTATATCATCAAGACGAATAGTCTGGTAAAGTTTCATGTTGATTGAAGCAAAATTTAGGCCTGAAGAGAATGAACAATGTTTTAAAGAAATTTGACCTAGTTTTTAACCTAACATGACCCGTATTCTAACTCGACCTTGATATCGTCAAGGCAAACATACTGGTATAGTTTCATGAAGATCGAAGCAAAATTATGGCTTTTAGAGGATGAACAAGGTTTTAAAGAAATTTGACCTAGTGACCTAGTTTTTGATCCGACATGACTCATACACGAACATGATCTTAATATCATCAAGGCAAACATTCTGGTAAAGTTTCATGAAGATTGAAGTAAAACTTAGGCCTCTAGAGTGTGAACAAGGTTTTATAGAAAGTTGACCAAGTGACCTAGTTTTTAAACTGATATGACCCATATTCGAACTTGACCTCAATGCAAACATTCTAGCAAAGTTTCATGAACAGTGAAACAAAATTATGGCTTCTACAGGGTGAACAAGGTTTTAAAGAAATTTTCATCTAGTGACCTATTTTTTTTATCTGATATGACCCATATTCAAACCTGACCTTAATACTATCAAGGCAGACATTCTGGAAAAGTTTCATGAAGGTTGAAGCAAAATTTGACCTAGTGATCTAGTTTTTGTTCTGACATGACCCATATTTGAACTTGACAGTACTATCATCAAGACAAACATTTAAGGTAAAATTTCATGAAGATGGAAGCAAAATTGTGGCCTCTAGAGAGTGAACAAGGTTTAACGTAATTTGACCAAGTGACCTAGTTTTTTTTACTAGACATGACCTATATTCAAACTCGACCCAGGTTATCATTAAGGTAAAGATTCTGGTAAAGTTTCATGGCGACTGAACCAAAACTAAGGCGTCTAGAATGTGAACGAAGTTTTAAAGAAATTTGACTGAGTGACCTAGTTTTTGACTTGACTTGACCCATATTTGAACTTGACCTTGATATCATCCAGTAAAGTTTCATGAAGATTAAAGCAAAATTACAGCTTCTGAAGGGTGAACGAGGTTTTATAGAAATTTGACCTAGTGACCTACTTTTTGATAAGACATTTTGATTTGAACTTGACCTTAATATCAATAAGGCAAACATTCTGGTAAAGTTTCATACAGATGGAAGCAAAATAATGGCTTCTAGAGGGTGAACATGGTGTTAAAGAATTTTGACCTAGTGACCTAGTTTTTGACCTGACATGACCCGTATTCGAACTGGACCAAGATATCGTCAAGACAAACATTCTAGCAAAATTTCATGACAGCTGAAGTAAAACTATGGTCTCGAGAGGGTGAATAAGGTAAATGTTGACGACGGACGATGCACGATGAACGACACACGATGGACATACGATGGACAAAGGGTGATCACAATAGCTCACCTAGAGCACTTCATGCTCAGTGAGTTAAAAACATGAAAAAATTGGACGGACATATGGACAGCCAGACAGACAGGGTGATTACTATATGACACCCACAAAAATTTTAAGGGGCCCAAATTATTTCATGAACAATCACCACAAAATTATGTTGCCTTATCCAGCTGCGATTGAACCCGCAACTTCCTAACAACCTGTCAGATGCCGTTCAACTGAGCTGACAAAACAGGATGCTTGAGATAATCACAAACAGTACGCTCCTGTGACAATGTAAGAGGACCAAGTTGATCTTTGTATCTCTCACCTCTCTAGTTCTATATAAAGAACGTAACAGAGAGAGAGAGAGAGAGAGAGAGAGAGAGAGAGAGAGAGAGAGAGAGAGAGAGGAGAGAGAGAGAGAGAGTGAGAGAGAGAGAGAGATTTATATTCCAATGAGTTATGTTGGTGACAATGTCAATTATTGTTATTTCCGGCATTCAAGGAACCTAACTCTAATGTTAAATATCAAACCTCACCAGTTTGCTACTTATCCAACATGTAATGCATGTCCTACTTGCAGTTACATGCATTGTGTGAGGATCTAATCAAAATTCAGGGGTGCCAATGTCAAACTGTAGTTAATTTCAGCATTCAAGGGGAAGAACCTCCAACATAAACAATTAAATCTGACCTGCTGAACTCATCTAGGTTCATACCGATCCCAATTATCTGCAAGTTTATGATGACTGGATCAAAAGCCAAGGAGTTTTACTGGTGACATGGCTAAATATTGATGCTTTCAGCATTCAAGGGGTATCCGGTATCCGACCTGGCCAGTTTTCATTCTCATGCAGAAGTTTGTGCCTGTCCTAAATATCAGCTAGTTTCATGATAAAAGCTGATAAAAGCTCAATTCATGCTGAATTTACCTGATAAAAGCTCGATGCATGCTGGGGACATGACCATATAATGTTGTTTTCAGCATTTAAGTGGATGAAACCATAAAATAACAATCCAATATGGCTAGTTTTCCATGAATTTTCTTGCCCTTAATATCTGCAAGCCTTATCAGGAACTGATCAAAACATGAAGAATACTGGTGATTGCTGTTTTAGGCATTCAAGGGGACATAACTTTGTTGTTATCTGTTCTAAACTGACCTCCCAACTTGTTCCAGACTTTAGTCCTCTCACAGATCTATCTGCAAGTTTCATGAACTAGTGACAATGGGTTAAACATTGTAGTATTTAGCATTCAAGGGGGCATAATTCCAATAATTTGACCAGTTTTCAAGCTTGTCCTTTTTTTCTTGTTTCAATTATCTGTAAGCTTCATGTACATATGATCAAAACTCAAAGACATGCTGGTGGTGACAAGGACAAATATCAGAAACCTCCATTATGTAGTGGATATGCTACTTGCCTCACCAACCAGGGGTGGCTAGTTCGATTCCTGGCTTCAGATGTTTGTATGAGTTTTATGAACTTAGATGTTGATGGGACCATGTACACTTTAGTCCCTTTAGTATTGTACTCATTATAACACAGTTTTGGTTATAAAATGGCCAGGTCTTGCCTCCCAAATTGTCATTTTACTATAATTTCTTTATACAAATATCCCTTTATAACACATTTCACTTACAACATGGCCCTGTTCTATGCCTCCCAAACATAGCTTTATAAAGGGACTGCCCTGTATGTACACATGCACACACAAATGGGATTCCCTGGTGTATCCTATAAAGGAGAAAAATAACTCGACAACATGTTTGACTGTTCTCTCTGTTGATAAAAAACTTTCATATCAAATTAAAATGCAGGTGTGAACATACACCTGTGGACACAAAAGCGTTCAAACTCCGATGAAGTACCTTTCAATGAATCTCTTTGCATCAAGTTAGTTTGACAAGCAAATGTCATTCACCAAAGTAGTCTAAAACTGGATCAAGAAATATACATTGATTGGTCTTACTGTGGCAAGCACTTTTTCCATTTTTAGATGTGACTGAGATTCCAGATGTATTCTTATTGGACAGTGCAAGGTCTACAATGAAATGTACAACACTTTGTGTTTTGAATTTATTCCTGTCTTGCAGTTGACTGATAGGATGTAAGGAAATATTGAATGAAACATCAGATCAAAACGAAATGAAGCTCATCCAAGTTTGAACGGATTTGTGTCCACAGGTGTAACAGAACCTTTAACAAAACAGCATAACAATTAAAACCAACAAAATGCCATATTTTGGCCTAGGTTCACAATCATTTCTTGAAGCTGGCTTTAAACTTAAGGCCTAGAATTCTTATTTTGCTTTGAAAAGTATAAGTAAATGCAGTGGTCAATCTTGTTTTTCCATGCATCAACATAAGAAGACCCGCGTTTTAACGACATTAGTTATAATGGCAAAACTCTTTATAAAGACAATTTCAATGGCATGAATTCTTAGCTCAAGGTTTAGCCTCAATTCTAAGCGGCTTGGTCTTCCCTCGGGTTGGAAATGCCCTAATCCATAGTCATGAAAGATTCTTGTAATTTAATACTCCAAGAAACAAATGTTATAGATATTTGTTAGAATCGCCTCATTGAAAAAGACCTTTTATAACCTATCATAACGCCACAATAATAGGAAACAAATACTGTCCTTATCACACGGATCCTCTGTATTTGAGTCTGAATGCAAGGCCAGAGGGCAAGCATTCGATCATCTCCTGAGGGACCCAATACATGTCAATGTCAACCCTTGTCCTGCTGAGCCAGGATAGTGATCAACCTTTGCAAACAGCATGGACACAGATCAGAAGACCACTTTTGAACAGTCCCAAAGGTGGTCCATGACCGGAGGACATTCTATGCAGAAAACACAAAGAAAGAATAACTACAACCTACTAGATAAGCTTTTTAAAACAGAATTAGTCTTAAGTTTAGGTGGTCTTAATAGCCGAATTTCACTGTATCTAAGCTGTTTGACATTCAGTTTGTAAATCACATCAAGTAATGTCATTCAATGGAAGTCAGAAATGGGTGTGGCTAACTAATTTATTCAGCAGGACAAGGGTTAATGCAATGAACAAACTTAGGTGATCGCTATTCCAGATATTTTTTTTCAAAACTATCTTGGAAACCAATATAAACTAAATCTGATTTCAGAAGAAAACTATGTTACCAGCACCATAGGTATGCCCCCACAAAACAATGCTTGAAATGAGGTCAAATTCACCAAAGTAGAATCCAGTCTTTGTTGAGTTTCCATGTTGAGTTTCCATGACATACTGCACTAGGTTTGGTCAGAATTCTTCTATCAGTACAGACAAGCAACAACTGAAAAATCTTTGGACCCATGTGACCTTGAAAAGTAGGTCATGTTACCAAAATCTATCCAAGTCTTTTAAAAGCCATTCCTGAACAGATATATAACACCACTTTGGCCAGAACCAATAAGCTGATTCAGAAGATATAGGGCAGTGCCGAACAGATATATTACACCATTCTGGCCAGAACCAATAAGCTGATTCAGAAGATATAGTGCAGTGCCGAACAGATATATTACACCATTCTGGCCAGAACAAATAAGCTGATTCAGAAGATATAGTGCAGTGCAGACCGGACAAAATTTGACAGTCTTTGCACTCATGTGACCTTGGAAATTAAGTCAAGGTCACCAAAATTTAACCAACTATTTGTTCAAAAGAAAGAGTGCAGAGTGCAGACAAGCTATTTTTCATCCAAATTTGACAGGTTCTGGGAGCCTGTAGCCTTGAAATAAGGTCAAGCTCACCAAAACATTATAAAGTTTTTGATGGCTTACAGTGATATATTGTACCAAGTTTGACAAAAAGTCACAAATTTATCAATGAGAAAGGGTGCAGACAAGCTATTTTTGACCAAAGTTTGATAGGTTTGGAGATTGTGATCTTGAAGATGAGGTCATAGCTATTAAAATCTTATCACTATACCTGTGAAGGGATCATGAAAGTTTGGCAAGAATCTATCCATTGCAAGAGATGCAGTGCTTCAATACCCAATGCCAATACGAACAGAATCTGCACCAAAAACAATATGTTCCCCTCCCATTCTGGGGGTAGGGGAGGGGACATAACAATTCATTACAGACACTTGCAAATTCACGAACATACCTAGCTTTGAAACTGTTTTGAAATATTTAAGTGACATTTTTGCCAACAGAAGTTTGGGTGGTGGCCAATGCAGTATAATCACACCCATCTTGATGGCAAAGGCCATGCACCATGCTTGCATTAACCGTTCTGTACCAAATTGAATCTTCCTCCTTATAAATAGCAGAAGTCCATTTCAAAATTTAGGAGTTTCAGGTAGTGTTTTCTTGAAAATTTATTTGGAAAATGGCCAAACTTTTTACTAACAGTGTAGGCCCTGATCAGACGCCACATCCTGTGGTGTATCCTTACCTTTAAGGAATGTTGCCCATGACCATAGGGCTTGGAAAAATAGACTGGGCTGCATGGTGCTTCCACGCAGAGCTGAAACTGACCACATATGAGTACGAGTACTGGTAAACCACTTAGAAGGACTAAGCCTGCCCAGGCAAAGTGGTGCTAGTCAGAACGTCCAACGCATGTAAGCTTTTGGTTTCATTGGGTGGCAGAGCTTGAGTTGTTATTTCATCTCAATGTCGGGTAAAATCCCACAAAATTGAAGGCAGCATCTCCAAAAAGACCCAAATAGTGTTGATGGGGATGTTAAAACCTCAATTCAAACAAGCAAAACCTTAAGGAATGATTGTGAACCTGCCCCTGGTAATGTCTCATATGGAAAAGTCTATTAAAACATTTTATTGCACAACTGAGCATCTACAAATTCACAGATAATATCACATGGTATATAAATATTAAAACTTAAAACTTATTTTATTCAGAACCCTTACCATGCTGAACCCGGAAATATCCTTTTTTGAAAACAGTATTGATCCAGATCAGCTGGCTTCTCAGAAGCCAGCTGATCAGGATCTATACTGTTTTCCATCCTGCTTCTGAATCCATGGTTAAAATTGAAATCATACAACATTGATGGCTGAAAATCGGGGAGGAGTGTAATGCATTGAAATATTCAGCATGATGAGGGTTAATTAAAAATTGTAGTGCATGGATTTCTTAACCCTTGTCCTGCAGAAAAAGATAACCCTGTCTTTGTAAACAGTGTAGATCCAGAAGCCACCTGATCAGGATCTACACTGTCATCCATATTCAGCATGGTAAGGGTTAATTAAAAATTGTAGTGCATGGATTTCTTAACCTTTGTCCAGCAGAAAACAATAACCCTGTTTTTTGTAAACAGTGTAGATCCAGAAACCATCTGATCAGGATCTACACTGTCATCCATGTGGATTTTGGTGTCATTCAGTTTATGAATACATTATACCAAATAATTTGGTTGGTTGAGTCAGAAATGGGTGTGAATAATTTAATTTATTCAGCAGGACAGAAGATGTTCATTTCATCTGATGAGTTTCATAAGTTCAATATCAAACTTTTGGAACACAACAGGTTACATGTATTTGATGTCATCAAAGTAATTACATGTCTATAACACATGCATATTCATTATATAATAATACTCACAACATGTGTATATTTGTTTCATTTCATCACTGAAAGTGTTAATATACCACAATGTCGCCCCTGCCATTGGGGCTTGGAGTAATAGACTGGGCTGCATGGTGCTTCCATGCAGAGCTGAAATTGACTAAACACCGCTTAAAAGGACTAAGCCTACCCAGGTAAAGTGGTGTGAGTCAGATCGCCTAATGCATATAAGCCTTTTTCGGTTTCATTAGGTGGCAGGGTTCGAGATGTCATTTCATCTCAATGTCAGGTAAAAGTCCTATAAAACTGGAAGCAGCATCTCCAATATGAGCTAAATAGTATTGATGGGGACGTTAAACCTCAATTCAAACCAGAGGACCAATGGTCCTGAGCCGCTCACCTGAGTTCTGTGAGTTTATGGAGCCATTTGATTTCTGAGAAGAAGATTTTTAAAGGGTTTTTATCATGGTAGCCATCTTAGTCATTTGACCTGATAATAGGCCCATAAATTCCGGAGAAGATTTCTGGAAGGTTTTTACCTTATATTGGCATGGCCGCCATATTCGACATGTGACCAAATTCATATTAATAAATTTTCTTTTGTTTGTTCTTAAAGCTTTCATTTGAAATTTGGTTACAAATGGAGCAGTGGTTTCTGTGAAAAACTTGGGCCAAGGTCAGACAATGACCTTGACCTTTAATACTCAAGTGGTTTCACTCACTCAATTAGCTTACTGCATCTACAAATTTTCAGATCACAGGCTGCAAAAGTTTCCGAAAAATACATATTTTTTTTAACTTTTTTAAATCAAATGTCTATGCGACTAAATTTGATCTTGGCATAAAATAGGTCAAGGCCATCAATTTGTTTTTGTTTAATTTGAGGTTTAACATCCCCCTCAACACTGTAAACGTCATTTTGGAGACATTGCTTCCAATTTTGTGGAACATTTACCCGACACTGAAATGAAATGACATCTCGAGCCCTGCCGCTCAATGAAATCAATAGGGTTTGTAAGTATGGACAGTCCCAATCGCACCGCTTTGCCTGGTAGGCTTAGATCCTCTAAGCGGTTTACCAGTACTCAAGTGCGGGTGGGTTTTAGCTCTGCATGGAAGCATCATGCAGCCCATCTATTTCTTCAAGCCCCAATAGGTGGGGGCCTACACAGCCATCAAGGGGCCATTATTTGAGCATCCTATAATGGGCCAAAGTTCCCAATGCCACATACCAAGTTTCATGAAAATCTGCCCATTGGTTGCGGAGAAGATTTCTAAAGTGTTTTACCCTTTATGGGCATGGTTGCCATATTGGTTATGTGACCAAACTCATATCAATAATCTTGGCATAAAATAGGTCAAGGCCATCAAGGGGTCATCATTTGAGCATACTATAATGGGCCCAAGTTCCCAGTGCTACATACCAAGTTTCATGAAAATCTGCCCATTGGTTGCGGAGAAGATTTCTGAAGTGTTTTACCCTTTATGGGCATGGTGGCCAAAAGTACGCTGTTTTGACTCTTTCCCATGCAAAAGTCTAAGCTACCAAATTTGACTTCGGCGCAAAATAGGTCAAGGTCATCTGAGGGTCATCATTTGAACAAACTATGATGGGCTCAAGTCAATGCTACAAACCAAGTTTCATGACAATTGGACCACTGGTTCAAGAGAAGAAGATGGTCATGTGATCTGCACCCTGTGAACAAACTTTCTTTCCCCCATTCCATGGATGCTTCACATGAAATTTGATTTCAATCGGCCCAGTGGTTCCGGAGGAGAAGATGTTTGAAAATGTTGACAGACGACAGACAGACAACGGAGCCTTGCCATACTTTGACATCACCTATGAGCCTTTGGCTCAGGTGAGCTAACAAACACACTTCATTGTAACATGGTTTTGGATATAACATGGTTTGAATATGGCTCCTTAAAGTATAGATTGTAAAGAAAATGTTCAACATCCCCGTCAATATTGTATTGGTCATTTTGGAGATGTTGCTTTCAATTTTGTGGGACTTTTATCCGACATTGAGATGAAAATTGACATCTCAAGCCCTGTCATCCAATGAAACCAATAGGGTTTATAAGCAATGGATGGTCCAACTCTCACCACTTTGCATGGGCAGGCTTAGATCCCTTCAGTGGTTTACCAGTACCTTGTGTGCAGTCGGTTTCAGCTCTGCATGGAAGCATCATGCAGCCCATCTGCTTCTGCAAGCACTGATGGGCCGGGACGGAAAGAAAAATGTATAGATTGTAAAGAAAAATGATCATAAATGGTCATTTTTCTATAAAATCTATACATTTTTGTTTGGATAAACCACTGTTGTTTAACTAACAAAGTTTCAACTGAGAACCCTAACAATAGTGTTATAGAAAGGTTGGGGTGTACTGGACCCCAACATTAGTGTTATAACAGGGTTGTGGAATACGAGAAATATCTAAACCCTTGGTTTTCTGTTGTCGGTATTGTGCCAGACATGTGATCAATAAGAAACTGCCACAACATGGACTACCCTATGTCCCAACATAATCGTTACACCATTAGGGTAACACACTTGTGTCAGTCACTTCTTGCAAAGCTGCAAAAATGACATTTTTGATAAGAAAGTGTGATTGTGTTTCTTATTTCTGCAGCAAATATAAATTGTGGGTGCTCTTTAGAACTGCCTCATTGAAATTGTTCTAATGAGTAACTACAATCTATGTTTCTGAGCAAGAATAAGGAAAATAATGTATACCCCACTTTTTTCTATATATGGTGGGGCTTACAGCGATGTTAATTACATAGACATGTTTACGTGATACGTGGCTGATTCGAATTCATCTATTGCCCAGGGAATCATTCCCATAATTTAAGATAGCAAATATTTAAGGATACTTTTTTCTTACTTAATTGAAAACAAGAGGGCCATGATGGCACTGGATCGCTCACCTGATCCATATTGTACAAACGGAATTGTGGGTAATATATGGTGGTGTGGAGGGTTTGAGCAATTTTGGTTGGACCAAAAGACCATTTCTGTGAAATTAATTCAAAATCAGTCTGCCTGTTTAGGAGAAGAAGTCATTTTGAGAAGTAGAAGTCATTTTTGATGAAATGACATCTCAAGCCCTGCCGCCCAAAGAAACCAATGGGGTTTAAATGTACAGATAGTTCAACTCGCACCACTTTGCCTGGACAGGCTAAGACCTTCAAAGTGGTTTACCAATACTCCTGTCAGCCCCCACCCATAGGGGCTTGAAGTAATATATGGGCTGCATGATGCTTCCACGCAGAGCTGAATCAGGCCTGCACACTAGTACTGGTAAACCGCTTAGAGGATCTAAGCCTGTCCTGGGACTGCGGTAGGAGGCTGACCGTCCATGCTAATAAACCCTATTAGTTTCATTGGGCGACAGGGTTTGAGATGTCATTTCATCTCAATGTCGGGTAAAGGTCGCACAAAATTGGAAGCAATGTCTCCAAAATGCCCTTTACAGTGTTGACGGGGACATTAAACCTCAAATCAAACTAAAACCAATACTCCTGTAGAAGCACCTTGCAGCCAAGGTGGGTGGGGGCCAAAACTTTAGCCATCTGTCTCTAAAAGGAGGCAATTTTATAGGAATGTTCCATGAGTGACCCTCTAACAAAATTGCTCAATATATTTTGCTTAACTGGGCATGATGGCCACCACAGCTAAAAACCTCAAACCTCATTCCTGTCAAATAATTTCATAATCCATCCACTGGTTAAGGAGAAGTCGTTTAAAGGTTATTCTATTTTTAGCTCTGGCAGCCATCTTGTTCACCAGAGCGGAACGTTTTGAGCAATTTTGGTAGAGGGTCACCCAAGGAACATTCCTGTGAAATAATTTCAAAATCCATCCACTGGTTAAGGAGAAGAAGTTGTTTAAAGGTTTTTCTATTTTTAGCTCTGGTGGCCATTTTGTTGACCTGAGTGGAACTGTTTGAGCAATTTTGGTAGAGGGTCACCCAAGGAACATTCTGGTGAAATAATTTCAAAAACAATCCACTAGTTAAGGAGAAAAAGTTGTTTAAAGGTTGTTCTATTTTTAGCTCTGTTGGCCATTTTGTTCACCCGAGCTGAACGGTTTGAGCAATATTGGTAGAGGGCCACCAAAGGAACATTCCTGTGAAATAATTTCAAAATCCATCTACTGGTTAGGGAGAAGAAGTCGTTTAAAGGTTTTTCTATTTTTAGCTCTGGCGGCTATTTTGTTCACCTGAGCGGAACGGTTTGAGCAATTTTAGTAAAGGGTCACCCAAGGAACATTCCAGTGAAATAATTTCAAAATCCATCCACTAGTTAAGGAGAAAAAGTCGTTTAAAGGTTATTCTATTTTTAGCTCTGGCCGCCATCTTGTTCACCTGAGCAGAACGGTTTTGAGCAATTTCGGTAGAGGGTCACCCAAGGAAGGTTCCTGTGAAGTGATTTCAAAATCCATCCACTAGTTAAGGTGAAGAAGTCGTTTAAAGGTTTTTGTATTTTTAGCTCTGGTGGCCATCTTGTTCACCCGAGCGTAACATTTTGAGCAATTTTGGTAGAGTGTCACCCAAGGAATATTCCTGTGAAATTATTTCAAAATCTGTCCAGCAGTTTTGAGAAGAAGTTGTTTACAGCAAAAGTTGACGACGGATGGACGCACGCACGGACAACGGACAAAGTCAGATCATAAAAGCTCACCTTGAGCACTTTGTGCTCAGGTGAACTAAAAATGTGTACTCATTAGAATTGTCTTATCCAAGTTATTTGACTAAAAACACACAACATACTATATTTAAGGGGAATGGGAACACCTGGCAGTCCCTCCCCACCCTTTTTTCAAAGGGAGACAATTTTCAGAACTTCCTGTTCTTTTTTCTATAAGCCCTGTCCCACTGAAAAATGGGTCTACTCTTAAAGGAAAGAATCTGCTCCTCAGTAGCAAATTCTTTCCTTTAAGAGTTGACCCTTATTGGGATGGGAGACAAAAATACTTTTGCAGGTGTTGCCTCCCCTGAAGGTGTTCCCATTCCCCTTAACAGGAGAAAAAGATGTCTTTACATTATCCATAGTAAGCAGCAGTCTCTCCAATAGTTTGAGGGAGAAAACACTATATAATTTGCAGACTGAAAAGACCAAGAGTTGTCTCTCTTATATATGACAAGTGAGAAACGAGGTAGATCAGCGGTTAGTGCACTTGCCTCTGATCCTAGAGGACCCCCTCTGTTCGATTCCCGGCTGCGGTAATAAAGTTGGGGTGTCCAAACATGCTCCACTGCCATCATTTGCAGGGATGAATGCCACAAAGTGCATCGTCCTTTGAATTGGGACATTAACTGGAGACCCCCTGTGCAGGGAGAACCATCCCCTGTGCAGGTAAAAGGTCCCTTCCATAATTACATGACTACTGTATTGGCTTTCATCCTGCAAATCTGGAGTGAATGTATTCTACACCTGCCGAAAATGCCTGTGAGGGCATAAAAAGAAAGAAACACAACATTCACTGTTTTGTTTTAACTGGCTCGTTCCAGGATTTTAACCCTTGTTCTGCTGAATAAACTAATTTTGCCACACTTGTTTCTGACTATCAATCAATCAATTTACTTGAAGTAATTTCTTCTTATAAATTCAACAACTGAATGGAATACAGTGAAAATTCAGATTAGATGGCTTTTGATATTGATTTAAAGGTGCATTATTGAGCTACCGGGTCTCAAATTGTTTTTTTTTGTTTTTATCTTCAATGCATACTCCTTTGTCATGTGTACACCTTTGGAGCCAAATACAGCTTCAGAACTTTGTGAAAATGGTCGTTATCATTCGTGTTTACCCTTCGCTCTGAACATGTGTTCGGAATTTCTGTTCTAAAAATAAATCTGTCGCTTTACACATACATGGAGACAGTATCGTCTCTGAGTGTCGTTACTTATGGCATGCTATTCAGCGTCATGTTTTTCCGATTCATGCATGGCTTAAGCAAACAAGGCCAAAAATGAACGTTGCATAACGTCATATATGGGGATTCTATTTTTGTCACGAACTAAAAATAGATCTAACTAGTGTTCGAAACCTAGTTAGGGAATCCCTCTCAAACTAGTTTACCTGTCATCATAATTGTTCCCATTTTTGCATAAAATGCATTCATTTGTTTTGTTTTAAAGAAAAATACCGGCTATATGTATTTTATTTTTGGAAGCATTTTTTCCAGATAGCTCAATAATGTACCTTTAATCTGTTTGTAAAGGTTTCATCATGTCCTGGTTCTGCAGAAAAAAAGGTTAATACAATTTATGTATTGTTATAAACCAAGTATGCAGATTTTAAAATCCACATTTCAGGGCCACAAATTTGCAGATTTTACAATCCAACATCTTGGGCAACAAATCGCTGATCATGTGGGCAAGCTATTCTTATAGGTCTTTTAACGAATATATGACATTGAATTTCTGAGCGGAACAAGCCACATACATGTACAAGTCATACAAAGAAAAGTCCTTAAACATTGTCATTTTTATGCATAATGTATGACCATATATAATTTCTCATAAATTAACAAGCCTGACAAATACATTGCCCAGCTGCCTGGGACAAGTCCGAATTTCGGCTGGCCAAGTAATATTTTATTATACTTGCCAGGAAAAATATACTGAATATTATGGTGGGAATATTGTAATTCCAAGCCATTGCCGATGGGCAAGTGGTTGAAACAGATTTGTCAGGCCGACCTTTAACCCACTTAGTACCAGAAACCCCTAAATGGGTACCCTGGCAAACATTGCAGGCCCAGATCAGATGTGGACTCAGTATCTTAAACATTAGGCCTCTTATGGAGTAGAGGGGGTGGGGCATGGACCCAATGGAGCCCTGGTTGGTATCACTAAATGCGTCTTATCATAAGGAACAAGAACATATATGGTTTAGCAGTGGGGATCTGTAAGGCCTCTTAAGTGGCGGAGGGGTTGGGGCATGCCATGTTGATCTCAGGAAAGCCCAAGATTGTTATCCCTAAATGTGTCTTATCATAAGGACCAAATATATATATGGTTTAGGGCTGGGAATCTGAATAGTTTCTGAGGCCCTTTGAGGCCCTTTTATGAAGTGGAATGGATAGGAATGCGGACCCCTATTCAGTATGTGTGCTAATAATAAGGAACAAGAACATATATGATTATGGGGTGGGGATTTGAATGGTTTCTGAAATATAAAGCCTTTTATGAAGTGGAAGGGCGGGCACATTACCTCAGCACAAAGAGACCCCCAGGTTGGTATGATTGAACGAGTCTTATCATAAGGAACAAGTATATGGTTTAGGGGTGGGGATCTGAACTATTTCTGAGATATATGACTTTTAAAGAAGTAAAGTGATGGGGCATGTCCTGGGCTACCCCGGGGACTCCCAAGCTGGTGTCACTGAATGCGTCTTATCATAAGGAAGATGAATATATATGGTTTAGGGTGGGGCTAAGAACAGTTTCTGAGATATAAGGCCTTTGGTGAAGTGGAGGGGTGGGGCAAGACCCCGGGAGACTCCCAGGTTGGTGTCAATGACTGTGTCTTATCACAAGGAACAAGAATATAATATGGTTTAGGGGTAGCCATCTGTAGGGTTTCCGAGATATTGTGAGATAATGAAATGGAGGGGGTGGGGCATGGCCCCAGCACATCCCTGGGGACCCCCAGGTTGGCGTCACTGAATGCGTCTTATCATACGAACAAGAATATATATGGTTTAGGGGTGAGGATCTGAACAGTTTCTGAGATATATGGCCTTTTGTGAAGTGAAGGGGTTGGGCAAGGCCCCGGCGCAACCCTGAGGACCCCCAGGTTGGTGTCAATGAATGTGTCTTATCATTAGGATCAAGAATATATATGGTTTAGGGGCGGGGATCTGTAAGGTTTTCGAGTTATTGGGCCTTTTATGAAATGGAGGGGGTGGGGCATGGCCCCCGGGCGCATCCCTGGGACTCTCAGGTTGAAGTCATTGAATGGGTCGTATCATAAGGAACAAGAATATGTATGGTTTAGGGGTCGGGATCTGAATGGTTTCCAAGGCCTTTTATTAAGTGGAGGGGGTGGGGCATGGCCTCGGCGCATCCGTGATTTTGTTTGATTTGAGGTTTAACGTCCCCGTCAACACTGTGAAGGTCATTTTGGAGATGTTGCTTCCAATTTTGTGGGACTTTTACCCGACATAGAGATGAAATGACATCTCAAGCCCTGTCGCCCAATGAAACCAATAGGGTTTTTTAGCATGGACGGTCCGCCTCGCACAGGCTTAGATCCTCCAAGCGGTTTACCAGTACTAGTGTGCGGGCCAGATTCAGATCTGTGTGGAAGCATCATGCAGCCCATATATTTCTTCAAGCCCCTACGGGCGGGGGCGGTCGGCGCATCCCTGAGGACCCCAAGGTTGGTGTCACTGAATGCGTCTTATCAATAGGAACAAGAATATATATGGTTTAGGGGTCGGGATCTGAATGGTTTCTGTGATATATGGCCTTTTATGAAGTAGAGGGGGGTGGGGCATGGCCCCAGCACAACCTGGGGGACCCTCAGGTTGGCATAAAAGCATATGGCTGAGAGAAGTTTACTCAAGAAACATTTCTATAAAAGTTTTGTCAATATATCTGCAATGACTTGGCAGTAAATGCCATTTTTCAATTTTCCCCATTATAAGTCTATGGAAACTCTAAGTTGCCATAGCAACCAAACTAATGAGACGATTTTCATAAAAAACACAAACTTTCAATCCCCCAGCTCAAGGATGCTACAGATAAAATTTGGGCCCAATTGGCCCAGTGGCTTCAGAGGAGAAGATGTTTAAAAGTGTTGACGTCACACGACGACGACGCAGACACAGACAACGACCGACAACTGCCTATCCTATCGACCGACAACTGCCTATCCTATAAGTTGCCCAGGAGCCTTCGGCTCTGGTGAGCTAAAAAAACATTGGATCATTATATTATTTATAATACATGTATGTATGCTACAACATGAACCTTTAAGACACCAATCACAACAATTGTTGTCTGCTTTGGTTTCTGCTAATTACTGTAAAAGTCATTGTTGCAAACTGTGAACTCAGATCAGACTGCTCCTCTGAAGACAAGAAGATGCAGATGTCAAAGTAATGACATTTTCAGATGCAGCTTTTCTTGGCACCTTAACCCTTTTTGTACAAAATGGAATCTTTCTCCTTATATATAACAGGAGCCCATTTAAAAATTTAGGGGTGTCAGGCTGTGTTTTCTTGGAAATTGATTTGGAAAATGACTGAACTTTTTCGAAATAGTGTTGATCAGACGCTGTGTTCTGTGGCGTCTGATCTGGGCCTACACTGTTTGCCAGGGTGCCCGTTTTTGGGTTTCCGGTACAAAATGGGTTAAAAGAATAAGATTATTTACTCATACATTTAACTCTAACCCTTTAAACCCTGTAGACCAGTGCAGATACTTATGCAGTGTAGACCAAGACATGCCATCTTATCAGGCGCTACACTGTTTGTCACCATGTTAATGATTTTGCCTTAATCCACTATTTGTTACAATGGAAACATGGAAGAGTCTACTTGAGCTTCTCAGGGGTGAAAAGGTTAACATTTTCAGCTCAACATATTTTTTATGAAATATCGTCAATCAAAGCCCTGGTGGGTAGATTGTCTCTTGAGTATGGGCTGGAAAAAAGGTTCTGAAGAACTTTTAACCCCGGAATTCCTGTACTTTAAGCATACAGTGTTGACCATGATCAGACCCCTAATTCCACGGTGTCTGATCTGGTTCTAAACTGTTTGCCAAGCCCAACACAGATTCTATAGGTAACACTCTTACCTCACTGTGATAAGAATATCACAGCAATTTTATATAAAAAAACCATTACCTGGATTTCCTACAAATCAGTGATAGTCACATGGACATCAACAAGGAAAAGCTTCTGTGCTCAGTAACTTTGTGTCGACTGACAAACAATTCGCCCAAAAGGTATTGCCATTATATGGAGTTCTGAGCACAAAACATGCTAGAAAGTAAGAGCTACCCAGCACCAAGCCTCACAAATGCTTTTGTTAGCTCATGTAAAATCTAAACAGGGATTACACTTTTTTTTTCTTTTTGGTTTTGGTTTTACGGCCCTTTCAAGATTATTTCACTCATATCGAGCCGATCGTTAATCAGAGGTGGGCGAAAACCGGACCTTCCATTGCAGAACTTGGCGTCTCACATATGACCCGAGCGAGGCTCGAACCACAGCGGTGAGAGACCTAATGATCAAGAGTCAGCGCTCTTAACCACTAGGCCACGGAGGCCCGTGGATTACATTTTGAAAACTAGAATTTGTTTTTCTACAGAAACACTGATGTCTCCCCCATTTTTGACCTCTAAGTATAACCTTGACATTGGAGGTATTGAGCTGGGTCTTGTGTGCAACACATCATCTAATGAAGATGAACATTTCTGCAAAGTAACTTTAAAAATGTTCAAAAAAAAAAAGTTATTGGCCGTACACAAAAAAGCCCTTTTTTACCTTTGACCTCTTAGTATGGCCTTGACCTTTGACACATCGTCTCATGATGGTTAACATTTCTGCCAAGTAATTTCATAATCCATCAAATTAAGGAAGTTATTGACTTCCTTTTTTTACCTTTGACCTCTAGGTATGACCTTGACATTGGAGGTATGGACCTTGGTCTTGCACATGACTCATGGTCTAATCATGGTGAACATTTCTGCATGGTTACTTTATATATAAAGTCCATCCAGAAATAAAAAAGTTATTGACTGGACACAAAAAAAAACTTTTTTTACCTCTGACCTCTTAGTATGACCTTGACCTTGGACGTACCGACCTGGGTCTAGCGTGCACCACATTGTCTCAAGATGATTAACATTTCTGCCAAGTGATTTCACAATCTATCCAGGAATAAGAAAGTTATTGACTGGACACTAAAAAAGGTCTCTTTTTGTCCTTTGACCTCATAGTACAACCTTGACATTTGAGGTATCAACTTGGGTCATGCACGCAACACATCATCTCATGGAGGTTAACATTTCTGCAATGTAATTTCAAAATACATCTAAAAATAAGAAAGTTATTGACAGAACACAAAAAAGGCCCCCTTTTACCTTTAACCTCTATGTATGACCTTGACCATTCAGGTACCAAACTGGGTCATGCGTGCAACACATCACCTCATGGTGGTTAACATTTCTGACAAGCAATTTCAAAATCCATCTAAAAATAAGAAAGTTATCGACCAAATACGAAAAAAGGCCCCTTTTTTGACCTCTATGTATGACGTTGACATTTTAGGTACCAAACTGAATCATGCATCGTCACTTCTTCTCATGATAGTCAACATTTTTGCCAATTAACTTCAAATTCTATCTAAAAATAAGCAAGTTATTGACAAAACCAAAAAAAAAGGCCCCCTTTTTTACCTTTGACCTCAAAGTATGACCTTGACCTTTGAGGTACCAACCTGGGTCATGCACGCAACACATCGTCTTATATTGGTTAACATTTCTGCCAAGTGATTTCAAAATCCATCTCAAAATAAGAAAGTTATTGACCAAACACGAAAAAAGGCCCCTTTTTTACCTTTGACCTCTAAGTATGACCTTGACCTTTGAGGTACCGACCTGCCTCATGCGCACCACACATCATCTCATGGTTGTTAATATTTCTGCCAAGTAATTTTAAAATCCATCTCAAAATAAGAAAGTTATTGACCAAACAAGAAAAAAGGCCCCTTTTTTACCTTTGACCTCTAAGTATGACCTTGACCTTTGAGGTACCGACCTGCCTCATGCACACCATACATCATCTTATGATTGTTAATATTTCTGCCAAGTAATTTTAAAATCCATCTGAAAATAAGAAAGTTATTGACCGGACACGATTAGCCCATACATATATACATACTGACAAACTTCCAAGGGAGATAATTCAAGAAGTATAAATGCGAGTTATAGTTCTTGTGCAATGCACGTTGTCTAATGCTGATTAATATTTATATGAAGTTTCGTGAAGATAGCTCGAACGGTTTTCAAGTTATGGAGGGGACACGAATGTGTGACAGACGGACAGACAGACAGACAGACGCCCGGGGGAAAAACAATATGTCTCTCCGAAAAAAAAATTTTCGGGGGAGACATAATTGTAAAATTTATGATAGTTTTCAACAGCAAAGCCTCAGGATCATATAAGCCAAATCATGAGAAAACTTCTTTTTACAATAAGCCAAAAACAAAAGTGCATGTCAGCCTACATATCCTCTTGTTTTTATAAATTTCAAGACTATTGCTAGTCTGTGTAGATGAGCACGTTTTGTTACTGTTGTGAATTTGTGGAAACACAGAATTTGGTTTGTGTCTTACATGTACTTGGTCAAAAACCCTTTTTGGGTTGATCGTTTATGAATCTACCTGCAGTTACTAACTACAGAAGCTTCCCATCTGCTATTGTACATGAGACTACAGGTGACCATGAACAAAATCCAGGTACCGGTTATTTATAGCAGCATAGACCCTGTAACATCAGAGCTTTGTGTAAGAAGTAAAATATGGATTGGAATTTTGTAAACAGTGTAGATCCTGATCAGACACCCCATAATGCTCTGTCTGATCATGATCTACACTTATAATACTGGACAGTTTAACCCATATATGCCTAGCAGCCCTTTTTTGGGACATTGGCAAACAGTGAAGACCCTGATCTGGGTCTACACTGTTTGCTTAAAGAACATTAATGTTTGTAAAATTCGCCACAAACCTGACACCACTATAATTGGAAATGGGCCACTCCAAACTTACTAGGTGGAAGATTCCATTGTTATATATGGGTTAACCCTTATCTTGCTGTTCCCGACAACCCCTATCTTTGCAAACAGTGTAGATCCAGATCAGATGGCTTCTGAAGAAGCCACCTGATCAGGATCTACACTGTTTAACATTCAATTTATAATTTGTAGGAATAAATTACATCAAGTAATCTGATTAGTCCAAAGTCTGAAATGGGTGTGGCTAAACGGCCCCCGCCCATAGGGGCCTGAAGAAATATATGGGCTGCATGATGCTTCCACGCAGAGCTGAATCTGGCCCTCACACTAGTACTGGTAAACCGCTTAGAGGATCTAAGCCTGTCCAGGAACCGCGGTGCGAGGCAGACCGTCCATGCTAATAAACCCTATTGGTTTCATTGGGTGACTGGGCTTGAGATGTCGTTTCATCTCAATGTCGGGTAAAAGTCCCACAAAATTGGAAGCAACGTCTCCAAAATGACCTTTACAGTGTTGATGGGGACGTTAAACCTCAAATCAAATCAAACAAATGGGTGTGGCTAAAATGAATATTCAGCAAGTTAAGGGTTAAGGCTCAGCTGAGGATCATTTTTCCAGCCTGTGGACCCGCAAATGCTGTCAATGCTTTGATTTCTTGATCATTGTAAGTTAACAACAAAGAGTCAAATCAGCCCATGTATACTAGCAGTGTGATCACGGCCTTTGATATTTGCCGGGTGAATAGCCAATCATCTGTGAAAAGCTTCTGCAAAAAGCAACTGCTCTTATCATACTGTGCATATGCAAAGATTGTTTTGTGTCTTTGATGGTTGCATATCATCTTGTAAGACTATAAAAATCTTACATGGGTGTGAGGGTTGTTGGGAAAATCTGTCCCGAGGGTCACTGTCCGGCATCGTGAGGCTAACCGAGTGATGACGGACAGTGATCCCGAGGGACAGATTTTTCTGTCCACCCTTCACATCCATGTAGGATTCTTTTTTTTGCATACCTTACATTTCTGAGCGTGGATGGAAGCATCGTGCAGCCCAATCTATTTCTCCAAGCCCCAACGAGCCGGGGCGGGAACATTCTACATGTAGGTAAAGGTCCACTAGATAAAGCTACATACATATTATCAAAGTCCATGGCCTTTTGGTTTTAAAAAGACAGCTTTTAAAGGTTCTCACTACATGAACCTACATGTATGTAAAACAAGTGAGCGCCAAGACAGAGCCATTGTTTTCCATAGGGCTATAATTTGAACAATCATTGTAGAAGAGACTATGGGTAAGTAGAACAAGTGACAACCAGACAACCATTTTTGACCCCAGATAAATAATTTGAACAATCTTGGTACAGGTCGTATAAATGAAACTACAAACAAAACATCACAGACATGGCTTTTCTGGTTTCAGACAAGAAAATTTTCAAAGTTTTTTCACTACATGGTTCTATAAAATAAATTAATAATGTAAAACGAGTGACCCCTAAGGCAGGTCCAGTTATGATCCCAGAGCTATAATTTGTGACCCCTAAGGCAGGTCCACTTATTACCATAGAGCTATAAGTTAAAGTAGGATATATCTGAAGATGATTTCTGCCATTCAGAAGGACAAGGGTTAAAGGGTTAAAGTGAACATACCTGTAATAATCTTATCTTGCTGAACATGACAGCCCCACTGCCTTTGAAAACAGTATAGATTTAGATCAGACGGCTTTTGTCGGAGCCATCTGATCAGGATCTACACTGTCAAGCAGTTTGTGAACTGAATGACTACTTTACATCAAGCAACATGATTGGCTGATAGTCAGAAATGTGTATAGCTAAACTAACCCTTGTCCTGCTGAGCCTGGATATGTCTGATCTTTCAAACAATGCAGATCCAGATCAGATGGCTTCTGAAGAAGCCATCTGATCAGGATCTTCATTGTTTCCATTCAGTTTATGAATTTGTTGCAATGATTTGCATAAAAAAAATCTGATTGGTTGATAGTGAGTGGTGGGTGTGAAATATTTAAATATTCAGCAGGTCAAGGGCTAATTTATTAAGCGGGATAAGGATTAAGCTGGCATACCATTCCAATAATGATCAAGCCATTTCTGATACAAGGTAGCAACAGTTGAGGAGGAGTTGATATGAGAGGATATTTTTGTGATAACTGTCTTTATTTCTTGTTAAAAATTGAGCCAGCGCATGGCAAAACCTATAATAAGACCAGTGCGACCAGCAGAGACTCAAATCAACCTGCCCCCACATCCACTAAGGTCTTTTGCTTATGTCTCTTTGCATAGATATTAGCCTATAGTAGGTACAAGCCATCAGCGAAGACTCTGATCAGACTGCAAATGTACAGGCTGATTGGAGTCTTTGCTGGTCCCTCTAGCCTTCTAGTAGATTTTTTCATGCACTGGCTCAATATATGTTGAGTGTGCTTGTTAGTACCTACATGTACAATGTATGGTTTAGTGGAGAAATAGGAAAAAAATATCCATACTGTTATTTTTGTTTTCTTTATTTTCTGTGGGGGGGGGGGGGGGAGGGGGGGGGTCTTTCCAGAATTTTTTTTCCCTTATATTGAGATGATTGTTACTCGTTTAATAAGGTTGGCAAAAAATGGAGTACTAAGCAGAAAGAAATACCTGACCCTTTGTTGCTGAACTTGGCCTCTCATGTGACCTGCGCAAGGCTCGAACCTAGTGGTGAGAGGGCTAAGGTATTATGTCAGCACTCTTACCTACTAGGTCATGGAGGCCTGTATGTCGCTTGCAGATGACTTCGGTACAAGAACTTCTATGGTAAATTATTTTTCATCATATAAACCAGAACCTAATGCAACTAGACAAAAGTGCCCAGTGGGGCACGTATACCCCCGGCCAGTGCCAACACCTCAGCTGAAAATAGCAATGTCAAAAGCTTCTTTGTACATACAGGCCATATTCCATAGAATGGCCATTTTCAAGGTTCAAAGGGCAATAACTCTGAAAGCAGGAAAGCAAGAGTTATGGTTCATGTGTTCTGCATGTCGTCTCATGGTGTTCAACATTCGTGTGGAGTTTCATGAAAATATGTCAAGCCGTTTAAAAGTAATGGAGAAGACACGAAGATGTTAGCAGACACATAATTTACAATCTTCAAAGGGAAATAATTTGTAATGTATGCAAACAAGAGTTATGGTTCTTGTGTTCTGCCCATCCTGTTATCTTGCTTTACATTTGTTTGAAGTTTCATGAAATTATCTCAAACGGTTTTAAAGTTACAGAGCGGACACAAGTGTATGGTAAAACTCATAATATTCAAAGGACAATAACCCTGAAAGTATGAAAGCAAGAATTATGGTTCATGTGTTCTGCACGTCGTCTCATGGTGTTTTACATTTATGTGAAGTTTCATGAAAATATATCAAGCGGTTGAAAAGTTATGGAGCGGACACTAAAATGCAAGTTAGAACATACAAAGGGCAATAACTCTGAAAGTAGAAAAGCAAGAGTTACGGTTCATGTGTTCTGCACGTCGTCTCATGGTGTTTAACATTTATGTGAAGTTTCATGAAAATATATCAAGGGTTGAAAAGTTATGGAGCGGACACGAAAATGCAAGTTAAAACATACAAAGGGCAATAACTCTGAAAATAGAAAAGCAAAAGTTACGGATCATGTGTTCTGCACGTCGTTTCATGGTGTTTAACACTTATGTGAAGTTTCATGAAAATATATCATGCGGTTTAAAAGTTATGGAGCGGACACGAAAATGCTAACAGACCCACAAACACACAGAAAATACGAAAACTATATACCCCCATGGCATACTGCGTATGCATACTGCGTATGCAGGGGGTATAATTAATAACTACACTCATACAAAACCTAATTCTACTTTTAAAAACATTTTCAGTCCCTCATTGTCTATATTTTCAATGGCTTTTTTGGCTATGTCCTGTCCTGTTCCATCAATAAAATAATGTTTCAACTCCTCACAATACTGTATCCACACACAATTAGCACAGCCACTCATACAGCAGTCAACAGGGGGTTCTGGAGGGGGACCCTTCCCAGGTACCATAGTGACATAATGTGGAGGCTCAGTATTGGGAGTGATAGCTTCCAAGGCGGGCCTCAGAACAGTATCCTCTGTATCACTCTCCTCCTCAGATGATTCAGCTGGCTCAGGTTTTATCTGCCCTGAACTGGATTTACCGAAGTCTGATTTCATACAAATCCCTGAGTGAAGACTAACTCTCTGGTGTAAAAATATAATATCACAGTTGGACAGAAGTAGATCACAGTTTAAATTCTTAGGCTGGTAGGGTTTTGATTTTATTTGACTACTCATTTTAAACGTCTGATTTGCTACACATCTTCTCAAGCTGGCTGAATGATGTAAATGCTGACTCCAAACCTCTGAACATTCTCTGCACCAGTACATTTTCAATTGCCCATTTTTGTCACTGGTCCAACAAGAATTCCTCAATGTATGCAACATGTGTTTCTGAAGAACTGGCTTTCTTCCAAGACATCCAGTCAGCCTGATAAACCAGGATCTTGAGACATTAACAAGACATCTTTCCATACCAGATCTGAATGCTGCCTGACTGGTATAAACCACTGGTGAATACACACTTTCCTACCAAAAAACAAACAAACAGAATTGTAACAGAGTCATGTCTATCAAGCTGAACACGACAGCCACTACGAACCTTAACCCTTGTCCTGCTGAATATTCATATATGCCACACCCACTACCGATTATCAACCAATCAGATAACTTGATGCAAATTATTGTAACAAATTCACAATCTGAATGGCAAACAATGTAGATCCTGATCAGATGGCTTCGTCAGAAGCCATCTGATCTGGATCTACATTGTTTCAAAGATATGGCATATCCGGGATTAGCAGGACAAGGGTTAACAACAGAAGAAAACATAACTTGACACCCCTAAATTTTGAAATAAACTCCTGCTATATATAAGGAGCCGGCCTCGGTAGCTCAGTCGGATGCACATATGACTGGTGATCAGGAGGACACGGGATCGATACCTGGCAGGGTCGGCAACATTCTTTCGTGGAGATTGATCATGAAATCTTTTCTATGGTCATTCTACCTCTTCAGCTGATTCAAGAATGGCAGTCGTCAGTTTCTGGCGAAAGAATGTGCACTGTACTGGTTAACCACTTATGTATAAGCCTGCCCAGGAAAAGTGTGGATAGGTAAACTGACCGGCTCAAAAATGACCTCAATAGTGTTGACTGGGCCATTAAACCCCAATACAAACAAACAAACTATCATAAGAAGGAAGATTCCATCTGGTACAAAAATGGTTAACCTTTGCTGTTCACGACAACCACTATCTTTGCAAACAGTGTAGATCCAGATCAGATGGCTTCTGAAGAAGCCATCTGAACAGGATCTACACTGTTTGGCATTCAGTTAATGAATTTGTAGCAATAAATTATATAAAGTAATCTGAATGGTTCAAAGCCAGAGGTGGGTGTGGCTAAAATGAATATTCAGCATGATAAAGGTTAAGTGTTGAGAAAGCTGTGTCATGAGAAAAACTGGGATTCTCAAGTCCTACTTGGGCAGTGGTCAGTTTTTACATTTGTTCAGGTCAATTAAAAATTAACCCTTTTTGTACCATAGGATTTGTTTGTTTGTTTGTATTGGAGTTTAACCGCCCAGTCAACACTATTTTAGGTCAGTTTTGAGCCGGTCAGTTTACCTATCCACACTTTCCTGGGCAGGGTTAACCAGCACAGTGCACAGTCTTTCGCCAGAAACTGACAACTGCCCTTCTTGAATCAGCGGAAGGGAGAGAATGACCGTAGAAAAGATTTCATGATCTACATGAAAGAATGTTGCCGACCCCGGCAGGTATCGAACCCGCGTCCTGACCATAGAAAAGATTTCATGATCTATCTCCATGAAAGAATGTTGCCGACCCGGGCAGGTATCGAACCCGCGTCCTCCTGATCACCAGCCAGACGCCCTTCCGACTGAGCTACCCAGGCTGGCTTTGCACCAAAGGAATCTTCCTCCTTATATATGGCAGGATTCCATTTCAAAATTTAGGGTTGTCAGGTTATGTTTTCTTCAAAATTTATTCGGAAAATGGCTGAACGTTTTGCAAATAGTGTAGGCCCTGATCAGATGCCACATTCTGCAGCTTCTGATCTGGGCCTGCACCGTTTGCTGGGGTACCAGTTTTGGGGTTTCTGTTACAAATTGGGTTAAAGACATCAATGTTTTCTCTCTGGAAACCTGAGGTGCATAGAAGTGATATGCCACTTCTAAAGCCTTAACCAAAAGTCAAACCTGTCTCACTGAGCAGACCTAAGGGCAGTGAATGAAGAAGGTCACAGGATGTGTCATCAGTGACAATTCTGATGGTCCATTGAAAAACATTAAACAACAGAAAAAACACCCCAAACCACTTCTAAGGCCAAACAAGAGCACCCCATGCAGGTGCGAACGCTCGGCTGCAAAAATTCTAAGTCGAAAAATGGGCATAACTGTACCAAAAATATTTTGAGGGTTACCTCACCTATTGGCATGAGTTCCCCTTTTCATAATAATCAACAAGTCCGAGTTTCAAGTAAATATGTTCAGTAATGACAGAGATATTACAAAATGTCCAAGTTTTTGCACGGCGACGATGCAGACGATGCTAGAGCTATGACAATACCTCGTCGTTTTCTTTGAAAACAGCCGAGCTAAAAAACAAAAGGCCCACGGGCCACTATGCTCACCAGAGCTCAGGTGGGCAATGCCCACTGGCAGACATGTATTTTAACATGATATGATTTTTATCTACTGATAATAAAGTCTCCCAAATGAACTCTAATTCCCAAATGAGTATCCCTGTGGACTCCATATCTGAAATATTAAGCATTTTATGAAGTGGAACATTTATGAAGTGGAGCATGGATCCAACGGAGCCCTGGTTGGTATCACTGAATGCGTCATATCATAAGAAAGAGAATATATATGGTTTAGGGGTCGGGATCTGTATGGTTCCTGAGTTTAAATACAGTGAAATTCCGCTATTAAGACCACCTAAAATTGAGACAAATTCTGATTTAAAAATCTTATTTACAATGGTGCAGTTATTCTTTCTTCGTGAATTCTGCAAGCAATGTCCTTTGGTCAGGGACCACCTTTGGGAGTGTTCAAAAGTGGTCTTAAAGACCACTTTTGAACAGTCCAGAAGGTGGTCTTAATATATGTTTGTGTCACTTGTATTGCATAATCATGTCTCTCAATTGTTTTATTTGTCATGTCTTCCGTCATAGTCCAATGTTACGATTGAAACTGAATAAACTTTATCTTATCTTATTTTATCTTATCTATAAGGCCTTTTAGCAGTGGAGAGGTTGGGGCATGGCCACAGCAGATCCAAGGAAAGCCCAACATTGTTTTCATTGAATGTGTCTTATCATAAGGACCAAGAATATATGGTTTGGGGATCTAAACGGTTTCAGGTATGAGGCCCTTTTATGAAGTGGAGGGGACATGAATGGCCCCTGTGGACCCCTCAAGTTGGTGTGACTGAATGTGTCTAATCATAAGGAACAAGAATATATATGATTATGGGATGGATCTAAATGGTTTCTGAAATATATTGCCTTTTATGAAGTGGAAGGGTGGGGCGCCAGCACATTGCCCCAGCATAAAGAGACCCGCAGGTTGGTGTGGCTGAATGAGTCTTACCATAAGCAACAAAAATATATATGATTTAGGGGTGGAGATCTGAATGGTTTCTCAGATATATGGCTTTTTATGAAGTGGAGAGATTGGGCATGACCCGTGGCACCCTGGGGGACCTCCAGGCTGGTGTCACTATCTATGGTTTTTGGACTCATATATATATGGAAGAATTGGATGAAATTAGAATTTGTTTTTCTACAAAAACACAGATGTCTCCCCCTTTTTGACCTCTAAGTATAACCTTGACATTGAAGGTATTGACCTGGGTCTTGTATGTAACACATCATCTAATGAAGATGAACATTTCTGCAAAGTAACATTAAAAAGTTCATAGAAAAAATAAAAAAAGTTATTGGCCGTATACAAAAAGCCCTTTTTTTAACCTTTGACCTCTAAGTATGGCCTTGACCTTTGAGTACAACATATCGTCTCATGATGGTTAACATTTCTGCTAAGTAATTGCATAATCCATCAAAGAATAAGAAAGTTATTGACTGTCCCTTTTTTTACCTTTGACCTTGACATTGGAGGTATGGACCTTGGTCTTGCATATAACTCATGGTCTAATGACGGTGAACATTTCTGCATGGTTACTTTAAAAAGTTCATCCAGAAATAAAAAAGTTACTGACTGGACACAAATTTTTTTTTTTTTTTTTTACCTCTGACCTCTTAGTATAACCTTGACCTTGGAGGTACTGACCTGGGTCTAGCGTGCAACACATTGTCTCATGATGGTTAACATTTCTGCCAAGTAATTTCACACTCTATCCAGGAATAAGAAAGTTATTGACTGTGCACTAAAAAAGCCCCCTTTTTTATGAATCTGTCTGTCTGTCTGTCTGTCTGTCTGTCTGTCTATCTATCTATCTATCTATCTATCTATCTATCTATCTATCTATCTATCTATCTATCTATCTATCTATCTATCTATCTATCTATCTATCTATCTATCTATCTATCTATCTATTTATATCTATTTCTACCGCCCATAGGGGCCTGAAGAAATATATGGGCTGCATGATGCTTCCATGCAGAATCTATCTATCTATCTATCTATCTATCTATCTATCTATCTATCTATCTATCTATCTATCTATCTATCTATCTATCTATCTATCCATCAATCCATCCATCCATCCATCCATCCATCCATCCATCCATCCATCTATCTATCAATGTCCAGCGATCTGTCAACATGTGCAATTTTAATAAATTGAAGATTCTTGTGGACAGGCTACGTTTGTTTTGGTTTAAACAATATTTTATTTCTAGCAAACATCATTATCCCCACGTTTTTGAACGAAAAAGTGGGGATATTGTTATCGCCTCCGTCCGTCTGTCCGGCTATCTCCTCCTAAACCGTTAGCCGGAATTCAACCAAATTTGGTATGCGAGTTGCTTACATGAATGGCTTGCGCAAGAGCACATTTTTTTTGTCCCCGCCCCCAGGGGCCCTGGGGAGGGGTCAAAAGGTCAAATTTTGACCCAATTTCTTCAAAATGCAATAGGAAATATATATACATGAGAAATATGTTATCTGGTACTTGGCTACTGTGGAGAAAACGTGGGGATTTGCGATGGCTTGCCATCGACTGCGCGCTCTAGTGTACAATTAAATAGATTGGAACTGACAAATACGATCTGACATTAAGTCTGAGGCTTATAAATACCATCTCCTAAACAAACTGATTGGTGTTCTACGTTTGTTTTGAATTTAATGTTCCAATCCCACCGAGTCTTGATGTGTCCGAGCACTGGGCAAATGACATTTTATTTAGCAACGCCGTTTATCGTCAACGCAACGTTCTGACGTTTCATCGACGTTGTGGATTGCTTTGAAGTTGGTTTGATGGAGACACTACGTTGTTGACACGCTACATGTCGGTAGACGTGGCGTTATTTAACGGCAAATTGTAATTTACATTTACCTGCGTTCGCTAATTGTTGGTGCGCTAAGAGAGAGCAGACTCTGTTGGGACACATATGTACAATATATCGTTTTCGTAAAGCGAAATTTCACATCTGGCAGTATATCGTTGATTCTCCCATTATCTTACATTAGAATTCCCCAAACGTTTAAAAGAATTCCACTGTTTTACGCTGTAATTAACGCTTTCTCTGTCCCACTGCCTTTGAAGCAATACGACAGATGACTGCCAGGGCTTTTCCCGTTCTATTTTTAGAACCGGAAGTACGTCACGAAAAAAGCTCCTATATGTACATTTAAACAAGAGGCCCATGGGCCACTATGCTCACCAGAGCTCAGGGGGCGCTGCCCACTGGCGGCAATGTATTTTAATTAACCATGGAAGCCCTGCACCCAAGGATACTACAGATAGAATTTGGACCCAATCAGCCTAGTGGCTTCAGAGGACTGATGTCGCTTGACTGTGTTGTTGCAGGACAACAGATGACAATTGACAATTTCCCATCCGTGGCAACTAATAGGCCTAAAAGCACATTATTAAAGGAACATTTCTATGTAAGTTTGACAAAATATCTTGAAAGGCATAAATGTCATTTTACAATTTTCCCCATTTTTTAGTCAATGGAAATTCTTAACTTGCCATAGCAAACAAACCAAAGAGCCAAATTTCATAAACCAGAGCTCAGGTGGGCACTGCCCATGACATTGTATTTTAACAGGATATGATTTTAATCTACCAATTATAAAGTCTCCCAAACAAACCCCATATCCCAGAAAAGCCCAAGATTGCTGTCACTGAATGCTCAACAGTTTCTGAGGCCCTTAAGTGGATGGGAGAGAAATGGCACCTGCAGACCCCCCAAGATGGGGGTGACTGAATGTGTCTAATAACAATGAACAAGAATATATGTGATAATGGGGTGGGGTTTGAATGGTTTCTGAGATATATGGCCTATTATGAAGTGGGGACTTATCATAAGGAAGAAAAATATATACGGTTAAGGGGTGGGGATCTGAACAGTTTCTGAGATATATGGCTTTTAATGAAGTAAAGGGGTGAGAAATGACCGGTGGCACCCCGGGAGTCCTCCATGCTGGTGTCACTGATTGCGTCTTATCATAAGGAACAAGAATATATTATGGTTTAGGGGTAGGGCTCTGAACAGTTTCTCAGATATATGGTCTTTTGTGAAGTTGAGGGGTGGAGCATGGCCCGGGCATGCCCTGGGTGACTCCTAGGTTGGTGTCACTGAATGTGTCTTATCATAAGGAACAAGAATATATATGGTTTAGCGGTGGGGATCTGAAATGTTTCTGGAATATTTGGCCTTTTATGAGGTGGAGGGGATGGGGCATGGCCCCCGCACATCCCGGGGGACCCCAGGTTGGTGTCACTGAGTGCGTCTTATCATAAGGAACAAGAATATATAATGTTAAGGGGTGGGGATCTGAATGGTTTCTGTGATAAATGGCATTTTATGAAGTGGAGGTGGTGGGGCATGTCCCCGGCACATCTGGGGGAACCTCCAAGTTGGTGTCACTTAATGCATCTTATCATAAGGAACAAGAATATATATGGTTTAGGGGTGGGTATTTGTAAGGTTTCTGGAATATTTGGCCTTTTATGAAGTGGAAGGGGTTGGGTATGGCCCAGGCACATCCTGGGTGTCCCCCAGGTTGGTGTCACTGAATGCGAATTATCATAAGGAACGAGAATATATATGGTTTAGGGGTGGGGATCTGTAGGGTTTCTGGGATATTGGGCCATTTATGACATGGAGGGGGTGACGCATGGCCCAGGCACATCCCGAGGGACCCCCAGGTTGCTGTCATTGAGTGCGTCTTATCATAAGAAACAAGAATATATATGGTTTAGGGGTGGGGATCTGAATGGTTTCTGAGATAAATGGCATTTAATGAAGTGGAGGGGGTGGGGGCATGTCCCTGGCACATCCGCGGGAACCCCCAGGTTGGTGTCACTTAATGTGTCTTATCATAAGGAACAAGAATTTATATGGTTTAGGGGTGGGGATCTGTAAGGTTTCTGAGATATAAGGCTTTTATGAAGTGGAGGGGGCTGGGCATGGCCCTGGCACAATCTACGGGTCCCACACATTGACATAAAAGCATATGGCTGAGAGAAGTTTACTCAAGGAACGTTTCTATGAAAATTTTGTCAAAATATCTGCAAAGGCTTGGTAGTTAATGCCATTTTTCAATTTTCCCCATTATAAGTCTATGGAAAATCTAAGTTGCAATAGCAACCAAACTAAAGAGCGGAATTTCATAAAAAACACTAAACCTGTAAAGGCAAATATGGTGAATACTTCCATCAACTCTCAGCCTCATAGAGCATACGGTTTCTGAGGAGATGATTTTTTAAGTATTTTTTTCTATTTTTTTTTCAATTTGGTTTCCATGGCAACCAATACAAAAGTGCAGCAGCCCTAAATTCATATTGCAGAGAGTAGATTGTCTAAGGAACATTTCTATGAAAGTTTTGTCAAAATATCTGCAGAGGCTTGGCAGTAAATGCCATTTTTCAATTTTCCCCATTATAAGTCGATGGGAACTCTAACTTGCCATAGCAACCAAACTAATCAGCCGATTTTCATAAAAAAACACAAATTTCCAACCCCCCCGCCCAAGGATGCTACAGATAAAATTTGGGCCCAATCGGCCCAGTGGCTTCAGAAAAGAAGTCGTTTGAAAGTGTTGACGACGGACATATGACGCAGACGACGACGGACAACTGCCTGTCCTATCTATTTATCTATCTACTGATACTGCATCACCCCCTCGCGGGGATTATGTGCAACCTATAAGCTCTCCCGGAGCCTTTGGCTCTGGTGAGCTAAATCTGTGAAATAGTTTTGACAATAACTCAATCCAACATTAATATATACATATTCTAATTTTGGGGGCAGAGTTTGTAATGGCAGAGTTCGCTAGGGGTCGAGTTTGTTAGCGGCCGAGATGTCCTGTCACCGCACTTACTGATCGAGAGGTTGCGGGTTCGAGCCTCACACTGACCAAAGTGTTGTGTCCTTGAGCAAGGCACTTCATCCACATTGCTTAAAAAAATAAAATAATTAAAAAAAAAAGGACTGGTTACCACCCAGGAAATCCTGCTCGTAATGCTCAGATGTGAGCGAGGGTAACAAGACGTTTCGCCCCCAAGACGTTTCCCCCCTGGTCGTTTCCCCCCTGGTCGTTTCGCCTCCTTTTTTGGACCCTAGTCGTTTCGCCCCCTAACCCTAGTCGTTTCGCCCCCCAAACCCTAGTCGTTTCGCCCCCATTTTTTTTTTCATATTTTTTATATATAAAAGATTGATATATGACACCGAGAGAAAGAAGATGAGAGAGATAGAAGAACATGTTCTTTGATTGGGAATGATAATTAGGAATTATGATAATTATTACCTGTTTTGTTCACTGCCGTTAATCACATTGTTTATTTGGTTTGTCACATTAATCACGCAATTGTTCATTGCGTACGGTTTTCTCATCATTACTCATAACGCTTGACTTCACTTGTTTTCCAGGAAGAACTAAATATAAGTCAAGCTACACATCCATGGTTTTTAATTTGGGCCTTTTTTTATCTTTTTGTGAATATTATTTATTTATTTTTTTTCGTTTTATTTTTACTTTTTTTATTTTCAGTCCAGATAAAGAACCCTTGAAGCTTTATATCATCACGGAAACACCCCTATATAATTTTGACCCCCTTGAACCCCACTTTTATATATAGTAAAACTGGGGTTTCCGGGGGTATACCTTATTTTTCTTATTTCTGCTTTAAAATATAGATTGTGGGTACTTGTTAGAACCGCCTCGAAGAGGAAGAGGCTATTCTTATGAGTGCCCACAATAATATTTTGAGCAGAAATAAGAAAAATATAACAATTTTTCATCATAAAATTTTCATTTTTTTCGGCGATAAAGGTGGCAATGTATTTGTATAGGCGTGTTTGCGTAATGTTGCATGTTCCAACCGCCATATTGGGACGGTTCTAACGAGTACCCACAGTCTCTGACTTTTAACGAAAATAAGTAAAATAAATACCACCCCCTAAACTCCAGTTTTCTCTGTATAAAGTGGGGTTAAGGTGGGTGTTTATTTCATGGAATCGTTAAAGTGGTGCATTACTTACATTGAACTTTCCAGGGCGAAAGAAATACCAGTCATTAGCTATAAGTTCATAACGGAAACACGCCTATATAAATTTGACCCCTTAAACCCCGCTTTTATATAGTAAAACTCGGGTTTGCAGCAGTATATATTGTTTTTCTTCTTTCTTATGAGCAGAAAGAAGAAAAGAAATATAGAAATTTTTCATCTGAAATTTTTCATTTTTAGTGGTAAAATTTACCATGTATTTGTACAGGCGTGTTTTCGTAATGTCGTGTGCATTTATTTATTTGGCGTTTAGTTAATTTCAATTTCAGAATTTCATATTAGAAAGGTCAGCTGCAGTACCTTAAAAACGCTCCTGCTTTCGAATTTCTTCTTTTTTATTCATGCTATTTCATAATTCACAGTGGTCTGCAGAGGCGAGTTAACACTATGTTTCGTTCCTTGCCAAAATGTTTACAAAATTTATGTTGTCTACAGGAATCACACAAACACAGTACTTTGCGGCAAGAAGGGGAGATCTAACCCTGAGCTTTGTGTGCCAGCCATGCACCGCGAGAAGTCCAGCCAGAGACAACGACGGGGTAGAGGTAAATATTTTATAGCTGTTCTGGGTAAACTGCCAAAAAATGTCCCTATTTCATCAACGAATTAGAACAACGTCTATTCAAATACATTTAAATTTTTTAACTTGTGACAACAAATGGAAATTTTCAGATAAAAACTCCGATCCTTTTACACACATTTCCACTGAAAACAAAGATTGTTTGAATCGTTAGAACCGCCTCGGCGATGCGGCTCTATCAAGTACCCACAATCTATGTTTAGCGCACAAAGGATGGGCATACTTTTCATCCTTTTCTATCTCTTTTCAGCTGCCTGGCTTGCCGTGAGATTCGTGTTCCCCGGGATCTCAGTGAAAGGATGCGTCTTTCACTGGACACAGTCCGTAGGACATAGAAAAAAAAAAAAAAAAAAAAAAAGAATTAAACCAAAAAAAAAAAAAAAAAAAAAAAAAAAAGGCCGGTAAATGGTTACACTAAAATTTTGAAGCTACAGGAACAGGCCTCAATAATTTTAGTGTAACAAGTCCTAGTCACACCTCCCCGAGTGGCCACTTTTAAGGCCCGGTGCCGGCAGGTAACTAAGGATCGGTTATCCTTAGGCTGACGTGACAGGGCGATGATGCTACTTTAATATTTGCATCTTAACAATGTTAATAAAAGTGAAAATTAAATAGACATTGATAAGTGGGCGAAACGACTAGGGGGCGAAACGACTAGGGGGACGAAACGACTAGGTGGGCGAAACGACTAGGGGGGAAACGACCAGGGGGGAAACGTCTTGGGGACGAAACGACTAGGGGAGGAAATGGTTTGGGGGCGAAACGTCCCGGATTCGTGAGCGAGTAGCAGTAATAGGAGAAAAAAAAAAAACACTGAGCTATCACGCTCCACATGAATTTGGTGCACCATTCGCCCATCTCTGATTAACGATCATCTTAACAAAAAGTGAAATAATCATGAAGAGCCCCCCTCCCCTCCTCCTCCCCCCCCCCCCCCCCCCCCCCACACACACACACACAAACAGGAAAAATGAACGAAACAGATAGGAGCGAAACAAGCATAGCCGAACAATTAGCTTTAAAAAAAATAAATATTTTCGTCAAGAGCAATTGCTAATGGAAAAGAAAACAACAGGAAGATTTAACGAAAGCAATGTTATGACTACATGTATGGCCATACACTCAAAGACGAGAGAAGTGGGAAATACTGTCAAATTACTATCTCTCCGCCGCAGTTTTCGTACACAACACAACAGTATGCGCACTACGTCATCAAATCACGCCGGAAAAAAAAGCCGGAATTTTCATTCCGGTGCATACTGTAGATTGTCAAGAAGCAATTCGTATTTTAGAAAGGAAAATGGGTAAAATTGGAAAACCACAGAAAAGTAAAAAACAGAAGAAAGTGAAACAAACTTACGACAATGAGCTTTTGAGGTTAGGATGACACTTCTTTGTGTGGATTTGGCTGACGGAACATTTCGTTATCAATATGTTTCGTTCCGAGAAGTTTCGGCCAAGATATTGTAGGGCTGTTGGTTTTCTTTAGGTTTTGTTGTCGGCTCTACCCTGATTCTTTTTTTATTTTTGTAAAATATTTGTCAGGCACAAAAGCACCTTCATGGACATGTTTTGGAGTAGGGTCCTTTTTCGTAATGGGATAGGTAGGCTGGCCACCCATCCGTTTGGTGTAGATTTCTTTATTTTTCTATTTTCCGTTTCGGGTAAAATTTACTCCTGAAGAGAAATCGGAATACCACGGAAGACCCCGTTACAAATACCGGGGTTATGGGATAGCGGTTAGCACACTTGCCTCTGTAACCCGAGATCTCTGGCTGTAGTGACGTTAAAGCCACCAAATCAGAAAATGAAAAAGGCTTTTAAAACATGTCAGAGAACGCTCAGATTATTGCCTCTGGTGCTAGAAGATATCCTTGACATTGCAGATACACAAGCACAGAATTTCAGAAAACAAATTCTCTTAATACAAAAAACTCGGTATGTACAAACACCGGATCTGACCCAATTACCGGATCAGACCCTATTTGTCCTACTAGTTTTTCATTTTTTTTTTTTGACTTTTTTCTTTGTAGTTTTTATATTTGTTATTTTGATTAATAGAATCCCATGCATTTGAAGCTGCCCAGTCAGTGAAGAATGTCTGACCAACGTCTATGGCAAGCAATTTTACTATTTATTATGGAATGTAGATATCTGATATATTATATCAGATATCTTATATAGGATATAAGATATCTTATATGCTTTATAAGATATCTTATATAGCATATAAGATAGCTGATTTAACAAATAAGATATCTAATACCCTAAAGTAGATATCTTATATCCTATATTAGATATCTTATTTAATTCTGCAATTCAGATATCTGATATGATATGTAAGATATCTTATATCTTAAATAAGATATCTTATATAACATATAAGATATCTTATATCTTAAATAAGATATCTGATTTGTCAATTAAGATATCTTATTTTCTAAAACATATAAGATATCTTATATGCTAAATAAGATATCTAATATACTAAATAAGATATCTAATATAGCATATAAGATATCTTATATAACATATCAGATATCTTATATATTATATATATTAAACGTAAATAAGATATCTTATATATTATATATATTAAACGTAAATAAGATATCTTATATGTTAAATAAGATATCTTATTTAACATATAAGATATCTTATTTACGTTTGATAAATAAGATATCTTATATAACATATAAGATATCTTATATAAATTGGAAGCAAATGACAAATAATAGTCACTCCCTCTCTACCGGTATATGCACATAAGACTGCTACACAGAAAATCGATTTTAAACTAGCACAAATGCTTTCTTGATGTGTGTTTATAAATAAACAGGTTTCCCAGATAAAAGTCTGCATTTTTTTAAAGAGAGATAAATTTATTAACACTCCCTTACAAAAATTCTTCAGATAGTGGTGGAGTTAACCGAACTTCAAACTCTGAGTTTTGCCAAGCGCTGCTCGCTGCAAGTATTTAGACTCTCACCAAACTGTGCATATATTGAGCCTGGTTTCTGCCTCTACTTTTCGCATACTTAGTTCAATATTTCTTTGTCCCTTTTATCCCTCCCCCTTTTTTTTGACCAAATGGAATCCTCCTCCTTATATATGGCAGGAGTCCATTTCGAAAATTAGGTATGACAGATTGTGTAATCTGAAAATAGCTGAACGGGCCTCCGTGGCCCAGTGGATAAGAGCGCTGACTCTTAGTCATTAGGTCTCTCACCGCCGTAGGTTCGAGCCTCGCTCGGGCCACGTGTGAGACGCCAAGTTCTGCAACGGAAGGTCAGGTGGTTTTTCTCCGGGTACTCCGGTTTTCGCCCACCTCTGATTAACGATCGGCTCGATATGAGTGAAGTAATCTTGAAAGGGCCGTAAAACCCAACCCCCCCCCCCCCCAAAAAAAAATCTGAAAATAGCTGAACGTTTTGCAAATAGTGTATAGGCCCTGATCTGATCTGGGCCTGCACTGTTTGCCAGTGTACCATAAATAGGGGTTGTCATTTCCAGATGGGGTCGTTGGCAGTTTGGGGGAGACTTCATTTTATTTTTTGGTAAACTATATTAGATATCTTATTTGTCAAATAAGATATCTTATATATTTAGGTAAATAAGATATCTAATATATTATATAAGATATCTTATATGCTATATAAGATATCTAATATATTAAATAAGATATCTGATATAGGATATAAGATATCTTATTTACCAAAATATATAAGATATCTGATATGTTAAATAAGATATCTAATATACCAATTAAGATATATGACATATAAGATATCTTATATAATAAATCAGGTATCTTATATATCATATAAGATATCTTATTTCCATCTTTAAATATGATATCTTATTTAATAAATGAGATATCTTATATAATATATAAGATATCTGATATGTTATATAAGATATCTTATATGCTATATTAGATATCTTATTTGGTATATCAGATATCTTATATATTTTAGTAAATAAGATATCTTATATATCATATTAGATATCTTATATCCTATATTAGATATCTTATACTCTATATAAGATATCTAATACACTAAATAAGTTATCTAATATAGCATATAAGATATCTTATATAACATATCAGATATCTTATATGCTATATAAGATATCTTATTATATAAGATATCTTATATATATAAGATATCTTATATAATAAATAAGATATCTAATATAATATATAAGATATCTTATATAATAAATAAGATATCTACATTCCATAATAAATAGTAAAATGGCTTGCCATAAACGTCGGCTCGACGATGACCAGAGTAGATTGATTGATTGTGGGTTCTCGTCATGGAAGCATATAAGAACCACTGCGAATAAATTGATTCTCATGCAGACCAGCGTCATGTCGACGGCAATATGACCTGACAATGTAGTGTGTATCGCTGTCGACCGCCGTATGACATAGCCTGATGGCCTTACCGGACATGGCAGCGTATCGGTGTCTGCCCGACGTTGACCCGCTGTTTGGTGCTGGCTTGATGTGTCCTCCAAACCAATGCTACAAAACCTAGTATATAGAGCCGTTTGGCTTATGTTATATATGGGTGGAGGTATTTTAGATATTGAATTTCTTTTGATGTAACATAATTATCTTTTTTTTTTTGTTTTTCCAGTATGTTCTCATTCTTATGGTTTATCTCCAGTATGCATAAAGTTATGTCTGTTACAGTCCCTGTTTATTTATTTATTTTTTCAGTATTGGAATAGAGATACGAGGTAAACATTATTTTATATGCCGAAAATCTCTCTCTGCTGTGCATAAAGAATAAAATATCGAAGGAAAAGTGACCATAGCACAGAAAACCGGGTCCGATCCGGTAATTGAGTCCGATCCGGTCCTTGACCTACATTTCATGGTTCACTGACTTTGTAAAATATTGCAACCACCCTAGCGTTCACCCTATTGGTCAAGTTTATTTCTCAAGAACTATAAGAGCTTCATTAATGATATTTTGTACAAACTGGTATCTAGGGATGTCAATTTTAATGCAAGCATCCATATTTGACCTTCACCTACATTTCATGGTTCACTGACTTTGTAAAATATTGCAACCACCCTAGGGTTGACCCTATTGGTCAAGTCCATTTCAAAAGAACTATAAGAGCTTAATTTATGATACTTGGTACAAACTTGTATCTAGGGATGGCAATTTTAATGCAAGCATCCATATTTGACCATGACCTAAATTTCATGGTTCACTGACTTAGTGAACTATTGCATCAACCCAAGTGTTCAACCTAATGTTTAAGTTCATTTCTCAGCAGCTGTTACAGCTTCATTAATGATACTTGGTACAAGCTTGCATCTAGGAATGGCAACTTTTATGGAAACATTAATATTTGACCTAGTCCTAGATTACATGGTTTGGTGACTTTGCGCCACCACAGGCGCGACATAGCCTTTGGCCGAATTCTTGTGATACTTGTAACAGACTTGTATTTCAGGATAGCAATTTTAATGCAAGCATCCATATTTGACCTTGGCCAACATTTTATGGTTCATTCATCATCATCATCAACAGATTTTTTATTAACATGCAGGTACAGGGGCAACGTCCACATAAGTGGGCCCCCTTCCAGGTACATGTAGCTGGCTTGCTGCTCGCATGGCAGATCTTACACCAGATCTCCAGGCTTTACTATCATGAGGATTGATAGCAGAGAGCTTCCATTCTCTGCAATCTCTTTCTGTTAGCTGCTTCCAGGTCATCTTTGGGCCTTCCTGGCCCCCCGCTTTCCACCTACATGTATGTCACTGGCAGTCTTGACAGCACCGTTGGAGCGTTCCACATGTCCATACCAGCGAAGCCTTCTCTCTTTCAGGATGAGGTCTAGGTCCTCAATGCCAAGACGCTCAAGTAACTCACTGGACCTGATGGTGACAGTGTTCTGTGGCTTGACATTGCAGATCTGTCTGATCATTGCCCTGTCATTTCGCTGTAGACGTTGGAGGTTTGGCTTTGTCAATGGCCATGTCTCACTGGCATGGAGCATTGCGCTCTGCACACAAGAGCTATACACATGGCCACGTGTCTTGAACGAGAGGTGGCAGGAAGAGAGAAATGGTAGCAACTCTTTGAATTTCTTCTAGGCTGTTTTCACACGTGATGTAGTTGAAAGGTTGCAACCACCTGCTGCAGAGAGCATATCACCTAGGTAGCAAAAGGAAGCTACAACCTCCAGCTTGTCAGATCCGACTTGGACTTCCCTCTGTGGTCCGCCATCTAAGGGGCGTGCAGTTCCTTGGCACCGTGTACACCTGTAATCAGGGTCCTCTATCACTGACTTCGTGAAATATTGCAACCACCCTAGCATTCACCATAAGGGTCAAGTTCATTTCAAAAGAACTATAAGAGATTTATTAATGAGTGAGTTTTTTAGTTTTACGTCCCACCAACAGCTAAGGTCATACAGAGACGGGACCTCGGTTTAAAGACTCATCCGAAAGTCTGGAGAAGCCCGGGATCGATCCTGCGATCCCTGGTTTACAAGGCGAGTAGCGTAACCACTGCACCACGGAGGCTTCTAAGAGATTTATTAATGATACTTTCAATGGATAACAATTATAATGCAAGCATCCATACTTGGCCTTGACCTAAATTTCATGGTTCACTGACTTAGTCCGCCCCCGCCCATAGGGGCTTGAAGAAATATATGGGCTGCATGATGCTTCCACGCAGAGCTGAATCTAGCCCGCACACTAGTACTGGTAAACCGCTTAGAGGATCTAAGCCTGTCCAGGAACTTCGGTGTGAGGCAGACCGTCCATGCTAATAAACCCTATTGGTTTCATTGGGCGACAGGGCTTGAGAAGTCATTTCATCTCAATGTCGGGTAAAAGTCCCACAACATTGGAAGCAACGTCTCCAAAATGACCTATACAGTGTTGACGGGGACGTTAAACCTCAAATCAATCAATCAATCACTGACTTAGTGAACTATTGCACCAACCTAAATTTTTAAAGGTGCATTATTGAGCTATCGGTAAAAAATGCTTCCAAAAATAAAACACATATAGCAGGTATTTTTCTTTAAAACAATACAAATGAATGCATTTTATGCAAAAATGCGAACAATTATGATGGCAGGTAAATGAGTTTGAGAGGGATTCCCTAACTAGGTTTCGAACACTAGTTAGATCTATTTTTAGTTTGTGACAAAAATAGAATCCCCATATATGACTTTATGTGACGTTCATTTTTGGCCTTGTTTGCTTAATCGGAAAAAAATATGACGCTGAATACCATGCCATAAGTAACAACACTCAGAGACGATACTGTCGCCATGTTTGTGTAAAGTCACAGATTAATTTTTAGAACAGAAATTCCGAACACATATTCAGAGCGAAGGGTAAACACGAATGAAAACGACCATTTTCACAAAGTTCTGAAGCTGTATTTGGCTCCAAAAGTGTACACATGACAAAGGAGTATGAATTGAAGAAAAAACGAGAAAAAAAAATTGAGACCCGGTGTAACAGGCCAGTTCTTCCCCCCAGTCAGTTTCTTCCCCGGGGAAGAAACGGGCCGGCCCATTTCTTCCCCGGGGAAGAAACTGACTAGTCAGTTTCTTCCCCACCCAGTCAGTTTCTTCCCCCCCCCCCCCTAAAAAAATTTTTAGAACCATTGTTAACGAGCTATTAATGCCTCACAATTTGTTCAAAATGAGAAAAGAAACCATTCTGAATATGGTTTGAGCCTTTATAGCACAAATGGCAAAATTTTCTAGATGCCCTACAATACATGGTGATCTAATGAAATATTCATCCCTATTCCAGTATCTGTGATTAATTTTCTCAGCTTTCTAATACATAAATTGGTAATAAATTAATAGGTATACTAAGCAACAAATCTTTGGTGCTCAATTCTAAATAGAATCTGGAAAATGGGGGTGGGGAAGAACTGCGCCGGCCCAGTTCTTCCCCGGGGAAGAACTGGGCCGGCCCGGTTCTTCCCCACCCCCAGACATTTAATTTTCTAGTGGATAGAGCTGTCAATTTTTATTATTTTAATTAAAGTATTAATTCATAGGATGAAATGGCAATGTTGATTTGTTAAGAAAGATAAATCTACAGTAACCTTAGGGTGGGGAAGAACTGGGCCAGCCCAGTTCTTCCCCCCACCATCTTCACCCACCCCCAGCTATTTCCTTTTTGTAGTTCATACCGAGGTATGTATTTGTTATTTGAAGTCAAATATTAAATTCATAGCATAAAATATTGTGAATTTATTCAGAAAAGCAAATACATAGCAGCCTTAGGGTGGGGAAGAACTGGGCCGGCCCAGTTCTTCCCGACCCCCGTTCAACCACCCCCAGCTTTTTCCTTTTTGTAGCTTATACTGCTGTATGTGTTTATTATTTGAATTCAAATATTAAATTCATAGCGTAAGACATTGTAGCTTTGTTCAGAAAAGCTAATGTATAGCAGCCTTGGGTTGGGGAAAAACTGGGCCGGCCCAGTTCTTCCCCACCCCCGTTCACCCACCCCCAGCTTTTTCCTTTTTGTAGCTTATACCGCTGTATGTGCTTATTATTTGAATTCAAATATTAAATTCATAGTGTAAGACATTGTAGCTTTGTTCAGAAAAACTAATGTATAGCAGCCTTGGGGTGGGGAAGAACTGGGCCAGCCAAGTTCTTTCCCCCCCACCCAAGGCATTTTCCTTTTTTTTTTTTATTTCATACCGCTGTATGTGTTTATTATTTGAAATCAAATGTTAAATTCCTAGCGTAAACCTTTGTAGATTTGTTCAGAAAAGCAAATGTGTAGCAGCCTTGGGGTGGAGAAGAACTGGGCCGGCCCAGTTCTTCCCCAACCCCCGTTCACCCATCCCCAGCTTTTTCCTTTTTGTAGCTTATACCGCTGTATGTGCTTATTATTTGAATTCAAATATTAAATTCATAGTGTAAGACATTGTAGCTTTGTTCAGAAAAGTTAATGTATCACAAGAATTTTTGTAAACAGAAACATCTGGGGTGGGGAAGAAACGGGCCGGCCCAGTTCTTCCCCACCCCCAGTCTCCAAATTCTATTTAGATCTGAGCTCCAAACATTTGTTGCTTATTATATCTTCTTAGTTTATTCCAATTAATGTCATAAAAAGCGAAGAAAATTTATCACGAGAATTTTTTGTAAACAGAAAAATCTGGGGTGGGGAAGAAATGGGCCGGCCCAGTTCTTCCCCACCCCCAGTCTCCATATTCTATTTAGATTTGAGATCCAAACATTTGTTGCTTATTATATCTTTTTAGTTTATACCAATTAATGTCATAAAAAGCGAAGAAAATTTATCACGAGAATTTTTTGTAAACAGAAAAATCTGGGGTGGGGAAGAAATGGGCCGGCCCAGTTCTTCCCCACCCCCAGTCTCCATATTCTATTTAGATTTGAGATCCAAACATTTGTTGCTTATTATATCTTTTTAGTTTATACCAATTAATGTCATAAAAAGCGAAGAAAATTTATCACAAGAATTTTTTGTAAACAGAAAAATCTGGGGTGGGGAAGAAACGGGCCGGCCCAGTTCTTCCCCACCCCCAATCTCCGAAGTCTATTTAGATTTGAGCTCCAAACAGTTGTTGCTTATTATATCTTTTTAGTTTATTAAAATTTATGTCATAAAAAGCGAAGAAAATTTATCACAAGAATTTTTTGTAAACAGAAAAATCTGGGGTAGGGAAGAAACGGGCTGGCCCAGTTCTTCCCCAACCCCAGTCTCCAAATTCTATTTAGATTTGAGCTCCAAACATTTGTTGCTTATTATATCTTTTTATTTTATACCAATTTATGTCTTAAAAAGTGAAGAAAATTTATCACAAGAATTTTATGTGAACAGAAAAATTTGAGGTGGGGAAGAAACCGGCCAGCCCAGTTCTTCCCCACCCCCAGTCTCCAAATTCTATTTAGATCTGAGCTCCAAACATTTGTTGCTTATTATATCTTTTTAGTTTATACCAATTTATGTCTTAATATGGGAAGAAAATTTATCACAAGAATTTTTTGTAAACAGAAAAATCTGGGGTGGGGAAGAAACGGGCCGGCCCAGTTCTTCCCCACTCCCAGTCTCCAAATTCTATGTAGATTTGAGCGCCAAACATTATGCCTTATTATATCTGTTTAGTTAATACTAATTTATGTCTTAAAAAGCAAAGAAAATGCACCAAAGATGCTTGAATATGGATGCATATTTTATTGCATCTCCATGAATGGTGTAGCATAGAGCAAATTTTGTCATTCAAGCTAAAAGGACTCAGAACTTATTCAGAATGGTCTCATTTCTCATTTATAACGAATTGTGAGCTGAAAATTACTCGTTGACAATGTTTCTAAAAAAATTTTTAGGGGGGAAGAAACTGACTGGGTGGGGAAGAAACTGACTAGTCAGTTTCTTCCCCCGGGGAAGAACCAGGCCGGCCCAGTTCTTCTCCCGGGGAAGAAACGGGCCGGCCCATTTCTTCCCCGGGGAAGAAATGGGCCGGGGGAAGAAACTGACCGTTACACCGGTAGCTCAATAATGCACCTTTAAGTTCATTTCTCAAGAACTATTAGAGTTTCATTAATGATACTTGGTACATGCTTGTATTTAGGAATGACAACTTTTATGGAAGCATCAATGTTTGACCTTTGCCTAGATTTCATGGTTTGGTGACATTTCGCCCCCACAAGCGCGACATAGCCTTCGGTGGAATTCTTGTTATTGGTTGCCATGGAAACAAAAATGTCACAAAAATAGAAAAAAATACTTAAAAAATCATCTCCTCAGAAACCATAATTAATGCTCTAAGAGGCTGAGACTTCATGAAAATATTCACATATTAGCCTCAAGCAGGTTTTATTTTTTTTTTATTTATTTTTTTTTTTATGAAATTCGGCTCTTTAGTTTGGGTGCTATGGCAACTTAGAGTTTCCACAGGCTTATAAGTAGTTTAGGTCGTAGTACCAAAGGGTTAATCCAAAATCATTAGTCCATAGACAAAATGGCAAATATCAATGTTCAGCAACAGACATGGACTCCAGAAGAGTGTAATCAGGCGTCCGCGGATAGTAAGCATTACTTGGTTTACACGCAAGCTTCGCCCACCATGCCCATCGACCCGAACAAAGAAAAGGTGTAAATGCCGAGAAGGGTATGTCCGAGATTTTTTAAGTCTTCCTATATTGGAGAAAATTATAATGGAGAAAATTGAAAAATTGAATTTACTGCCAACCCTTTGCAGCTATTTTGAAAAACTTTTTATTGAAATATTTATTAAGCAGTACATGACTGCCAGTAGGCAGTGGCCCCCTGAGCTCTGGTGAGCATAGTGGCCCATGGGCCTCTTGTTACAATATATAGAGGATATTTACTTTTTTGAGATGAATATCTAAAATATTTCATCGAGTGTGTTGAAAATATCAGAATTTTCCCGAGTGCGAAGCAAGAGTGAAAATTCTGATATTTTCAACACACGAGATGAAATATTTTTGATATTTATCGAAAAAAAGTAAATTTTCTTTTTATTTTGTAATATTTTAGGACACTTACTGTAATTGATCAATCAGATCATACTTCACAATTTTTGACTCAGCTATGATGTCACAACTGTCAGTTTCAAAACATAAACCGATCACCATTTTGAATACAGCATTTTTATAGTACAAAGAGTGCTTTTCAAGGTATTTATAGATAACATATGAATTTTGTGGAGAAAAGTTGTTTCGGCTGCTACTGTGAAATAACACAGGCATGTTATATTTCACACTGTGAAAATATCATTTATGTTTTCACACTGTGAAAATATCACTTTTATTTGTTTCAGATATGCATTGATTTCACTGCTATGTACATGTATTAAATAAATTGTTTATCTCCACAGACCAACTAATATGACACTGTTTGTCTCCACAGACCAACTAATCTGACACTGTTTGTCTCCACAGACCAACTAATCAGACACTGTTTGTCTCCACAGACCAACTAATCTGACACTGTTTGTCTCCACAGACTAACTAATCTGACACCATTTGTCTCCACAGACCAACTTGTCTGACACTGTTTGTCTCAACAGACCAACTAATCTGACACTGTTTGTCTCCACAGAACAACTAATCTGACACTGGTTGTCTCCACAGACCAACTAATCAGACACTGTTTGTCTCCACAGACCAACTAATCTGACACTGTTTGTCTCCACAGACCAACTAATCTGACACCATTTGTCTCCACAGACCAACTAGTCTGACACTGTTTATCTCCACATACCAACTAATCTGACACTGTTTTTCTCCACAGACAAACTAATCAGACACTGTTTGTCTCCACAGACCAACTAATCTGACACTATTTGTCTACACAGACCAATTAATATGACAGTGTTTGTCTCCACAGACCAACTCATCTGACACCGATTGTCTCCACAGACCGACTAATCTGACACCATTTGTCTCCACAGACCAACTAATCTGACACTGTTTGTCTCCACAGACCAACTAATCTGACACTGTTTGTCTCCACAGACCAACTAATCAGATACTGCTTGTCTCCACAGACCAACTGATCTGACACCATTTGTCTCCACAGATCAACTAATCAGACACTGTTTGTCTCCACAGACCAACTAGTCTGACACTGTTTGTCTCCACAGACCAACTAGTCTGACACTGTTTGTCTCCACAGACCAACTAATCTGACACTGTTTGTCTCCACAGACCAACTAATCTGACACTGTTTGTCTCCACAGACCAACTAATCTGACACTGTTTTTCTCCACAGACCAACTAATCTGACACCATTTGTCTCCACAGACCAACTTGTCTGACACCGTTTGTCTCAACAGACCAACTAATCTGACACTGTTTGTCTCCACAGACCAACTAATCTGACACTGTTTGTCTCCACAGACCAACTAATCTGACACTGTTTGTCTCCACAGACCAACTAATCTGACACCATTTGTCTCCACAGACCAACTAGTCTGACACTGTTTATCTCCACATACCAACTAATCTGACACTGTTTGTCTCCACAGACAAACTAATCAGACACTGTTTGTCTCCACAGACCAACTAATCTGACATTGTTTGTCTCCACAGACCAACTAATCTGACATTATTTGTCTACACAGACCAATTAATCTGACACTGTTTGTCTCCACAGACCAACTAATCAGACACTGTTTGTCTCCACAGACCAACTAATCAGACACTGTTTGTCTCTGCAGACCAACTAATCAGACACTGTTTGTCTCCACAGACCAACTAATCTGAAACTGTTTGTCTCCACAGACCAACTAATCTGACACTGTTTGTCTCCACAGACCAACTAATCAGACACTGTTTGTCTCCACAGACCAACTAATCTGACACTGTTTGTCTCCACAGACCAACTAATCTGACAAAGAAATCCAGCCTGAGAAACCTGGCTCCAGAGAATGATGATTACCAGGAAGTTCCAAGAAAAGTGAAGACTATTGTAAAAAGCCAGCTGGAGCTTAGAAAGAAGAAAGACAAGAAGAAAAAACTGAAACAGCAAATTAGTTTAGGTACCATGGTTGATAACCATTATCCCACTGAACACGACATCCCCTACCTTTGCAGACAGTGTAGATCTAGATCAGTTGGCTTCTGAAGAAGCCAGCTGATCAGGATCTACACATTTTGTCATTCAGTTCATGAATTTGTACAAATAAATTACATCAAGTCATTTGATAAGTTGAAATGTAAATGGGTGAAGATAAATTTATTCAGTAGGATAAGGGTTAACACATTTTGTTTGTTTGTTTGAGTTCATAAATAGATTAGTTAGTTCTGAATATATTTGGTTTTGAAATTACTTGGTATAAATTAACCACCATGAGGCGATGTGTCACACGCCTGACCCAGGTCGATACCTTAAAGGTCAAGGTTATACCTAGAGGTCAAAGGTCAAAAAGGGGCCTTTTTTCGATTTTGGTCAATAACTTAATTATTTTTAGATAGATTTTGCAATTACTTGGCAGAAATGTTAACCACTATGAGACAAAGGTGCCACATGTATGACCCAGGTTGGTACCTAAAAGGTCAAGGTCATACTTAGAGGTCAAAGGTAAAAAAAGGGGGGCTTTTTTGTGCTTGGTCAATAGATTTCTTATTTTTAGATGGATTATAAATTACTTGGCAGAAATGTTAACCACCATGATAATAATGTGTTGAAAGCATGACCCAGGTTCTACCTCAAAGGTCAAGGTCATACATAGAGGTCAAAGGTAAAAAAAGAGGCCTTTTTTTTCCTGTTCGGTCAAAAACTTTCTTATTTTTAAATAGATTTTGAAATTACTTTTCAGAAATGTTAACCACCATGAGGCGATGTTTTGCACGCATGACCAAGGTTGATACCTCAAAGGTCAAGGTCATACTCAGTCAAATGTAAAAAAAGGGGCCTTTTTTTCGTGTTTGGTCAATAACTTCCTTATTTGTAGATGGATTTTTAAATTACTTGGCAGAAATGCGAACCACATGAGATGATGTGGCGCGTGCATGACCCAGGTTGGTACCTCTAAGGTTAAGGTCATACTCGAAGGTCAGAAAAGGGTATTTTTTTCGTGTCCAGTCATTAACTTTTTATTTCTGGATGGACTTTTTAAAGACCTTGCAGAAATGTTCACCTTCATTAGACGATGTGTCGTGTGCAAGACCAAGGTCGGTACCTCCAATGTCAAGGTCAAAGGTAAAAAGGGGCCCTTTTTTCATGTACGGTCAATAACTATCTTATTCTTTGATGGATTATGAAAATACTTTGCAGAAATGTTAACCATCACGAGACGATGTGTTACGCCCAAGATCCAAGGGACCTCAAAAGTCACGGTCATATTTAGAGGTTAAAGGTAAAAAAGGGCTTTTTTCTTGTATGGTCAATAAATTTCTTATTTCTTGATAGACTTTGCAGAAATGTTCACCTTCATTAGATGATGTGTTGCACACAAAACCCAGGTCAATACATGTACCTCCAATGTCAAGGTAATACTTTGTGGTCAAAAAGTTGTTTTTGTAGAAAAACAAATTCTAGTTCTGAGTTGAGTAGTTTTGGAGTCCCTTGATAGTTGTTCCCAAAGCTTCAGATATCCATATATATGATTTTTTATGATTTTATCTTGAAAAGATACGTTGTGTGTACTCATTGGAATCGCCTCATTGTGGCGACACAACATACCTTTATTTTTTAAAAGATTTTAAAGATACCAATTATGCCTCATGACCTGGCACTATGCGTAAACCTCAGTAACTCGAACTACCCCTATCTCGAACAAATTTTAACCCTTGTCCTGCTGAATATTCAAATATGCCACACCCACTACTGATTATCAACCAATCAGATTACTTGATGCAAATTATTGCAACAAATTCACAATCTTAATGACAAACAATGCAGATCCTGATCAGATGGCTTCTTCAGAAGCCATCTGATCTGGATCTACATTGTTTGAAAGGTAAGGCTTATCCGGGCTCAGCAGGACAAGGGTTTGTGGTCCCAAAGGTGTTTGAGTTATCAAAGTTTGACTATCCTTGAAATGGAAGAAAAGTTAGATATGACGTGATTTTGAGTACAGAGACATTCTTTCATGAAGGTAGACCTTAAAACAGTGTTGTATTGTTATCCCAGAGGAGCAGGCTGATCTTGGTCCACACTGTTTGTGACAGTGACTTGCAGACAGCAAAGTAGCTGACAATTGTTGTGATTTGCATTGTAAGGGTTATGATTATGCACCGAAAAATTCAATTGCTGGAAGACTAATGGTTTGTTCTCATTGTGGTTTCTTTCTCCTGGAGGAACTCTTCCAAAAGCTCCATATGCATGTATTTAGGGTAATTATGTCTCCCCCGAAATTTTTTTTTTCGGAGAGACATATTGTTTTCCCCCCGGGCGTCTGTCTGTCCGTCTGTCACACATTCTTGTCCCTTTATAACTTGAAAACCGTTAGAGGTATCTTCACGAAACTTTGTATAAATATTAATCAGCATTAGACGACGTGCAGTGCGCAAGAACTATAACTCTCGCATTTATACTTTTTGAATTATCTCCCTTGGAAGTTTGTCGGTATGTATCAAGATCAGCCTGCTCCTCTGGGATAACAATACAACACTGTTTTAAGGTCTACCTTCATGAAAGAATGTCTCTGTACTCAAAATCACTTCATATCCAACTTTTCTTCCATTTCAAGGATATGGAAAAATCCTGTCCGGTCAATAACTTTCTTATTTTCAGATGTTTTTAAAATTACTTGGCAGAAATATTAACAACCCATAAGATGATGTGTGGTGCGCATGAGGCAGGTCGGTACCTCAAAGGTCAAGGTCAAACTTAGAGGTCAAAGGTCAAAAAAGGGGCCTTTTTTGTCGTATTTGGTCTATAACTTTCTTATTTTGAGATGGATTTTAAAATTACTTGGCATAATTATTAACAACAATGAAACGATGTGTGGTGGGCATGAAGCAGGTCGGTACCTCAAAGGTCAAGGTCATACTTAGAGGTCAAAGGTCAAAAAGGGGCCTTTTTTTCGTATTTGGTCAATAACTTTCTTATTTTGAGATGGATTTTGAAATCACATGGCAGAAATGTTAATCAATATAAGACTATTTGTTGCGTGCATGACCCAGATTGGTACCTCAAAGGTCAAGGTCATACTTAGAGGTCAAAGTAAAAAAGGGGTCTTTTTGTTTCGGGTTTTGTCAATAACTTGCTTATTTTTAGATAGAATTTGAAGTTACTTGGCAAACATGTTAACTATCATGAGACGATGTGTTGCATGCATGATTCAGTATGGTACCTAAAATGTCAAGGTCAAACATAGAGGTCAAAGGTAAAAAAAGGGCCTTTTTTCGTGTTTGGTCAATAACTTTCTTATTTTTAGATGGATTTCACTTCTATAAAAGCATAAGAATTATACACTTTGGTCATGTCAGAAAGTGTGTGATGCCCTCACCTTTCTACTTGACAATACAGTCAAACCTCGATAATTCGAAGTAACAGGGACTGCCAGATTGTATTCGAATTATCGGGAGTTCGAATTTTCGAAATCGGTATTTTTCGGAAATATTCGGAAGTTTTCATTCGGTATAATATTTGACTGCTTTTTGTCCATAGGTAAGAACACAGACTTTCTAAGCAGAACAACATGGAGCATTTAATATCCCGCAGCAATTGTGTAATGTAAAATAGTAAATCTCTAACAGACGAACTATTGTACCAGGAAAAAGGCGGGACAGAAATGGCTCACGGGAGTAGTCAGCAAAGATCTAGATCAGAATGCAATAAGCATACTGTTGAAGTCTGTGCTGGCAAACCACATGTTTCTAGTCACTCGTTTACTGCATTTTTATTTTCTATTTTCACTTTCAACTGTCTTTGAAATTCTCTGTTCAGTTCACCAAAAATGATTAAAGTCCCTTTATGTAAAACATCAAACAGGATAATCTTCTTAACGATGGGCATTGCCAATTACCGTTATATCAAGTAAGAAGCTCGGGATTAAACAAGGTGTCAATTGCCTGTATACACAATAATATAATGCACCTGTGAAATCAGTCGGGGGTGAAAAAGCATGCATGAATAATGAATAATGTGCTTGACATAATTTATTTTAACTTCGAATTTGGAGATGGATTTTAATAGGAATTTCTTTGATGGGGAGCGAGAGTTTTATTTGAAAAATCGAATTTTTCGAATAATCGAAATTCTAAAAATTGGTAATATTTTTACATAAAATAATAGCAAAAAAGATCGGGACCGACACACACTTTCGAAAAATCGAGTAGTTTCGAAAAATCGGCGTTCGAATCACCAAGATTCTACTGTATTTATATTAAATTCAGTACTAAGTTATTTAGACAAATTGTGGGCATTCCGATGGGTACAAATTGCGCACCTCTTGTGGCTGATCTATTCTTGTATTGTTATGAAAGAGACTTCATGTTGTCACTTTCCATTGATTACCAATCTGAAATTATTGAAGCTTTTAGCTCCACTTCTAGATATTTAGATGATTTATTAAATATTGGTAATACCTATTTCGATGGTTTGATCAGTCAGATTTACCCCCCAGAACTTCAGTTATATAAAGCAAATTCTTCTGATACCGAGGCCCCGTTTTTGGATTTACATCTGTCTGTTGTGGATGGGTTTGTTTCATGCAAAATTTATGATAAACGCGATGACTTTGATTTTGAGATTGTAAATTTTCCTTTTATGGATGGTGATGTTCCTCGTGCGCCATCCTATGGCGTTTATATTTCGCAATTAATTTGATTTGCTAGAGTGTGTAGTCATGTAACTGACTTCAACACTCGTAATAAATTATTAACGGCTAAACTTCTTAATCAGGGTTATCGGTACCATAAACTAGGCAAAGCCTTTTCAAAATTTTATAGACGCCATTCTGATTTAATTTCAAAATTCAATATTGGACTTAAATCTCTTCTGCAACAAGGTCTATCGGAACCCGAATTTTATGGTGACTTGTACAGTGCGAGTCACATCAGCTCACACAGCCCCCGCCCATTGGGGCTTGAAGAAATAAATGGGCTGCATGATGCTTCCATGCAGAGCTAAATCCGACCCGCACACGAGTACTGGTAAACCGCTTAGAGGATCTAAGCCTGCCCAGGTAGAGCGGTGCGAGTCAGACCGTCCATGCTTATAAACCCTATTGGTTTCATTGGGCGACAGGGCTTGAGATATCATTTCATCTCAACGTCGGGTAAAAGTCCCACAAAATTGGAAGCAACGCCTCCAAAATGACCTTTATAGTGTTGACGGGGACGTTAAACATCAAATCATACAAACAAACACATCAGCTCACCTATTGATCAAGAGACATCCACAGAGGGACTGTGAAAACTGATCAGACATCATGTAGGCTGACATGACTCTTTACCAGTCACACACATTATATGGACCCCGTCAAGCGATTTTGGTACTTATCGCCTATGCGAGCAGCGAAGGTTCAGGCGAGCCTGCACATCCGCACAGTCTCGCCAGAACTTTCGCTGCTCGCTCATACAAGCAGTGAATCAAGAGGAACCTTCAGACCCAAAGCCATATCCCTGGCCCCTCTGAATGGCTGGGCATGCGCAGTTAAAATTTGTCATGACGGAATGCTTGAAGACACAAATTCGCTTGTCGGGGCTCATATTATACCTTTTGCTGTATACTAGCTTTACCCTTTTTGTACCAAATGGAATCTTCCTCCTTGTATATTGCAGGAGTCCATTTCAAAATTTAGGGGTTTCAGGTTGTGTTTTCATCAAACTTTATTTGGAAAATGACTGAACTTTTAGCAAACAGTGGAGGTCCTGATCAGACACCACGTTCTGTGGCGTCTAATATGGGCCTGCACTGTTTGCCAGGGTACCCGTTCTGGGGTTTCTGGTACAAAATGGGTTAAAATGGCACTGAACTGTGAGTTTGAAGTATCAAGATATATCTATCTAATTATTTTCTATTTCATACCACTTATCCCTGATAGTTTTCTATCTCATACCACTTATCCCTGATAGTTATACCCCCAGCATACGAAGTATGCTATTGTTATACACCCAGCATACTTCGTATGCTATTGGGGTATAATGTTTTCGTCATGCCGTTCGTCCATCCGTCTGTCCATCTTTCCGGGCGAACATGTCAAGTTTAGGGGCTAGTGTCCAGATTGATAACAATAGAAAATGATTGGAAAATGATTGGTAAACAATAGATTTATTCCGTAAATAAAAGGTTTAGGAGGTTAGCCCCTAAACCAAACAAAAGAAAAGAACAAAAGAAATAGCCCTTAAACCTGACATGTTGGAACGTCCGTCCGCCCATCCGTCCGTTAACATTTTGGTTAAAGTTTTGCGTCAAAGTTTTTAGCTCGCCTGTACGAAGTACAAGGAGAGCTATTGTTGTCACCTCGGATGGCGTGCGCGTGTGCGTTTGCGTTTGCGTTCCCGTCACACTGCGTTAAAGTTTTTCAAATGCTTATATCTCAACAGTCACTCATCACAGACCACTCATATTTGGAACTTAAGTACCTGGGAGGGTCCTGATGTTCAAAGAGAACAGACCCCTGGGTTCATGCCCCGGGGTGGGGCTAGGGGTCAAAATCTAGAACACCTTTGTAATTCTGTGTTAAAGTTTTTAAAATGCTTATATCTCAACAGTCACTCATCACAAAGCATTCATATTTACAACTTGGATACCTGGGAGTGTCTTCTGAGATTCCAAGACAACACACCCCTGGGGTCATGCCTGGGATTGGGGATGGGGTGGGGCTGGGGGTCAAAATCTAGGACATCTTTGTAATTTGTTGTATACTTCCCATTATACTAACGAGTTATAGACACAATTGGTTATACATCAGCCAATCAAGTGACATTGGTTCAAGTGTAAAAGGGTGAAGGTCATGGTGACCTACATTTCACGGTCCAGTGATTTTGCCTTATATCTTGAAGTCTATTTGTTGGAGAAATGTCATACCTGGGATATTAGTTCCATGTGACTCCACGATTGACCTCAAAATATATCTAGGTCACTGTGACCTATATTTCATGGTTCAGCGATTTTGCCTATTATCTCGAATACTATTTGATGGAGAAATGTCATACCTGGATTATTAGTTCCATATGACCCAATAATTGACCGCAAAATATATCTAGGTCATGGTGACCTACATTTCACGGTCCAGTGATTTTGTCTATTATCTTGAATACTATTTGATGGAGAAATGTTATACCTGGGTTATTAAATGCATGTGACCCCATTATTGACCTCAAAATATATCTAGGTCACTGTGACCTATATTTCATGGTTCAGCGATTTTGCCTATTATCTGGAATACTATTTGATGGAGAAATGTCATACCTGGATTATTAGTTCCATATGACCCAATAATTGACCGCAAAATATATCTAGGTCATGGTGACCTACATTTCACGGTCCAGTGATTTTGTCTATTATCTTGAATACTATTTGATGGAGAAATGTTATCCCTGGGTTATTAGTTGCATGTGACCCCATTATTGACCTCAAAATATATCTAGGTCAGTATGACCTATATTTCATGGTTCAGTGATTTTGCCTATTATCTTGAATACTATTTGATAGAGAAACGTCATACCTGGATTATTAGTTCCATGTGACTCTATAATTGACCGCAAAATATATCCAGGTCAGTGTGACCTATATTTCATGGTTCAGTGATTTTGCCTATTATCTTGAACACTATTTGATGGAGAAATGTCATACCTGGATTATTTATTCCATGTGACCCCATGATTGAGCTTGAATTATATTCTAGGTCAGTGTGTCCTATATTTCATGGTTCAGTGATTTTTCCTATTATCTTGAATACTTTTTGATGGAGAAATGTCTCACCTGGATAATTAGTTCCATGTGACCCAATGATTGACATGGAAATATATCTAGGTCCTTGTGACCTATTTTCATGGTTCAATGATTTTGCCTTATAATTCAGATACAATTTGATCCTGAAATGTAATATCTGGAATATATGTTCCATGTGACCTGATTATTGATCTCAAATATATCAAGGTGAGTGTGACCTATATTTCATGGTTCATAAATTTTTCTTTATATCTTGAAGTCGCGAAACAGGCGAGCTATGCTGTCTGGCGACAGCTCTTGTTAAGAGATTGTATCTTTTCAGCCCTTTGATAGATTTAGTTGATACGTACACTGAAGTTACATACTTGGCGAAATATTTCATTGATGCATGTCCCACCCCCAACAGTGACCTTGAGGTCAAGTTCATAGACTTAGAAATTTTACATTTGGTTAAAGTTTTGCGTCAAAGTTTCTAAGAGATTGTATCTTCTGAACCCTTTGATAGATTTAGTTGATACTTACACTGAAGTTACATACTGGTCTAAAGATTTCATTGATGCATGTCCCACCCCCACAGTGACCTTGAGGTGAGGTCAAGGTCACAGACTGAGAAATTTTACATTTGGTTAAAGTTTTATGACAAAGTTTATAGATGCCTGCATGTTCTTAATTCTAAGACAAATTCAATTGAATCAGTGTACCAGTCCAAATATTTTGTGATGTATGTCCCTTCCCCCACCCACGGTGACATTGGTCTTAGAAATTTTACATTTGGTTCAAGTTTTATGGCAAAATTAATAGATACCTGTATGTTCAAAACTCTAAGACAATTTCAATTGGTGCTTGCATCAATGTTGCATACCAGTCCAAAGATTTCATTATTGCATACCCCACCCTGCTGCTTCAGTAACATTGATACCCACACCCCTTCAGTAACTTTGATGACCTCACTCCCTTGGTCCCTTTAGAAATTTTATGTTTGGTTTTGCTTTTACAAGCACATTTATAGATTCTTATAGCTTCTTGACATCCTCATTCATATTATATACAAGCTCAAATGATATATCAGAGTATGGCGCTGGCCAGGGTAGATGTGACCCACTGGTCGCTTTCTCTAGTTTTCTATCTCATACCACTTATCCCTGATAGTTTTCTATCTCATACCACTTGTCCCTGATAGATTACTATCTCATACCACTTGTACCGCAATAAGGTCTAAAAGCTGTTAACAGCTCTTTCAATCGGATGGACTGCATATACTGTGTATGGCTATTTTAGTCTTTCCAGGTGCATACACTTATACATGTACCTTTGGCTTGCCTCTCCCCCTTTAATCGTTTTGTACTGAATGGCTTGTCTAAGGTGAAGGATTGTCTAAATACTTGTCACCAGTAAACAATTCTGATTCTGAATGGAATCTTCGCCTTTATATAGAGCAGGAATCCTTTTCGAAATTGAAGAATGTCAGTTTTAGCTCTCTTTGTCTGTTTGTTTGTTTGATTTGAGGTTTAATGTCCCCGTCAACAATGTAAAGGTCATTTTGGAGACTGCTTCCAATTTTGTGGGACTTTTACCAGACATTGAGATGAAATGACATCTCAAGCCCTGCCGCCCAATGAAACCAATAGTTTAGCTCTCTTTAGAAATTTATTTGGAAAATTGTTGAACTTGTTGCAAACAGGATCTGCACTGTTTGCCACTCATCCAACCACCTCCAGACACAACGCAGGTAGTAAACCCTACCTGTTCAAATTGTAGACCAAGAATTGTAAGGAGTTGAGGTGTGCCAACACGTAACCTTTGTCCTGCTGAGCCCGAATATACCTTATTCTCTAAACAATGAAGATCCAGATCAGAACGAAGCCATCTGATCAGGATCTACATTGTTTGCCATTCAGATTGTGAATTTGTTGCAATAATTTGCATCAAGTAATCTGATTAGTTGATAATTGGTAGTGGGTGTGGCATATATAAATATTCATCAGGTCAAGGGTTAAGGTAAATACAGTATATAAACAGGATTGACTCTTTTAATTGACAATTTATCTTCAGCTGACAAGCAAGTTTCGGTTTCTGTATTCAATGAAAGTAGTGTAAAACTGATTAAATGAGCTTGTACATACATATACATGTATGTTGTGCATGGACAGATTGTGAAATAAGCATGAAACCAATACAGAATGGCATTTTTCACCAAAAACCACACCGGTTGTCAAGGTCCTGTGATAGGAAGTCGGACAGTAACCCTTGATATACTTAAATTGTCATTTAAAATTGTAACAGGCAATAGTATTTTTTCAGTTCACCAGAACCGAAGGCTCTGAGGGAGCTTGTAGGATAGTGGTTTGTCGTCTGCCGGCAGCATCGTCTGCTTTGTCGTCTAAATTTTAAGACAATTCCAGAGAAACCACTGGGCCAACTGAAACCAAATTACATGTGGACCCTCAATGAGGTGGGCGATTAAAAGATTGTTTGTAAGGACTGGGTCACATGATTAAGATGGCCCTCATGTTCATATATAGTAAAAACCTTAGAAAATCTTCTCAGACCAGCAATGGCCAATGATCTTGAAACTTGGTTTGCATCATTCGGGACTATTTCTCTGCCAATTTTGTTTAAATGATGACCCTTGTTTTGCATTATCTAGAGAATCTAAGCTTGACACTTATTGTGAATTAAAAGAAATGTCAAGCCTTAGTTATAGTTCGAACAAATTGACCTGAGACTGGTGAACTCTATTAACATAATTTCACACCCGACTGAATGCATGTATTTTTCTTCGCCGTCCCTACATAGAGGTCGGTAAATGGGCCGCTATTCACGTGATGCCGAAAATTCACAAGAAGGTTACGAAAGCCGACGTATTAGGCGATAACACTGACAAATTTATTCCATGCATAAAGGTTAGTATCAGGCCAATTTGTTTGAACTATACATGTATCTGAAAAGTAAGAAAATGTTTGAAAATATTTTCTGCTCCAGTTTTGCATTGTGAATTTACCCATTTTTGGACGGCTTTTTCAAGGATAAAATTCTGTCCTTTCGAATAGCAATGTTCGTGCAGACGGGTGGCCGGCCGGGGTCCGCTTCCGGGTTTACCGTTTGGTTAACCCTGAAAAACCCGTCCATAATGCTATTGGCATTTTTCATGTATACCAGAAACCCCTTAACAGGTAATCTGCAAACAGTGCAGGCCCAGATCAGATACCACAGAATGCGGGGTCTGATCAGAGCCTACACTGTTTGCAAAAAGTTCAGCTATTTTCCAAATATATTTGAGAAACACACAACATGACACCCCTAAATTCTGAAATGGACTTCTGCTATATATAAGAAGGAAGATTCCATTCAGTAAAAAAAGGGTTAACGGTTAATGAGTTGTAAGAAAAGTGTAAAAGTCCATGTAAAATCCTATTTATACTGCATCTCTTGTAACGATTCAGGGAGATACACAGCATTGTCTTGATTTTTCTGAAACTTTACAGGAGACAATGAGTTTCGTATGGAGCGAGGCATGTCGAGGCCACTGAAGCCTGCACCAAGGTTTGTCCAGGGACAGAGGGAGACAGATCAGGACTTCATGAGACGGGTCTCACTGGAGACTCACAGGGTACTGATGAAGGCACAGATAGAGGAGAAATACAAGGTATTTCATCCGTAGTCATCTGGTTGTCACAGTACATACAGTATCATATTTACCTCAATCCTTTTTGTACCAAATGGAATCTTCCTCCTTATATATACCAAGGCTATTTCAAAATTTAGGGCTGCCAGTGTTTTTTTTTTCTTCAAAATTTATTTGGAAAATGGCTTAACTTCTCGCAAACAGTGAAGGCCCCGATCAGATGCCGCGTTCTGCGGCATCTGATCTGGGCCTGCACTGTTTGCCCTTGTACCCTTTTTGGGGTTTCCGGTACTAAATGTGTTAAGTATTCAGACACCTCAACTCCTTACCATACTTGTTCTACTGTACAAGTATGGTTTACTACCTGATGTTGTGTCTGGAGGTAGCTGGATGAGTGGGAAATAGTGTCGACCCTGATGGGATGCCACATATGAATGCAGCATCTCATCAGGGGTCTACACTGTTTACTCAGGCCCTAAAGGGATGCCTTGTAAAACAGTACAGGCCCAGATCAGACGCCTCAGAACACATCGTCTGATCAGGGCCTGCACTATTTGCTAACAGAATTTTCCATCAAAAATAGAATAAAAATGAAAAAAAAAATAGGCCTGACACCCCTTGTATGACAAATGGACTTGTTCAAGATATAGCAATGGAAGAGTCTTCTAGTATACAATGGGCTATATTATAACCCCACTTTGTCCTTCATTCATTCCATCCACCCATCCATCCTCATCAGATAAAATTCCTTCATAATACTGTACTCTTGATATACTGTATTCAGTCAGCTCAAAAACTGCATGACAAACAATGTAGATCCATTTAACCGCTTAGGTATAGGCCTGCCCAGGAAAAGCGTGGACAGGTAAACTGACTGGAGGCCCCTGCTCATCGGGGCTTGAAGAAATAGATGGGCTGCAGGGCTGCATGATGCTTCCATGCAGAGCTGAATCTGACCTGCACACGAGTACTGGTAAACCGCTTAGAGGATCTAAGCCTACCCGGGCAAAGTGGTGCGAGTCAGACTGTCCATGCTTATAAACCCTTTTGGTTTCATTTGGCGGCAGGGCTTGAGATGCCATTTCATCTCATTGTCGGGTAAAAGTCCCAAGAAATTGGAAGCAATGTCTCCAAAAAGACCTTTACAGTGTTGACGGGGACGTTAAATCTTAAATCAAACAAACAAATAAAAAATGACCTAAATAGTGTTGACTGGGCCATTAAACTCCATTACAAACAAACGAACAAAAACAATGTAGATCCTAATCAAATGGCTTCTTCAGATGGATTTGGTTGTATTTGGTGTGATGATAGATATGATTGGTCAGCCGGCCTTGGTACCTTATTCGGATTCGGGTCTTGCTGGTGATCAGGATTTCAGGAGGAAGTGGGTTCAATACCTGCCTGGGTCAGCAACTCTTTTGTGTAGATTGATCATGAAATCTTTTCTATGGACATTTACTCCCTTCCGCTGATTCATGAAGGGCAGGTGTCAGTTTCTGGCAAAAGAATGTGCACTGTACTGGTTAACCGCTTTTGTATAAGCCTGCCCAGGAAGAGTGTGTATAGGTAAACAGACTGGCTCAAAAATGACCTAAATAGTGTTGACTGGGCCATTAAACTCCAATACAAACAAAATATGATTGAGCAATCTGATCAGTTTTACATGTTGCATGGATCCTCAGATTCATCTGAATCAGCTGTCCATAAGGGTTCACACCAACTGAAAAACAAAACAAAAAATCTGTCAATACTTATCCAAGTTATACATTGTGTTCAATGAGTGATCTCCCCCAAAGCTGTATTTTTCCCCTGTCGACCAAATTATTTTACTTTAAGAGTAGACTCCTATTGATATGAGACAGAAATATCTTCGAAAGAGTTGCATGTATTTATACCCCCGCAAACGAAGTTTGAAGGGGGTATATAGGAGTCAGCTTGTCGTCGTCGGTCCGTTACAAAAAAGTCCGTTACAAAAAACTTTAACATTGCTCATAACTTCCTTATTCTTTGACCGATTTCTTTAATATTCACACACCACACACCTTGCCACTAGTACTTAAGATTGATATACACAAACCTGACCTTGACCTTTACGTTGACCTTCCTCAAGGTCAAATACTTGTAAAAATTTGTCGTCGGTCCGTTACAAAAAACTTTAACATTGCTCATAACTTCCTTATTCTTTGACCGATTTCTTTAATATTCACACACCACACACCTTGCCACTAGTACTTAAGATTGATATACACAAACCTGACCTTGACCTTTACGTTGACCTTCCTCAAGGTCAAATACTTGTAAAAATTTGTCGGACAACGCATGCGGGGGTATAATTGGCGCCCGTTAGGCGGCAGCTCTAGTTATCCCTGGAAAGGAGTTTCCTGCGGAGCAAATTCTTTCTTTAGACCACTATTGATATGGGAAAAATATCTCTAGAAATTACCTCCCCTGAAGGTGTATCCATTCCCCTTAATGTTGTGTGTCTTTTATACCACACCGCATGATAGTGGTGAGGTATTATCATATACCTTCCATTGTCTGTCCATCCATCCCATTTTAGTGTTTTTTCACAGATTTTTTTCCCAAATTTTGCATACACATTAATACTGGGGATGTTTGGTTTGGGATTGTTAATGGACAAAATCTGTCAACTTTTGTGGCACTTGTCATTTCATAATTAGGGTTTTTAGCCACTTCTGATTGATAAGTGGAGTATTTTTTTTTACATAACATTGGTATTGGGGCTGTGTGGTGGGCAAAATCTGTCAAAATTTGACAGAGTTTTGGCTGTTAACAGTTCCCATTAAATTGTTTTTGGACTCCTATTCCTTTACTAAATTGAATATATAGATGAAACTTCTGGCCCCCACCCATAGGGGCTTGAAGAAATATATGGGCTGCATGATGCTTCCACGCAGAGCTGGATCCGGCCCGCACACTAGAACTGGTAACCCACTTAGAGGATCTAAGCCTGTCCAGGAACTGCAGTTCGAGGCGGACCCTCCATGCTAATAAACCCTATTGGTTTCATTGGGCGGCAGGGCTTGAGATGTCATTTCATCTCAATGTTGGGTAAAAGTCCCACAAAATTGGAAGCAGCGTTAGGAAATGACCTTTACAGTGTTGACGGGGACGTTAAACCTCAAATCAAACAAATAGATGAAATTTCACAGATATATAGACCACAAAAGGATGCAGATTGTGGCCATGGACCACCACTCTAATCATCCTTGATCTTGTTTATCTGCCTGTAATGGATTTGAAAAAATGGTTTTGGGTCTGCTTCTCCTTTGCTATATGGAATATCTTGATGAACTTTTTACTCATATTTAAAACATAAGGAAGCATGTTATGGTCAAGGACAGTCACATTGCCAGTTCTTGTTCTTGAATTATCTGCCCTTGATCCCTGTGAAAATGGTGTTTGGTTCATAGCTTCTTTACTATATGGAATACCTTGACGAATTTTACAGATGTATAGAATACTAAAGGGAGCCTATTGTGGCCAAAGAACCATACTCTGACCATTTTAGATGTTGAGTTACCTGTCCTTTTATCCAGACTTTCGGATGCGTCTTTAAACCAAGGTCCCATCTCCGTATGACCTTAGCTGTTGGTGGGATGTAAAACTGAAACACTCACTCACCTGTCCTTTTATATGTAGCTCCTTTCAGTATGGAATAGATAGATGAATCTTCTTAGATGTACTGAGCACTAAAGCTACTATAAAGTATTCAAGAACTACTTCTCTGGCTAGTCTGTTTTTGAGTTATCAGTCCTATCATGTGTCTGAAAAATAGTTTTTGACCTACACTTCTGTAAAATATGGAACAGCTTGATGAAACTTTACAGATTATTCCCCTCACCATGCTGAATATTTGTGCTACAACCCTCCCTGATCTTCAGCCTTTCGTGTTGCATTATTTTTTGTTGATTTTTCCATGGATTCAGAAGCAGAATGGAAAACAGTGTAGATCCTGTTCAGCTGGCTTAAATGCGTGATAATGGGCCATTGGCCTGCAGTGGTGGGGTATCCTGCAGTGTTAGTTATGCTTTTATTTTATTTTTTTTCATTTTCAGGTGGACATAACAGAACCTGGGTCTGGAAAAACTGTGATAAAGAAACAGAAGAGTGAGAGGAAGAAACAGTGAGTGGTTGAAGAGAGTAGTTTTAAGGAGTGTAATGATTAACAGAATTTCGGTTTGATTTTGATACTGATGAGTAGTTTGGTTCATGGTTTTGTTTACCTCTTTCAGTTTGGTTACATCATCTTAATAGGTACTGTAAAGCATTTACTGAAACCAGAAAATGCAAAGGCAGATGTAAAACAATAAAGCAAATTCACTTGGACAAACAAGCTGGGTTGATTTCAGCCTGTGTTTAATGTGTTTTTGTTATTTCTAGCTTGGTGGCCACCATGTTTGTTAGCTGGAACTCTTCCTGTTTGATTGGACAGGATCATTTGTCATGCTTGATGAATTCTGCCAGTAGTGGCTCACATCCTTGATGGGGTACAGTCAAATGTACTCTGTAATTCTGTCTAAGAGCCTAACTGCAGAAGTTTTCTTTTCACAATTTTACTGACTGAATAATTCATTGGTTGGCTACCCTTTTTAGCTTGGCTGTTTTCGAAGAGCTATTGTCATAGGTCTGGCATCGTCATCGTGCAAAAACTTGGACAATTTGTAATATCTCTGTCATTACTGAACATATGTACTTGAAACTCAGACTAGTTGTTCATTATGAAAAGGGGCTGTAGCCGAGCCTTGGCACCCGCATGCGGTTCTCGTTTATTAAAAAGTTATCAAATGGAGGTAGAAGCTCTAGGAGAGAGATTTTCTGTTACTGGTCAGTTTTAATGCGTTAATAGTTATTAGCTCCACTGGCCGAAGGCCAGCGGGGCTATTGTCATGGCCCTGTGTCCGTCGTGCGTCCGTGCGTTAACTTTTTCTTTAAACATCTTCTCCTCCTAAACTACTGGGCCAATTGAAACCAAACTTCACAGGAATGTTCCTTACATAGTCCTCTTCTAAATTCCTTCAAAGAATTTTGTTACACCCAGAACTCTGGTTGCCATGGTAACAAAACCAAAATAAAATAAAAATCTTTAAAAATCTTCTCCTCCAAAACCACTTGTTGGGTTTCATTTTTATTTTGCATGACTGTTCCTTGGGTGGATCTCTTTCAGATTCCTTGAAGAAATTTTGATCCCACAAAAAACATGGCCGCCATGGGTGGGGCTTATTTTCCCTATTTAACATATAGTGTAATGCTAAAACATCTTCTCCTCCTAAACTACTGGGCCAATTGTAACCAAACTTCACAGGAATGTTCCTTACTTAGTCCTCTTCTAAATTCCTTCAAAGAATTTTGTTACACCCAGAACTCTGGTTGCCATGGCAACAAAACCACACAAAAAATTAAAAATCTTTAAACATCTTACGTACGTACTTTTGTCATTGCTCTAGCGCCTACATTTCTTGACCGATTTTAATAAAACTTCACACGAACGTTCCTCACGACAATATCTGGAGCAAGATCGACTTTCAAGGTCATGACCTCAAGGTCAAGGTCACTCTGGCTATTTTATGAAAAACTTTTTCATGGCTCTAGCGCCTACATTTCTCCCCCAATTTCAATATTACTTCAAACAAATGATCCTTATAAAAATATCTCGAGCGAGTTTGACTTTCAAGGTCATGACCTCAAGGTCCAGGTCACTGTGGCTATTTTTAGAAAAACATTGTCATCGCTCTAGCGCTTACATTTCTTCACCAATTTCAATATAACTTCACACAAATGATCCTTATAATAATATCTCGAGCGAGTTCCACTTTCAAGGTCATGGCTTCAAGGTCAAGGTCACAGTGGCTATTTTTAGAAAAACTTTGTCATCGCTCTAGCTCCTACATTTCTTCACTGATTTCAATATAACTTCACGCATATGTTCCTTATGACAATATCTTGAGCGAGTTGGACTTTCAAGGTCATGACCTCAAGGTCAAGGTCACTGTGGCTATTTTTAGAAAAACTTTTTCATCGCTCTAGCGCTTACATTTCTTCACCAATTTTAATATAACTTCACACAAATGTTCCTTATATAAATATCTCCAGCGAGTTCGACTTTCCAACTCATGGCCTCAAGGTCAAGGTCACTGTGGCTATTTTTAGAAAAAAACTTTGTCAACGCTCTATCGCCTATATTTCTTCACTGATTTCAATATAACTTCACACAAAGCGCCCCCGCCCATAGGGGCTTGAAGAAATATATGGGCTGCATGATGCTTCCACGCAGAGCTGAATCCGGCCCGCACACTAGTACTGGTAAACCGCTTAGAGGATCTAAGCCTGTCCAGGAACCGCGGTGCGAGGCGGACCGTCCATGCTAATAAACCCTTTTGGTTTCATTGGGCGACAGGGATTGAGATGTCATTTCATCTCAATGTCGGGTAAAAGTCCCACAAAATTGGAAGCAACGTCTCCAAAATGACCTTTACAGTGTTGACGGGGACGTTAAACCTCAAATCAAACAAACAAACAAACAAAAACTTCACACAAATGTTCCTTATGACAATATCTCAAGCGGGTTTGACTATCAAGGTCAAGGTCTCATGGTCAAGGTCACTGTGGCTATTTTTTAGAAAAACTTTGTCATCGCTCTAGCGCTTACATTTCTTCACCAATTTCAATATAACTTCATACAAATGTTCCTTATGACAATATCTCTAGCGAGTTCCACTTTCAAGGTCAAGGTCACTGTGTCTAGTTTGAGAAAAAACTTTGTCATCCCTCTAGCGCTTACATTTCTTCATCGATTTCAATATAACTTCACACAAATGTTCCTTATGACAATATCTCGCCATTTCAACTTTCAAGGTCAAGGTCACTATGGCTATTTTTAGAAAACTTTGTCATCGCTCTAGCGCCTGCATTTCTTCACTGATTTCAATATAACTTCACACGAATGTTGCTTATGACAATACCTCGAACGAGTTCGACTTTCAAGGTCAAGGTCACTGTGGCTATTTTTATAAAAACTTTGTCATTGCTCTAGCGCTTACATTTTTTTCACCAATTTCAATATTACTTCACACAAATGTTCCTTATAACAATATCTCTAGTGAGTTCCACTTTCAAGGTCAAGGTCACTGTGGCTATTTTTAGAAAAACTTTGTCATGGCTCTAGCGCTTACATTTCTTCACCCATTTCAATATAACTTCACACAAATGTTCCTTATGACAATACCTCGAGCATGTTTGACTTTCAAGGTCAAGGTCACTGTGGCTATTTTTAGAAAAACTTTGTCATTGCTCTAGTGCTTACATTTTTTCACCAATCTCAATATAACTTCACACAAATGTTCCTTATGACAATATCTCGAGCTATTTAGACTTTCAAGGTCAAGGTCACTGTGGCTATTTTTAGACAAACTTTGTCATGGCTCTAGCGCCTACATTTAATGATGGATTGTAATAGAACTTCACACAAATGTTTCTTATGATAATATCTAGACTTACTTCGACTTTCAAGGTCATGACCTCAAAGTCAAGGTCACTGTGGCTATCTTTAGAAAAACTTTGTCATCGCTCTACCGCCTACATTTATTAACAGATTTTAATATAACTTCACACAAAAGATGCTTATGATAATATCTTGAGCAAGATCTACTTTCGTGGTCATGGCCTCAAGTCAAGGTCACTATGGCTATTTTTAGAGAAACGTCATCACTCTAGAATGTACATTTATTGGAGGATTTTTAAACAAACTTTACACAAATGTTGCATATGATAATATCTCAAGCAAGTTGGACTTTTGCCATTTCATTGTTTTCCACACACAAAGTTGTCTAGTGCGAGGGGATTTGTATCGCATGCGATGCCTTGTTTTTATTTTACATGAATGTTCCTTGGGTGGACCTCTTTTAGATTCCTTGAAGAAATTTTGATCCGACAAAAAAACATGGCCGCAATGGGCGGGGCTTATTTTCACTAGTTAACATATAATGTAATGCTAAAAAATCTTCTGCAAAAGTACTTGTGGGATTTCATTGTAATTTGCATGAATTGTCCTTGGGTGGACTGTTGTCAGATTCCTTGAAAAAAATTTGATCTTACAATAAAACATGGCCGCCATGGGCGAGGCTTATTTTCACTATATAACATATAGTGTAATGCAGAAAATATTTTCTGCAAAAGTTCTTGTTTTATTTCATAGTTATTTGGCATGCATGTTCCTTGGGTGGACCTCTGTCAGATTCCTTGAAGAAATTTTGATCTGACAAAAAACATGGCTGCAGTGGGCAGGGTTTATTTTCACTATATAACATGTAGTGTAATGTTAAAAAAGTCTTCTCTTCTTCAAAAGTTCTTGTTTATTTATTTATTTATTTATTTATTTATTTATTTATTTAAAAGTACCTTCCTGTATCTGAATTAATCTCCTCCAATTTTGCTGACTATCACATATCTATAGAGGTCCACCTACAAATTGTCATTCTAAAATTCAAAACATCAGAAATTTCACTTGCCCATCACACTGGTGATAGAACTGATGTTTTCAACACAAACTCTATTTATACGACTTGATGTTTCAAAATAAATTCAAAATACTGAGGGAGATTGATTTATTAGACCTAATTATACTAGTGTCAACTGTTCTCCAGATCCCTGAGGGTTAAAATGGCTTAGTTGAAAAGGGAGGCATACCGAATCCGACGGAGGAAAGGAAAAAATAAATAAATAAAGAAATAAAAACATAAATCTGTTCATTTTTTAGCTCCACTGGCCAAAGACCGGCGGGTCTTATGTTATATGTTATGGCCCTGTGTCTGTTGTGCGTCTGTGCGGTTGTGCATCCGTGCGTTAACTTTTTTCTTTAAACATTTCCTCCATAACTACTTGGTCGATTGTAACCAAACTTCACAGGAATGTTTCTCACATAGTCCTCTTCTGAATTCCTTCAAAGAATTTTGTTACATGCAGAACAAAATGGCATCGAAGCCAAAAAAAATATTTAAAAATCTTCTCCTACAAAACCGCTCAATGGATTTTATTCTTATTTTGCATGAATGTTCCTTGGGTGGACCTCTGTCAGATTCCTTGAAGAAATTCGGATCAGACAAAAAACATGGCCACCATGGCCATGCCCCACATGACTGCCATGGCCATGCCCCTTGGCTCATTAGCTTTCAAAGACTTATATGGGGAAAAGTTTTAAAAACCTTCTCCTCCAAAACCGCTTAACTTAATGGATTTCATTCTTACTTTGCATGAATGTTCCTTGGGTGGACCTCTGTCAGATTCCTTGAAGCAATTTTGATCAGACAAAAAACATGACCGCCATGGACACGCCCATTGGCTAATTAGCTTCCATAGACTCATAAAGGGATCTTTTTTTTTTTTAATCTTCTCCTCCAAAACCGCTAAATGGATTTCGTTCTTAATTTTCATGAGTGTTCCTTGTGTCTACCATTGTCAGATTTATTGAAGAAATTTTGATCAGACAAAAAACATGGCCGCCATGGCCACCACCTTTGGCTCATTAGCTTCCATAGACCAATAAACGGAAAAACTTCTTCTCTGAAACCATAAAGCCTAAAGCTAAGACATTTACAGTAAAACCTGTCTTAGTGGCCACCTCTATTAAGCAAGCAACCTGTCTTAAGCAAGCAGGCATTCAGTTCCCAAGAAAGGCAGATGTGTTAAATTTCACCTGTATTAAGCAAGAACCTGTCTTAAGCAAGCATATTTTGACTATCCCTTAGGCACTTGCTTAATACAGGTTGAACTGTAGTATGTAGCAAAGTTATGTGGTCACCTACTAAGTCCTGCGAACTATGACTCTTGAGTCCAAATTGGCAACGCCCCGGTGCTTAGTAGGTCCCATAGACTAATAATGACAAAATCTTGAAACTTTTCTCCTCTGAAACCATAAGGCCAAGAGCTTAGTATGTAGCAACTTGAAGTATTCAACTGCATAAATCCTGCCAACTATGCCCCTGGGGTTCAAATTGGCCACACCCTGAGGCCCATAAGCTCCCATAGACTTATACTGGGAAAAACTGACAAAAATCTTCTCTGAAACCATCAGTGCCCAGAGCTTAGATATTAAGTATGCAGCAACGTCAAGTGGTCACTCAAATAAATCCTGCCAACAATGCTCCTGGGGTAAAAAATTGGTCACGCCCAGAGGCATATTAGTTCCCATAGACTTATAATAGGAAAAACTTAAAAAAAGTCTTCTTCTCTGAAACCATAAGGCCCAGAGCTTTAGATATTTAGAACGGAGCAATGCCAAATGGTCACTCACATAAATCCTGCCAACCATGGCTCTGGGGTCCAAAAAATATAGAATGGACATTCCTTGGGTGGATCACTTGTTTCTTTTTTACCCATTGCATGGGGGAAAACCCTAAATGGGTACCTTGGCAAACAGTGCTGGCCCAGATCACACCCCACAGAACACCATGTCTGATCAGGGCCTGCACTATTTGCTAACAGAATTTTCCATCAAAAATAGAAAAAAATAGGCCTGACACCCCTTATATGACAAATGGACTGGTCCAACATATAGCAATAGAAGAGTCCACTAGTATACAATTGGTTAATGTAATAAATATGACAATTGTCTGAAGTTAGCCGGTGGAGCGACAGGCCCTCTTGGGCCTCTTGTAATTGGGTTCACTCCATTTCTAGGTATTTAAGTGAGATTTCTAGTCATACATTAGGAGATTTGTTTAAAATTTTCTCTTTTCTTGTATAGTTTCCAAAATTTAGCCCAAAAAAGTGAAAATCGAAAGGTTAGTATCTGAAATCGAACTGAACTCAGAGAAGCTTATGTCCTTGCAGCCATAGTAGTTCTGTTCACAAATAATTTATTTCTCGATCGAACAATTTGAGTAGTTATTAGAATAGTTCTATCAAGCAATATTTTATTCTCAAATTGATTACAGTATAACAAGCAAAATATTTTAAGGGGAAATTAAATTTTGTCTCCAAAATCTTCTTTTTCCATAGCTGGTTTTGTATGAGAATGATGTCAGTAGGAATGACAGACTTGCGTTGAAAACAACATGACTTCATAACTTAAGAAATGTTAACTCCAAAAGCACAAGCATCCAGACCCTTCAAAGTTTCAAATTAATCTGTGAAAATCTTTTGTCAGACTAGGCATCAAGGAGCTACACATGCCCGCAGGCTTACAGGAAGGAAAGGCCTGCTGTCCTTGGATCAGGTTGAGTAGTTGGGGCAGGTTTTATTTCTTCCCTTTCTCCACAGAGGAACAGATAAGCATGGTATTTGCGTAAATACCCAATAAAATAGAAAGAAAATCAAATTAAAAAATAAATTGATGGGTATCAAAACCCATTTAAAATCAAAGATACCTAAAGCATATTGAAATATTTGCATACAATTTTTATAGGTTTTAAACTTTCTGTGCACAATAATCTGTACAGGGTTGTCATTCATTATTTTATGCCTTTAGCCTTTGAGGTGCTTGCTGTTTTTCAAATGTACCAGGGTTGAAAAGAACTGTTTAAGAACGAAACATTGTGAAGATGCAATTTAAGTCTCTGTCAAGTAGTAAGGTAAGCTTAAATATTTAGTTCAAATCCATATTATAGCCAATTAGTTGCAAGATGCAAGAAAGTTGGTACCTTTATAGATACCCTGTCATCTATTCAAATACCCAGTTGAAGTTGAACATAGTGGGTACATGTATTACCCATTTACAAATGAAAGCTTATCTGTTCTTCTGCTCCACTTTCTTTCTTCTGTAATTGAGCTTTTACATCTCTACTGTTGCTTGAACATGCTTCTCTATTCTGCATCTCTCTGGGAGATGAAGAAGTCTCCATAGTGTAGAGGTTACTGACTTGCCTCCTAAACCAGGGGTCGTGGGTTCGATTCTGGGCTTCCCTGAATTTGACGAGTCTTAAACCTGAGGTCTTGTCGTCATATGACCTTAGTTGTAGGTGTGACATAAAACTCAAACGCACACTGTTCGAGATGACAAAAAAAGACTCTCAAGGGTTAACTTGCTAACTTACTGTTACCTTTTACTACTTTCTCGGCTATTTCACAGGTGACAAATTAATTGTAGTTTTCTAATTTTTCCCAGAAAACACGATTTGGCATCTAATGTCAAATCAGGTTTTCTAGGAAAAATAAAATAAATATTTTAAAATGTCGTCTGTTGACAAACATATCCAATATACAAAGCTTTAAAGTCAACACAACCAACTTGTTTCTCTGTTTGTATGAGCCACAGCTCATGTTACATGCTGATTAAGTACACCAGTTGTTTGTTGCCAGTTTCTGGTGAAAAATGTGCACCATACTGGTTAACCAGCCTGCTCAGGAAGTGTGGGTAGGTAATCTGGTAGGCCCCGTATGACCTAAATAATGTTGACTAGGCCATAAATTTGTTTGATGATGTAATTTTTTGATGATTTAAAATTCTTAGAACTTAATAATTTTTTAATATTACAGGAGGGACAGAGAGAAAAAGAAAAAGAAAACTGAAGCATTGAAAGAGAAACGACTGGACAGACGTGGAGACTTCTCACAGTTTACAGGTTAGTCAGCTCACAAGAAAAGATCTGAAGGGGAGTGCATACACCCGGGGTGTTTGTCTTCCCTGGGAATTCTTACTGTGTAAATTGTACTTGCTAAAACAGTTAACATTTTGACTACCATAACATATATACAAATACATTGTAAATTTTACCCCTAAAAAGCAAAATTTTAAGATGAAAAGTTACATAATTCTTATTTCTGCTAAAAAAAATGAGGTGGTTCTAAAGTGTACCAACAATATATATATTTTGGGGCAGAAATGAGAAAAATAAGATTTACGTAAATCCCAGTGTTGCTGTATGAATGTGGGGTTCAAGGGGGTCAGAAATATAGGTGTGTTTTCAAAATGAGCTAATAAGGGCAGGCTTTGAACAGCTGGGCTGTTATATTTTCCTCCACTTCTGGTTTGTTTCCTTTTAAATTGAACCTGTTTGAGGGAAAGGTTTACCTCCCCCAACAAATGCACCTTCACCTGAGGAACAAACAAGTGAAAATCCTATTCAAAAGGAATAAAAAGTTTTCCTAGAATTCTCTCCCCTGAAGGTGTATCCATTACTCGTCAAACTCACATTTACTTGTAGCATAATGCTTAACATACTGCATAAATTAGTTTATCCACACCCATTTACATTTCAACCAATCAAATTACTTGATGTAATTTATTCATTCACATTCACAAACTGAATGACAGTGTTGATCCTGATCAGCTTGCTTCTGAATCTTCAGAAGCCATCTGATCTGGATCATAACTGTTTGCAAAGGTAGGGGGTGTCTTGAAGGGTTAATATGTACATGTATTTTAAATGGTTATCCTTGGTTAAGTTTGGATTTTTAGTGATTGGATTTGACTGTAAATGCTGTAGTAATGCATATTGGTACATACATACATCTTAGCATTCAATAAGGTCATCTAGAATTGACCTTGACTTAACATTTTACTGTTCATTGACTTTGTTAACTTTTTGCTCCAAGATAATTTTCAACAACAATCAATGCGCTACTGAGTTATGACACAATACATTCTGTTAAAAAATTGTTGCATTTCAATCTGTTCTTGTTGCAGACACTGTGAAGTTTGGAGAAGTAGCCTTGGAGCCACCCAGCCTGACAGCTAAACCCAGAAAAGCTGATCTAGACAGTGAAAAAGCTAAAGTATGTATCATTGTAGACTTTTTAATTCAACCCGTAAGGCCATTTTTATGTCCCCTGTAGCGACAGCGGGGACATATTGATTTTGCCCTGTCTGTTAGTTTGTTTGTCCGTTGGTTTGTACGTGGACAACTTTAAGGTTGGTCATAACTTTTGAACCATTTGAGGTAGAACATTCATATTTGGCATGAAGGTTCCTTGTGACAAGAGCTTCACAATCATTCAAAAAAATTTGACCTGTGACCTAGACCTTTGAACTACTTAAAAGAGAAAAATAATATTGGTCATAACTTTTGAACCACTTGAGATACAGACTTTATATTTGGCATGTATGTTCCTTGTGACAAAAGCTTTACATTATCGCAAAAAATTTTGACCTGTGACCTTGACCTTTGACCTACATAAAATAAAAAATAACATTTTGGTCATAACTTTTGAACCTTTTGAAATAGAGCCTTCATAGTTTGCATGTAGGTTTCTTGTGACAAGAGCTTTACATTCACATAAAAAAGATTGACATGTGGCCTTGACCTTTGACCTACTTAAAATATAAAATAACATTTTGGTCATAACGTTTGAACCTTTTGAGATAGAGCCTTCATGGTTTGCATGTAGGTTTCTTGTGACAAGTGACTTTGACCTTGACTTTGACCTACATAAAAGAAAAAGTTAACATTGGTCATAACGTTTAAACCGTTGGAGATACAGCCTTCATATTTGGCATGTAGGTTCCTTGTGATAAGAGCTTTACATTCATGCAAAAAATTGGTCTGTGACCTTGACCTTTGAACTACATAAAAGATGTTCCTTGTGACAAAAGTTTTACATTTGTGCAAAAGATTTTGACCTGTGACCTTGACCTTTGACCTACTTAAAGTAAAAAAATAACATTTTGGTCATAACTTTTGAACCATTTGAGATACAGCCTTCATATTTGGCATGTAGGTTTCTTGTGACAAAGAGCTTTACTTTCACAAAAAAAGAATTGACCTGTGACCTTGACTTTTGACATACATAAAAGAAAAAGTTAACATTGGTCATAATTTTTGAACCTTTGAGATACAGCCTTCATATTTGGCATGTTCCTTTTGACAAGACCTTTGGACGACTTAATAGTAAAAATAAAATTGTTCATAACTTTTGAACCCTTTAAGATAGAGCCTTCATAGAAGTTAACATCGGTCATAATTTTTGAATCGTTGGAGATACAGCCTTCATATTTGGCATGTATGTTCCTTGTGACAAAAGCTTCCCAGTCGTGCAAAAACCTTTTGACCTGTGACCTTTACCTTTGACCTACTTAAAATAAAAAAATAACATTTCGGTCATAACTTTTGAACCATTTGAGATAGAGCCTTCATAGTTAAGTTTGCATGTAGGTTTCTTGTGACAAGAGCTTTACGTTCACACAAAAAATTTTGACCTATTACCTTGACCTTTGACCTACATAAAAGAAAAAGTTAACATTGGTCATAACTTTTGAACCATTGGAGATACAGCCTTCATACTGGCATGTAGGTTCCTTGTGTCAAGGGCTTTACATTCATGCAAAAAATTTTGACCTGTGACCTTGATCTTTGACCTGCTTAAAATAAAAAAATAACATTTTTTAACCATTTGAGATAGAGCCTTCATAATTTGCATGTAGGTTCCTTGTGACAAGAGCTTTTCAGTCACACAAAAAATTTGATCTGTGAACTTGATCTTGACCTTTGACCTACATCAAAGGAAAAGATAATGTTGGTCATAACTTTTGAACCATTTGAGATACAGCCTTCATATTTGGCATGTAGGTTCCTTGTGACAAGAGCTTTACATTCATGCAAAATTTTTTGACCATGACCTTTGACCTACTTAAAAGTTAAAAAAAAAATTTTCATGACTTTAAACCATTTAAGATAGAGCCTTCATATTTGGCATGTAGGTTCCTTGTGACAAGAGCTTTATATTCATGCAAAATTTTTTATCTGTTTCCTTGACCTATGACCTACTTTAAAGAAAAAATGTTATTGTTAATAACTTTTGAACCATTTAAGACAGAGCCTTCATATTTAGCATGTAAGTTCCTTGTGTCAAAGGCTTCCCATCTGTGACCATCACTTTGAACTGTGACCAACTTCTAGAATCGCGCAGTCGATGGCACGCCATCACATATCCCCACGCTTTTTAGCTCGCCGTCACGTAGTGACGAGGTGAGCTTTTGGGATCACTTTTTGTCCGTCGTCCGTCGTGCATGCGTCCGTGCGTGCGTAAATTTCTTCAAGCGACATCTCCTCCTAAACCACTGAGCAGATTTTGACCAAACTTCACAGGAATGATCCTTAGGTGGTCCCCTTTCAAAGTTGTTCAAATGGTTCCGGTCCGTTGCACATATAGGTCACAGGAGCCAAAAATTGATTTTTTTCACCGAAAACTTAAAAAATCTTCTTCTCTGAAACTGCAAGGCCCAGGTCTTTGATATTTGGTATGAAGCTTCATCTAGTGGACCTCTACCAAGATTGTTCAAATTATAGTGCTTGGGCCAAAAATGCCCCCGCGCCGGGGCCCTTTGGTTTTACATGGGCTTATATAGGGAAAATCTTTAAAAATCTTCTTCTCTGAAACTGCAAGGCCCAGGTCTTTGATATTTGGTATGAATCTTCATCTGTTGGACCCCTACCAAGATTGTTCAAATTATAGTGCTGGGACCAAAGATGCCCCCACCCCGGGGCCCTTTGGTTTTACATAGGCTTATATAGGGAAAATCTTTAAAAATCTTCTTCTCTGAAACCACAAGGCCCAGGTCTTTGATATTTGGTATGAAGCTTCATCTAGTGGACCCCTACCAAGATTGTTCAAATTATAGTGCTGGGGCCAAAAATGCCCCCGCCCCGGGACCCTTTGGTTTTACATGAGCTTATATAGGGAAAATCTTTAAAAATCTTCTTCTCTGAAACTGCAAGGCCCAGGTCTTTGATATTTGGTATGAATCTTCATCTTATGGACCCCTACCAAGATTGTTCAAATTATAGTGCTGGGGCCAAAAATGCCCCCGCCCCGAGGCCCTTTGGTTTTACATAGGCTTATATAGGGAAAACCTTTAAAAATCTTCTTCTCTGAAAACGCTAGGCCCAGGTCTTTGATATTTGGTATGAAGCTTCATCTAAAGGACCCCTACCAAGATTGTTCAAATTATAGTGCTGGGGCCAAAAATGCCCCCGCCCCGGGGCCCTTTGGTTTTACATGGGCTTATATTGGGAAAATCTTTAAAAAAAACTTCTTCTCTGAAACTGCAGGGCCCAGGTCTTTGCTATTTGGTATGAAGCTTCATCTAGTGGACCCCTACTAAGACTGTTCAAATTATAGTGCTGGGGCCAAAAATTCCCCCGCCCCAGGGCCCTTTGGATTTACATAGGCTCATCGGAGTCTAACTGTTGGTTTTCTTTTGCTCCAGCATTTCAGTGGTTTCTTGCTGTCGAGTCCTCACCGTTGTCTCACCTCTGTGGTTCTTTGATTTTTGTGTTCACGGAGATGTTGCACTGATGAGTTAGGAGGCCTTCATGCGGACTGAACAAAGTATTTGTCTAAATCGCGACGGAAGTAAGGGCGAGGATTGTGGCCACGTAAAATCGATTTAAGCCCCCCAGTGGAAATCTTCCACTGACCGTTCCAAGGCGGCTCTTCTGTGGCGATTTATTTATGTTGTTGTTTGTTACTTACTGTGTGTATCACTTGTGTCTTTTGGTTTTGGATGGCCATATGGCCATTTTGTGGGAAAGTCACTGTCCTTATGGCCTTCCTTTGTTTCCATTATGGGCTGGTCGCGAAATGTTTGTATTTCTTTCCCTTTGGTGTCTTTTATGGGTGGAGTAAGTTAATTGTATCAATTCCTGATCTTTGTTTTACTTCTACTTTATATAGGGAAAATCTTTAAAAATCTTCTTCTCTGAAACTGCAAGGCCCAGGTCTTTGATATTTGGTATGAAGCTTCATCTTGTGGACCTCTATTGAGATTGTTCAAATTATAGCCCTGGGGCCAAAAATGCCCCCGCTCCTGGGCCCTTTGGTTTTTCATAGACTTATATAGGAAAAATCTTGAAACATCTTCTACTCTGAAACCACAAGGCCTAGATCTTTGCTGTTGGTATGAAGCTTCAGCTAGTGGACCTCTACCAAGATTGTTCTAATTATAGCCCTGGGGCCACAAATGCCCCCACCCCAGGGCCCTTTGGTTTTACATAGACTTATAATAGAGATAATCTTTGAAAATCTTCTTCTCTGAAACAACAAGGCCCAGGTCTTTGATATTTGGTGTGAAGCTTCATCTAGTGGACCTCTATCAAGATTGTTTAAATTATAGCCCTGAGGCCAAAAATGCCCCTGCCCCGGGGCCATTTGGTTTTACATAGGCTTATGTAAGGAATATCTTTAAAAAAATCTTCTTCTCTGAAACTGCAAGGCCCAGGTCTTTGATATTTGGTTTGTAGCTCCATCTAGTGGACCTTTGCCAAGATTGTTCAAATTATAGCCTTTGTTGATATTTGGTATGAAGCTTCACCTTTTTAGACCTCCCTCAACATTATGCACATTATAACCCTGGGGTCAATAATGGCCCTCCCCGGGGCCCACTTGGTACTCTATGGATCAGGTGAGCGATCCAGGGCCATCATGGTCCTCTTGTTTAAAGATTCGCCACTATATAAGTTCTCAGTTGCAACTCCCACCCAATCTTAAGATCAAAATTCCGAAAGTGTCATGCACTCTTCAGACCAAAGACCTATCAGTTCCCAAAGTTTTATGTTTCTATCTGAAACGGCGTAGGAGGAGTTATCCGGTAATCGTTAAAAAGGGGGTTATGGGGGTGAAAATCCAAGTTTTTGACCTCTGGTGACCTCAAACCTGACCCTAAGGGTCAAATTTTGATTGTTATGTATTCTACTCATTATGCCGTTCGATTTGATATGTCACACGACCAGGTTCAGAAAACTTTGATTTTTTTACCCCTGGGGCACCCCAACCCCTGGCCTGGCCCATAGGGGTAGGATCAAAATTCCGAAAGTGTCATGCACTCCTCAGACCAAAGATCTATCCGTTCCCAAAGTTTCATGTTTCTATCTGAAACGGCGTAGAAGGAGTTATCCGGTAATCGTTAAAAAGGGGGTTATGGGGGTGAAAATCCAAGTTTTTGACCTCTGGTGACCTCACACCTGACCCTAGGGGTCAAATTTTGATTGTTATGTATTCTACTCATTATGCTGTTCGATTTGATATGTCACACGACCAGGTCTGAAAACTTTGATTTTTTACCCCCTGGGGCACCCCACCCCCTGGCCTGGCCCCTAGGGGTAGGATCAAAATTCTGAAGGTGTCATGCACTCCTCAGACCAAAGACCTATTAGTTCCCAAAGTTTTAAGTTTATAGCTGTAAACGTGTGGGAGGAGTTGTCCGGTAAGACGGACGTACGGAAGACGGAGACAATTACAATATCCCCACTTTTTCTTCGAAAAGCGTGGGGATAAAAAAATGACCATGCCCAGGGACATGTTCGTGTTTCACAAACACATCTTGTTTTCTTACCTTTTGGATAGCCGGCCTGTTGACTAGGTTGGATAAGCATCTGACTGGTGACAGTAATCAGTATGTGCTCTGCATTGGATAATCCATTGCATGCGGCAAACCCCTAAAGGGGTACCTTGGCAAACAGTGTAGACCCATATCAGAGACTGCAGAATGCAGCATCTGATCAGGGCTTTCACTATTTGCTGGCAGAATTTTCCATCAAAAATTAGAATAAAAACGAAAAATTAGGCCTGACATCCCTTATATGACAAATGGTCTTGGCCAACATATAGCAATGGAAGAGTCCACTAGTATACAATGGGCTAAGTGCTTGGAAGGACTAAAACCTGCCCAGGAAAAATGTGGCTAGGTTGACTGACTGACTCAACATGATGTTACTAGTGTTGACTGGGCCAGTAAACTGCAAAAAATGATCGGGGTGCTAGGTTATAAAATTTTTTTCATGCTCAACTCACTTGAGCATGAAATTTGTTGTGCTCATAAATTTTAAAATGCCAACAATTGTTGGCATTTTAAAATTCATGAGCAGGACAAACAATATTCTTTTCTCATTTGAGCATGAAAATTGCATGGTTTGTTTGTATTTCAATATTTATGAGTGTTACAAATTTCATGCCCAGTTGAGTTGAGCATAAAACTGTTTTATAACCTTGGGGCCAGGATTGACATTATATGGGCCCCGTCAATCGATTTTGGTACTTATCGCCTAAGCGAGCAGCGAAGGTTCATGCGAGCCTGCGCATCCGCCCAGTCTCGCCAGAACCTTCGCTGCTCGCTCATACAAGCAGTGAATCAAGAGGAACCTTCAGACAGAAAGCCATATCCCTGGCCCCTCTGAATGGCTGGGCATGCGCAGTAAAAATTTGTTATGACGGAATGCTCGAAGACACAAATTCGCTTGGCAGGGCTCATATGTGAATAGTCTGACTAACAGACAGTGCATGTGAAATGTCAAGCCCTTTTCTGGTAAAACTAAAGAGAACAGATATTTGAGCATGCGGTTGCTGTCAAAGGGATTAAATCACTGATCAATATCAGAATCCTGTATTGATATGATGAAAATAAACTGCATATAAGCAATTTTCCAGCAATTTTCCGGCGAAAGAATGTGCACTGTACTGGTTAACTGCTTACGTATAAGTCTGCCCAGGAAAAGTGTGTGTAGGTATCAAAAATAACATAAATAGTGTTGATTGGGCTGTTAAACTCCAATATAAACAAAGCATATAGGCAAATTGTCAGGTGATAAAAATAGTTATTAAATATGTCAATAGCTTCAGTTCAACACAACTTTTTGTTCTGGCCATTTCGTATGATTTGCTTTATTCTGTTACTTATGATTTGCTTCTTTCGAGTCACATTTTCAGTGTAAAATCATCTAAACTCAGTAGTACTTGATACTTAGGGTCACATGATGTGACTATATCTAGGGAGGTTTTCAGTGGTTCAACGGGGCATCGAGAAGTAAACAGTGAATTTCAGTTTGTTACAAAAGGACATGTAATAGCTTTTAACCCATTTAGTACCGGAAACCCCAAAACGGGTACCCTGGCATACAGTGCAGGCCCAGATCAGATGCCGCAGATCAGGGCCTACACTGTTTGCAAAAGCTATTTTCCAAATAAATATCAAAGTCAACACAACCTGTCACCCCTAAATTTCCAAATGAACTCCTGCTATAGATAAGAAGATTCCATTTGGTACAAAAGAGTTAATATTCAAATATGTATTACTCTTGTCCTGCTGAATAAATTAATTTCACCATGTCTGTATCTGAATTTAAACCAGTCAGATAACTTGTAATTTATTCCGACAACTTCACAAATTGAATTCCAAACTGTACATCCTGATAAGGCATCTGATCTAGATCTACATGGTTTGCAATGGTATCAGTTGTCCTGTTCAACAGGTCAAGCCTTTAAACCCTGTAGCTCAGTACAGATACATGTACTTATGCAAACAGTGTAGATCAGGATGGCACAGCTCATTATATAATGAGCCATCCCATCTGGCTCTACACTATTTACTATTCTGTTCTAAGTGACACATGAAAAAACCTACCATAATGATCCTAAGTATTGGGACAGATAGGCCTAAGCAAACAGCGTAGACCCAGATCAGACTGCTCCTGAAGGAGCAGTCTGATCAGGGTCTACACTGTTTGCTATTTCATCTGCTCCTTTTGGAATCCTTGCTGGACCATAAACTAAATTTGTTAAAATTTTAGGAGAATTACAGAAAGTCCTCAATATGTCTGAATTTATTTTTACGATGTCTACAATTATGGATGCATCCCAGAATAAAAGATGGAAGATAGCACTTAGCCCATTCTGTAACAAATGAATTTTCCTCCTTATATTTAGCAGGGGTCCATTTCAAAATTTAGGGGCGACAAGTTGTGCTTTTCTTCAAAATTTATTTGGATACTGAACGTTTTGCTAACAGGGTAGGGCCTGATTCTGCATTGTCTGATCTGGGCCTGTACTGTTTGCCAAATACCCATTTTGGGGTTTCTGATACAAATTGGGTAAAGAAACTGAGGGGTGAAAGAGTTATTACAAAATAAGCTAGCCTGTGAGTATTTTAACCCTTATCTTGCTGTTCATGACAACCCCTATCTTTGGAAACAGTGTAGATCCAGATCAGATGGCTTCTGAAGAAGCCATCTGATCAGGATCAACACTGTTTGGCATTCAGTTCATGAATTTGTAGCAATAAATTAAATCAAGTGGTTTGATTGGTTGAAAGACAGAAATGGGTTTGGCTTAAATGAATATTCAGCAAGATAAGGGTTCAAAGCTATTGGAATTGCCTTTGGAAACAAAAGATAGCATTACAGGTAGAAAGCAGTCTATGTTTTATTGGCACTCTTTTCATGCAATGCTGTGGTTTGCTCAAGCATTTGCTTATGACCTCTGGTATGCTCTTGAGGATAAAGCTAAAAAAGATGAAGCTTTATTTAATGTCTCAAATTAGAAACTGTTAACATGAGCTCTGTTGAGCTGTTTTGCCACAAAGTATCTGTTAACAAATACTTACCTGTCTTCATTTATCTTCCAAGGACTACCCCTGATAATGTGTCAGCCAAGGGAGCACCTAGTACCATTTTTCATGCCTTTGGTATAGGGCGGCTTGGGATCAAACCCGCGACCTCCCGATCCTGAAGCAGACGCTCTATTACTGAGCTATCGGGGCTGGTAGAGGAATATTCCAATACACCAAACATCACTTGAACAAGTCCATGAAACGAAGACCCCCTAAACCCCACTTTATATAGAGAAAACGGGGGTTTATGGGAGTGTTCATTATTTTTCTTATTTCTGCTCCAAGACATAGGTTGTGGGTACTCGTTAGAACTGCCTCAATGAGGCGGTTCTAACGAGCCCCCACAACCTATGTTTGCAGTAGAAATAAGAAAAATATCACGGATTTTCATCAGAAAAGTAGCCATTTTGGAGATTAGAAAAATGCACTATGTCGCACGGGTATGTTGTCATAATGTTAGGCCAAACAACTCTAAAGGGATTAAAAGATTTGAACTGCACTACAATGAAAGTACAGAGAAAAAATCTACTGGAATGACACCAGATTTAATAATAATTCTGTATATAAAAAATTATTATAATATAAAATATTATAATTATAATTTAATTAATTATAGTAGGAACTATAACTGATCACAAGCGAAGTTTACATGAAACTCTTTTGGGTTCATTAATGTTGCATGTGACCTTTTGGAAATGTACCAGAGTTGAAGTTTAATCCTAACCCTGCTTAAAACTCCAACCCCTTTACAAACAGTGAAGCTTAAGATCAGGGCCCAGTTGTTCAAAGCACCGTTAGCTTAACAAGCTCATTAGTGGTCAACTTGTTAACTCGTCTAGCAAGTTCAATATCTAAAGTTTTGCCATTTTTGCTGAAAAAATGTGAGCAGCTTTTCAGCAAAAATAGCCTATTTGCCATAATAAATGATCAAAGTTTTAACAATAGGTTAACTAACAATGTCGTTAGTTTTGAACAGCTGGCCCCAGATGGCTTCTAGAGAACAGTGTAGATCTAAATCAACTTATGAGGAAGCCATCTATTTACGATTTACACAGTCATGCAGTTTGGTACTGAACGAATACTTCATCAAATGATTTGATTGGCTGATAGGCAGAAACAAGTTGGTAACCCTGATCTTGCTGTTCATGACAACCCCTATTTTTGAAAACAGTGTAGATCCAGATCAGATGGCTTCTGCGTTTCTGCAGAAGCCATCTGATCAGGATCTTCACTGTTTGGCATTCAGTTCATGAATTTGTAGCAGTAAATTAAATCAAGTAATTTGATTGGTTGATTGACAGAAATGGGTGTGGCTTAAATGAATATTCAGCAAGATAAGGGTTAATTTTCATGTCATTAAACCCACCACCATCAGTTGAGGTTTATCTATTCATCCTATTACATTTACAGCCTGGGAAAAGAAAATTGTTGCTCAATAAATTAATGGAGGATGATGATGTGTTAAACAATACCCTTTCTCAGAAAGACAGTTCCAACAAACCAAAGCCTTACCTAAAGAGAGAGACTGGCAAAACTATGAAGAGAAAATTCCTCTCACCAGCTCAACAAAGAATAACAGACTCCCAGAGACAGAGAGCTATAGACCTGTATAGGAAAATCAAAGACAGGAAGATTAAGAGATAGCATAACGTCAACAGGTCGTGTAATGAACACTGCTGTAAACCCCACTTTATAGAGAAAACTGTAGTTTACAGGACTATATAACAGTTTTCAGATTTCTGCTCCGTGACATAGGGTTTTGGATACTGGTTAGAACCCCCTCAATGAGGGGGAAACCTTTTTGTACCAAATGAAATCTTCCTCCTTATACATAGCAGAAGTCCATTTGAAAAATTTTAGGGGTGTCAGGAAAATGGCAGAACTTTTTGCAAACAGTGTAGACCCTGATCAGATGCCACATTCTGCATTTGACCTGGGCTACTACCCCTTTTGGGGTTTCTGGTACAAAATGGACTAATGGGCACCCGCAACTTATATTTGGGTACTAATAAGAGAAATATCACAAATTTTCATCAGAAAAATGACTATTATGGAGATTTGAAGGAATGTGTGTTGTCATAATGGCACATATGAAAGATACAAGCAACAAGTGAAAAAATTGTCTTAGACTTTTCTTACATGCTTTTCAATGAAATATAGAGATTTCTCAGTGAAATAGAAAACGATATTATCACTGTTTCAAACAGTGACTGATATCAATTTTATTTTGGGACTACTTTTTTCTCCAAATCTAATTCTGTGGTCAGTTTTTCCATTGTCAGTTGGTTGAAAATTAATGAACTGTAATGAATTGATGCTAAACCCGTTCACACGTCACGAGGACGTTAATGACGTCATTTTCGACGCTGACGTCACATATTTTGTTGCACGACCTTAGATTTGTCCGCGCCTTCTTTGGGAAACTAATATCAACCATTCATCAAAGTGCCATCCCAGGCTATTTCTGAGATGCAAACTAATAGTTTAAACCCAATATTATACCCAGTAAATATGTTGGACACCACTAAATGGGTGCGAAACGACCGGGAACAAAGTTAGTTTTCTTGGAGGGTGAATGACGCTATTAGTGAAGCTAAATATTGACGTTTTGAAGCATGTAAGTGGTGTTTGTAAGACCGTCCAATGCATATAAGCCTTTTGGTTTCATTGGGCATCAGGGCTACGCCACTCGTGAAAATACTTTGGTGTTCATTTGATGAAATAAAATTCAATCTTACTCTAAAAAAATCATATATCCATGTGTTTAGTGGAGAGACTTCAAACTGTAAAACTGCTGACATTGATATGAGTGAGGAAAGAATTTTTATTTTATTCAGAGAAGCAAACTGCCGGCCTCGGTAGCTCAGTCGGATGCGCGTCTGACTGGTGATCAGGACGCGGGTTTGATACCTGCCGGTGTTGGCAACATTCTTTTGTGGAGAGTGATCATGAAATCTTATCTATGGTCATTCTCTCCCTTCCGCTGATTCAAGAAGGGCAGTTGTCAGTTTCTGGGGTAAGAATGTGTACTGTACTGGTTAACCGCTTACATATAAGCCTGCCCAAGAAGTGTGGATCGGTAAACTGACCGGCTCGAAAATGACCTAAAATAGTGTTGTTTGTTTGAATTGAGGTTTAAATGTCCCCATCAACACTTTTTAGGTCCTTTTGGAGACACTGCTTCCAATTTTGTGGGACTTTTACCCGACAATGAGATGAAATGACATCTCCAGCCCTGACGCCCAATGAAACCAAAAGGCTTATATGCATTGGACGGTCTTTCTAACACCACTTTGCCAGGGCAGGCTTAGAAGGACTAAGCGGTTTACCAGTACTCATGTGTGGTCAGTTTCAGCTCTGCGTGGAAGCACCATGTGTTACATGTGGGTTTACGGCGTCCCGCAAACCCTCATGCTGACAAGACAACCGAGCGTGATCTCTGACAGGTGTACGGGCAGCTGTGGGGTAAGGCACAAGAAAGATGTTAAATGAATGACATGAATTATTTACAATATCTACATACAACGCTTTCAAACATAAAACATCACAATTTGTTGCTTCTGTAGCCAACTCACGACGTCCGCTCCGAAGGCAAAACAATGTTCTGTGCTCGGAACGGGTGACGTGAATACCTACAGAAGCAAACAACCAAAACAACAACAAAAACAAAAAAAAGAAATAACACAAGACGCGACTGGCCAGTTTATAACTTAGGGTGAATCCCCCACTCGCGTGAAACTTCCTCTCGCGAACTAGTAGAACTAGTCTATCAACATAGTTGATAACCATAGGTTTAGCGATCACGTTTGCCGATCAGAGGTTTAGCGATCGTCCAAATAACCTGCAGGTAAGTTGACCTCTTCCATGGTCTCACATTTGTTTACAACGAACAATGATTTATATTCTGCTTCTACCCTGGTAGGCGCTGATTACGGCGGTCTGTCCGCCCTTGCTGGACCCTAACGCCTAGCGTCGTACCAGTACCTGCTGCTATGAAGCAGGGAGCAGCAGGTCACACATTGTTGTGCCTGCAAATTACGATAACGGGACTAGAAACGAGTCACAAAACATACATGCTATATCATGATCCCCCTCCCGGAGAAGTAAGAATATGTTCATGCATATACCGTTATTGCGCATGCGCCGACCAGACATACAGGCTGATTAGTGCATGCGACAAATAACCGTACAGCAGAACTCAACTTGACTGTGCATCAAATTATCAGCACCCAGCGCTTGACACAATAATACTCAAAGTTCATGTTTCCTTACTGAGCACTACAGAAATCAATTAATGCTCACTACTACTGAGCATAATGCTCATCAAATTTGTGCTCACTACATTATCACAAGTAAGAGGCAATTGAACAGACCACGCCTTTGCGCTACCCGGTCAGCTGCCAATTACAGGAAACATAACAATCTCTATTTCATATCCTTCTCCGCGACACGGCTCACAAATATAGCTATTCACAAATTCAATACATTAATAACAGATAGAAACTACAACAGAAGATTTTCATCTATAATCCACAACATTTGTTAGTGTCTCATAAGGGCCAACACTGTTTGCCGTAAATTCTCTCTGTATTTGGTAGACACCCCGTCACAACCGTCCTCGCGATGCCGATGACGCAGCTGACGTCATCCCCGCCGCTCAGGCCGTTATGACGTGTGGCGACCAAATACTCCCACTTATCATCATCACGTTCTTTATATGTACATACATGCACAAACTGAGTTATCAGACAAAAACGGCATCATTACAAAATGAACTCGTAATTCTTCTTGAACAAAATTATTCCTAATCAACGTGAACATGCTTGTAAAATAAAATTCATTACGGTTCATCATCACGGATAACCCAACAGGCTCTTGTAAGAGTTTGCCCTGATGATGAAGATATGGTTAAACCCGTCTTAAGTTTACGTCCCCTCTACACCTAATATCATATTGGGACGGAACGACGGTTTTCTAACCACAGCTAGTCACAAGTCATGGATTAAACAAGTGACCCGGCGTTTATTAATTACATTCTACAAAAGGGGTCTAAATGCCTAAATGAATCTAGAATGAGCGGGTGTCCAAACTTTACGTCTCACCAACATCTAGGGTCAGCATGAGACAGGACCTCACTTAGAAAGACTCATTCTACTACTGGAGAAGCCTGGGATCAATCCTGCGACGTCTAGCTGGCAAAGCTAGTAGCCTAATCACTACAGGCCACAACAGTGAATTCAGAATAGGCTTCAGAAAGTTGGGGTATACTAGAAGTAAACCCCTCCAAAACCTACAAGCATGTTCATACAAAAATAATACTAAAAGTAGAAGTAAAACAAAGATCAGGAATTGATACAATTAACTTACTCCACCCATAAAAGACACCAAAGGGAAAGAAATACAAACATTAAGCGACCAGACCATAATGGAAACCTAAACAAAGGAAGGCCATAAGGACAGTTACTTTCCCACATAGATAAACATAGATTTAACATACCTTTCAATATACTTTCTATTTCCCCGTCACAATGTTGTGTTCACTCTTACAACTTGACCTGCTGCTAAAGTGTCCGCTTTTTTCAGGGTTTATATATCTATGAATACTACCAGAAAATCATGCCTACTCATATTACCTTGCTTTGTTCGTGGCGAAGTGGAGATACCGGCCACAAACAAAGCTAGATAGCAAAAATCGAGTAGATAATGGATTTGCGTTCAAATAGTATATTTCCCATAGGAAAAATTGATGAAACGACCCTATAATCAATGACAGGACTCCTGTCAAAACGAACACCCACACAACACGTGACGGGAATAAAAATCATATATGGCACAATTTGGCGGTTGGCAAATTCTATAGGACTCGGCCTTTTAGCGGCCCCCTGTATTGTAAAAACAGCTCTCTATAAACCACTCATGCATACATTGTATGATATGTGCATGACTTGTTCATGGAGCCGCACAGTTTGCGTACCATATTTCACCTAAAATATTTCACTCGCACCGCCCTACCATATATCTACTAAAATAATTTAGATGTGCATAAGCACCAGAGAGGTTTCCTATTCCATCTCGTAACAAAGGTTTCCCCTTTTGGAGAAAAAACAATCAGAAATGTTTTTTCTTTGTGTATAGAGATGGAATAGGATGAACCTATCTAAACAAGACAGCTATTTACACAACAACCGTGCGAAGAATTACCTACTAAGGTAGTCTGCCCCCAAATTTTCCTGGCCCCGAATTGCAACAATCCGAAATCTATACAGCTGTAGTTTCATTGCCCAACGCATAATTCGAGGATTGAGACCTTTTGCTGTTTGCATATAAGACAAGGTTGTGGTCTGTCTCAAGCAGGAATTCTACTCCGTAAAGATACTTGCGAAATTTCTCAACACCCCAGATAATAGCCAAACATTCCTTCTCTATTACAGAATAGTTTTTCTCACGAGGCAAAAGTTTCTTGCTGGCATAAGCAATGGGAAGTCGTCCTTCCCCTTCAAATTCTTGGAGCAAAACGGCTCCTATACCAACATCAGAAGCGTCCGTCCGGAGTATGAACGGATTCCCATCATGAAAGATAGGAAGACGAAGAATAGGACTAGACGTGAGTCTATTCTTCAGGGTCTGGAAAGCCTTTTCATGATGGTCCTGCCAGTCTGTGATCTTGTTTGGTCTACTTTTCTTAGTTAAATCTGTCAAAGGGGAAGCAATAGATGAGAAATTTGGAATGAAACGGCGGTAGAAACCAGCCAACCCAAGAAATGACTTTATTTGTCTCTTAGTAGAAGGTCGAGGAGCATCCTTTATAGCTTGTATCTTGTCTTCTTGCGGTCTTACTGACTGAGCAGCTACACTGTGACCAAGACATTCGATACTGCTATACCCAATCATACACTTGGAAGGTTTTGCCGTCAACTTGGCTGTCCTAAGTCTATCCAAAACTTCACGTAATGACGTCAAGTGGTCTTTCCAAGTTTCGGTAAAGATCCACATATCATCGACGAAGCTATCAACGTTAGAAAGTTCGGACAGAATCTTTCTCATCAACCTGCAAAATGTTGCTCCTGAGTTTACCAAACCGAAGGGCATAGTTTTGAATTGAAACAAGCCTTTGGGGGTTTCGAACGCAGTTAGGGGTTTTGCCTTAGACGTCATTTTTACCTGCCAATAACCTTTTGACAAATCTAATTTGCTAAAGTATTTGTGCCCCGACATTCTATTTATAACCTCCTCCATATTTGGCATTGGTTCTGCATCGAACTCCGTCACTTTATTAAGTTTACGGAAGTCAATGCAGAACCGCACCGAACCATCTTTTTTAGGGACAAGTACTACAGGGGATGAGTATGGAGATATTGATGGCTCAATAACTCCTAAATCTAACATATCCTGAATTTCCTTTTCCATTACATCCCGTACTTTATATGGTATTGCATAACCTTTTGACCTCACTGGTTCCGACGTCAGAAACTTTATGTCGTGTTCTATTTGGTCAGTTCGTCCTGGTACACTGGACAGTACGTCCGGGTATTCTTTTATCAACGTCTCTATTTCTTTACGCTGATCCTGCGTTAACATTTCTGAAATTTTGACGTCCTTAAACGTCTCTGGTTGCTTTGCAGTGGGAAAAGCGCAATCTTCCAATGAGAATTCGTCAACGTCATCATTTTCAGTTGACGGAGTGGACTCTACAGAAAGCAAGCAATGTGACGTCACATTTTGACGTTCCACATATTGCTTCAGTATGTTAGCGTGATATGTGTTAACATTTCCATTGACGTCAATCTTATAATCCATTCTGTTCACTACCTCAACCACTTCATAAGGACCTTTCCATTGAAGCAATAATTTATTACTGTCTGTCGGTAGTAACAACAGTACTTTGTCGCCGACGTCAAATTTACGCGACCTCGCGCCTTTATCATAATAAGCTTTCTGCTTAATCTGAACCTTCTTTAAATTATCACGCGCTAATTTGCATGTCTGCTCTAACCGTTCCCTAAGCTCAATAACGTATTGATACGTCGAAAGAACTTGCTCATCGCGTACCTCTTCAGCCCATAATTCTCTTAATATTGTCATTGGACCTCTGACGTTACGTCCATATAACAACTCAAAAGGGGAGTATCCCAAAGACTCTTGTGGGACTTCCCTAACCGCAAATAATAAAGCTGGAAGATATTTATCCCAATCTTTTGGACGTTCAGCACACATGCGACGTAATATCTGCTTTAACGTAGCGTGGAAACGCTCTATCAGTCCGTTGCAAATTGGGTGTCTCGGACTACACGTCAACTGTTGAAGAGAAAGAAGTCTGCTGACTTCCTTCATTACCTCAGCAGTAAACTGTGATCCACAATCAGTCAACATTTCATCAGGAATGCCAACCCTACTAAACATTTCAATAAGCGCTTCCGCGACACGTTCCGTCTCAATACTCGGTAAAGCTATCGCCTCTGGATACCTTGTCGCGTAATCTATCATGGTTAAAATATACCGAGATTTCCTATCAGATCGAGGCTCAATTGGACCAACTATGTCCACTGCCACCCTCTTAAATGGCGTATCAATCAATGGCATTTTTCCTAGAGGTACTTTAGTGACCCGACCTTTCTGAATAGTTCTCTGACAAATATCACAAGATTTACAAAATCTAGCGACATCACCGCAAATACCGGGCCAGTAAAACTCAGTTACAACTCTATCCAATGTCTTCCTAATACCCATATGTCCAGACATAAGCGTTTCATGAGCCAGTTTCAACACCTTTCCTCGGAAACTTTGAGGGACCACAAGTTGGAAAGAGACTTTGTTACCCTTGGTGAACTCCCTATATGCCAAACCTTTTTTCTCAATAAACCTAGTTTCACCTCGGTTTAAACCACGACTCACAGTCTTGTTCCCAGATACAACCCTTTTCCTGATGTTTTCCAAAGTTGGATCATCAACCTGAGCTTGCTTGAAAGCCTCCTTGTCATCGTTAATGATATGATCGGGAACCTTAAGTTTTCTGTAAGGCTTCTCATCCTGCCTAGTTTGAGACCTAGTTACAGCCGCAGCTGAGAAATGAGACATATCAGGAAGTTTTGATCCATCAATGTTACCGATAACCAAATCGTACAACGTATCATCCATACACAAAGCTTCAGTTTTCCCAGTGAAAAAAGGACAATCAATGTCAATCATTGCCAAAGGATACCTTTGTGTGGATTCATCAATCAACGTAACATTTGATTCCTTCCCTATTAACTGACTATCCGAAACCAAACTTCTCCGAACGACACAGCCTGTACACCCAGTATCTCTTAATACAACCACCTTTTTATTATTAACCAATCCTTGTGCCGTCGGTAACCTTGCCTTTAAGAAGTAACAAACACCTTCCCTAGTTTCCTTACTACACTCCTCCCTATCCGAAATCAAAGGATCACCAACCTTATTTTCAAAAATACTTCCAATCTCATCACCTTTCCTAGTTACTTCCGTTTGACAAAAACTAACTTGGTGTGCTGCGCCACGTGGTGTGCTATTATTTTTACCGCGTCCGCGAAAAGACCCTCTAAAATTACCACGACCACGTGTATAACCACGACCTACATTCTGCGTATTCTCATTCTTTACCTGAGAACCTTGAGCCTCTACGCGCGTGTTAAAATTTTCCTTAACACCGCTATCCCCAACTCCAGTTGCTCCTACCTCTGCGCTATACAATTGTTTCCTGTCGGGGTTCTTAAAACATTTAATTGTTAAATGCCCCTTACCGCATATGCTACACTTGATATCCGGTCTACCACTCGGTTTGTTCGAGTCAACTTTGTCCTGTTTACCCTGCGCTGCGCCTCTATTATCGCGTTGCCCCTTATTAATGCAACTATATACGCCCCCGCGCGCTTCTGCAAACAAATCTGCCTCCCTAGCCATTTCATCTAAATTACCAAACTGTTTTGGCTTCAGATGTACATACAGTTCTCTATTACATGACTCCAGGAACTGATCCCTTGCCATGAAATCACAGACAGCCGGAAAAGATTTTTCTATCTTTGCCATATTAAGCCATTTTTCTAAATAACTTCTCAGTCTACTACTGAACTGTATGAACGTTTCTGATTTCTCGGGCCTACTATAACGAAACTGCTTCCTAAATCCGCGCTCTGTCATGTCAAAATTCTTTAATAAAGCGTCCTTTAACTTTTCATAATCCGCCGCATCCTCATTTGACAACCGGTCATATACATCAAGTGCGCGCCCTTTGAGCAATGCACTTAAATACGCGGCCCAAACACTCTTATCCCATTTATTAGCCGTAGCATATTTCTCAAACCTAGATAAATAACTATCCATTTTATCTTTACCTTCTTCAAAATAAGGTAACTTAGGATCCCGGGCATGAGCCACCTTCTCAGCTTTTTGCTTTTCCAATTCTAGCTCGAGCTTCGCTCTCTGCATTTCTAACCGATTCCTTAATTCTTGGTGCTGAAGCTCAAACCCATGCTTTATTTGTTCTAAATGGGTCTCACTAATCTCTTTTGCCTCCCTTTCACTCTTAATGCGTGTCATTTCAAGTTCCTTATTAACATTCAACATAGCTAGTTCATGTGCCCTTTCCTTTTCCTTTTCCTCAGACCTTAACCTTTCTAAATCCCTTTGCTCTTGCCTTTCTGCCCGCTCAATATCTTGCTGCTCTTTAACAAAACCTTGTAACTCCTTCCCCTCATAACCTAAGTCATTTCCCATTTGCATTAAACGCTCCATTATTGATAACGTAAATCTCACGTTACTATCAAAACCACTATAAACTGATCAGTTATGATCAGTGATGATTGAATGGGCTTAACTAAAACGTTAAGATATGTGTTATACGCGTTAATCTAACTAAAACGTTAGTTATTAAAGCACACGCGATTTGAAATGTCAAATGCTTTTAGCAAAGTATGACGTTGCGTACTGGTAGTCTAATATGACGTCATAAACCGACGACGTTTACAGTAAAATGCTACAATCCGAAGTTTCATCACATTACAAAACTCCGATCATAACAAGTCACCATTACTGTTTCTATTACGTCATACCTAACCTCAAGCCACTGCGTAAATATTAACGCTACCGTTATGTCAACGTCAGTAAATTGTTAACGTCACTACGTCAGAACCATGTGTGGGTAAGATCAATTAGTAACTCCAGTTTAACTTAGTAGAATGTCAGGTAACACAATTAAGTGGGGTCTACTTAAATTTTTCGTTACCAAGAAAAGTGGGGTTTGCCTTGCCTTCCTGCTCATAAATTATCGACTTGTCAGTATCCATTCAGTTGAATACATGGGTTTCGCACTTCATCAACGCAGGAAGGAAGATTAAAGTTAATTTATAAATGTGGCTGTCAATGCATTTTTTTTTTTTTTAAAGTTGATGATTCAGAGTATCAATGTGCTGTTCCACAGCCGGGAACACCAGCCAGAGATCAAATCCCACTTCTGACACCAAATGTTACATGTGGGTTTACGGCGTCCCGCAAACCCTCATGCTGACAAGACAACCGAGCGTGATCTCTGACAGGTGTACGGGCAGCTGTGGGGTAAGGCACAAGAAAGATGTTAAATGAATGACATGAATTATTTACAATATCTACATACAACGCTTTCAAACATAAAACATCACAATTTGTTGCTTCTGTAGCCAACTCACGACGTCCGCTCCGAAGGCAAAACAATGTTCTGTGCTCGGAACGGGTGACGTGAATACCTACAGAAGCAAACAACCAAAACAACAACAAAAACAAAAAAAGAAATAACACAAGACGCGACTGGCCAGTTTATAACTTAGGGTGAATCCCCCACTCGCGTGAAACTTCCTCTCGCGAACTAGTAGAACTAGTCTATCAACATAGTTGATAACCATAGGTTTAGCGATCACGTTTGCCGATCAGAGGTTTAGCGATCGTCCAAATAACCTGCAGGTAAGTTGACCTCTTCCATGGTCTCACATTTGTTTACAACGAACAATGATTTATATTCTGCTTCTACCCTGGTAGGCGCTGATTACGGCGGTCTGTCCGCCCTTGCTGGACCCTAACGCCTAGCGTCGTACCAGTACCTGTTGCTATGAAGCAGGGAGCAGCAGGTCACACATTGTTGTGCCTGCAAATTACGATAACGGGACTAGAAACGAGTCACAAAACATACATGCTATATCATGATCCCCCTCCCGGAGAAGTAAGAATATGTTCATGCATATACCGTTATTGCGCATGCGCCGACCAGACATACAGGCTGATTAGTGCATGCGACAAATAACCGTACAGCAGAACTCAACTTGACTGTGCATCAAATTATCAGCACCCAGCGCTTGACACAATAATACTCAAAGTTCATGTTTCCTTACTGAGCACTACAGAAATCAATTAATGCTCACTACTACTGAGCATAATGCTCATCAAATTTGTGCTCACTACATTATCACAAGTAAGAGGCAATTGAACAGACCACGCCTTTGCGCTACCCGGTCAGCTGCCAATTACAGGAAACATAACAATCTCTATTTCATATCCTTCTCCGCGACACGGCTCACAAATATAGCTATTCACAAATTCAATACATTAATAACAGATAGAAACTACAACAGAAGATTTTCATCTATAATCCACAACATTTGTTAGTGTCTCATAAGGGCCAACACTGTTTGCCGTAAATTCTCTCTGTATTTGGTAGACACCCCGTCACAACCGTCCTCGCAACGCCGATGACGCAGCTGACGTCATCCCCGCCGCTCAGGCCGTTATGACGTGTGGCGACCAAATACTCCCACTTATCATCATCACGTTCTTTATATGTACATACATGCACAAACTGAGTTATCAGACAAAAACGGCATCATTACAAAATGAACTCGTAATTCTTCTTGAACAAAATTATTCCTAATCAACGTGAACATGCTTGTAAAATAAAATTCATTACGGTTCATCATCACGGATAACCCAACAGGCTCTTGTAAGAGTTTGCCCTGATGATGAAGATATGGTTAAACCCGTCTTAAGTTTACGTCCCCTCTACACCTAATATCATATTGAGACGGAACGACGGTTTTCTAACCACAGCTAGTCACAAGTCATGGATCAAACAAGTGACCCGGCGTTTATTAATTACATTCTACAAAAGGGGTCTAAATGCCTAAATGAATCTAGAATGAGCGGGTGTCCAAACTTTACGTCTCACCAACATCTAGGGTCAGCATGAGACAGGACCTCACTTAGAAAGACTCATTCTACTACTGGAGAAGCCTGGGATCAATCCTGCGACGTCTAGCTGGCAAAGCTAGTAGCCTAATCACTACAGGCCACAACAGTGAATTCAGAATAGGCTTCAGAAAGTTGGGGTATACTAGAAGTAAACCCCTCCAAAACCTACAAGCATGTTCATACAAAAATAATACTAAACATAGATTTAACATACCTTTCAATATACTTTCTATTTCCCCGTCACAATGTTGTGTTCACTCTTACAACTTGACCTGCTGCTAAAGTGTCCGCTTTTTTCAGGGTTTATATATCTATGAATACTAAACTCCGTTCAGAAAATCTGAATCATCGATTTTTTCGTTTCTTCCTTTTAATACTCATTTTAGCCCATACATCACTATGGGAAAGTTTTAGACCTCACCCTCCGCCGATTTCTCCAGCAGGTCGTATGCCTCTGCGACAGTCAGGAAAGGCTGTGATTATTTGGAGAAAATTGCAAAACAAAGAAATGAGTGCACAGACTATGTCCATTTGACGTTGATTGTCAGGTAAAATAATAAATATTCAAATCCATGTGACGCACTTTATAAATAGATATGCAATTGCGCCACACCTTATATTCGAATGGCTAGATAGAGGCTCACTACGAACGGGGAGTTACTAGCGCGATGTGCTGTCAACAGTCGTCTAAAAGAATTATACCGATATCAGATGTGGTGTCACAGCTAATGATTTTCCATGGAGTGATCGTGCAAATTAAACATAGACTCCCTTGTAATGTACAAGAGCAGTGACCACTTCTATATATGGTTTAAAAGGGTGTGTCGAACCTGTCAGAATGTCTTAGTCTGTGAAAGAAAATATAGATTTTGCAATTTTCTGCAAATAATCACAGCCTTTCCTAGCTGTCGCAGAGGCATACGACTTGCTGGAGAAATCGGCGGAGGGTGAGGTCTAAAACTTTCCCATAGTGATGTATGGGCTTAGATGAGTATTAAAAGCGTGAAACGAAAAAAATGATGATTCAGATTTTCTGAACGGAGTTTACCAGAAAATCATGCCTACTCATATTACCTTGCTTTGTTCGTGGCGAAGTGGAGATACCGGCCACAAACAAAGCTAGATAGCAAAAATCGAGTAGATAATGGATTGGCGTTCAAATAGTATATTTCCCATAGGAAAAATTGATGAAACGACCCTATAATCAATGACAGGACTCCTGTCAAAACGAACACCCACACAACACGTGACGGGAATAAAAATCATATATGGCACAATTTGGCGGTTGGCAAATTCTATAGGACTCGGCCCCCTGTATTGTAAAAACAGCTCTCTATAAACCACTCATGCATACATCGTATGATATGTGCATGACTTGTTCATGGAGCCGCACAGTTTGCGTACCATATTTCACCTAAAATATTTCACTCGCACCGCCCTACCATATATCTACTAAAATAATTTAGATGTGCATAAGCACCAGAGAGGTTTCCTATTCCATCTCGTAACACCATGCAGCCCAATCTATTTCTCCAAGCCCAGACGGTGGGGGCAAATAATAGTTTTGACTGGGCCGTTAAACTCCAACACAAACAGACAGAGAAAAAAATTACTCAACAGATACACAAATTCATGAAAATATTCACAGAAAGGCTGAGCTAGAGCTAGAAGGCATGTGGAACCAGAAAGGCTGAGCTAGAGCTAGAAGGCATGTGGAGCTAAAAGGCATATGGACTGATGGAAATGGTAGAGTCTGAGACTGCACATTATGCTTGCTAATTAGTCACTGCTGGCTGCACAGGTCTTTTTATAGGTCTTGTTGTGGCTTGGCATATATATCATGAAATTTGTTCTTCTGCTAACTGCATCAGGAGAAAAAGAGGGCTAGGGTCGATGAGGTGTATTTCTGGTCTCATCTTCAAACATTTTGCAAGACAACAAATTAGTTGTGATTTCAGAAATATATTTGCTATGGCAGATTGTGTTGAAAGAGACACATTTTTTTTTTAGCTCACCTGGGCCGAAAGCTTATAGGATGGTAGTCCCTCCGTCGTCCATCCGCACTTTTGACCTGATATATCTCTGTAGGTGATCTCGACCATTTCTCATCTGTAGCATGCCTCTGGTAGGGCATTGATGACATAAGCTTTTTTTCGAAATTGCACAAAAACTTTGGTTGCTATGGCAACCCCATAGCAACCACAAGGTCCCATAGACTTACAATGGAAACTGCTTGTTGTCACTGTAGCGCCTTCAGTTTTGATCAGGTCTTTCTGAAACTTATGTGTAAGGGGATAAAAACTTGGGTGAGTTTGAAAACCGGCTAAGTCGGCACATTTATCATAGAGTTACATCCCTTTGATTGCTGAAAATACGATTTTTTACCTTGTCATCACCTTAGCCCCTTCAGCTTTTATCAGATCTTTCTGAAACTTATATGTAAGGCGGCTGGTGATAAAAACTTGGATGAGTTCGAATACTGGCCAAGTCGGCACATTTATCATAGAGTTACGTCCCTTTGATTACTGAATACGCCGATTTTTTAACGTGTCATCAGCGTAGCCCCTTCAGTTTTGATTGGATCTTTCTGACACTTATCCGAGTTTTTATCCCCAGCCACTGTACATATGAGTTCAATAACAGGCCAACTCGGCCCATTTATCAAAGAGTTAATTCCATTTGATTGCTGAAAATGCCGATTTTTACCTTGTCATCACCGTAGCCCCTTCAGTTTTGACTGGATCTTCTTGAAACCTAAAAACAAGTAAGTCAGGGATAAAAGCTAGAATGAGTTAAAAACTGATGAGGTTGGCTCATCTTTTGTAGAGTCATGTCACCATTACTGTTGAAAATGCCTATTTTTAGCTCCCCTGACCGAAGGCCATGATGAGCTTTTGTGATTGTGAGATGTCCGGTTGCATCGTGTGTCGTCCGTGCGTAAAGTTTTCTTCTAAGAAAAAACTGATGAGGTCAGCCGATTTTTATGTCCCCGATAGCGATAGCGGGGACATATGGTTTTTGCCCTGTCTGTTTGTTTGTTTGTTTGTTTGTACGTGGACAACTTTAACGTTGGTCATAACTCTTGAACCAATGGAGACAGAGTGTTTATATTTGGCATGAAGGTTCTTTGTGACAAGAGCTTCACATTCGTGCAAAAAATTTGACCTGCGACCTTGACCTTTGACCTACTTAAAAGAAAAAAATAACATTGGTCATAACTTTTGAACCGCTTGAGATACAGCCTTCATATTTTGGCATGTATGCTCCTTGTGACAAAAGCTTTACATTCATGCAAAAATTTGGACCCATGACCACCTACTTAAATAAAAAAATAACATTTTGGTCATAACTTTTGAACCATTTGAGATACAGCCTTCATATTTTGCATGTAGGTTCCTTGTGCCAAGAGCTTTACATTCATGCAAAAAAATTTGAAATGTGACCTTGACCTACTTAAAAGAAAAAATAACATTGGTCATAACTTTTGAACCGCTTGAGATACAGCCTTCATATTTGGCATGTATGTTCCTTGTGACAAAGCTTTACATTCATGCATAAAATTTTGACCTGTGACCTTGACCTACTTAAAATAAAACCAGAGATTCAACTTCGGTGAAGTTGATGTCGCACCTGCTCCCCACCTGTCCCACAGAAAAAAAAAAAAGTTTTTTAAGGCAGAAGAAATGAATAAAGGGCTTTGAGAAGAATCCATAGCTATATATGTGAGGTAAAAAACTGACTAAGTCATACATGTGATAACTTTGCGATGACCATGCTGGAGATTGGATTTTCATTTCCTGGAGATTGGGTTCTCCTTCCTGGAGACTATTCAACGACAAGTTCGACACATCAATTTTATGCTTTTTTAGGTAAAATTGAAAAAAAAAGTAAAAATAATCAAAGAACAAAAGGACAACTTAGTAAGTTCACAATGTGGAAAAAGTGAAAAAAATTGATCCCAAGATAAAGTCCAAACCACATGCACATCCTCATACAATAACAAAAACACACACAAAGTTTCAAAATGATCAATATAAAACTGTAAGAGGAGTTGCAATGACAAGAGGTGCCAACCCTATATCAACTGAAGCTTAAAAATGGCTAAGTTCACAATGTGCAAAAAGTGAAAAAAAAAATATTCTGAGAATTATGTCGAAACTACATGCACAACCTCATACCATGGCGAAAGCACACGCAAAGTTTCAAAATGATCAGTATAAAACTGCAAGACGATTTGCGATGACAAGAGGTACCTATCATATATCAATTGAAGGTTAAAAATGTCTAAGTTCACAATGTGGAAAAAGAGACAAAAAATTATCCGAAGATAAAGTCCAAACCACATGCGCATCCTCATACCATGGCAAAAACACACACAAAGTTTCAAAATAATCGGAATGAAACTGTAGGAGTTGCGATGACAAGAGGTACCTATCGTATATCAAATGAAGCTTAAAAATGGCTAAGTTCATAATGTGCAAAAAGTGAAAAACAAGAGGGCTATGATGGCCCTGGATCGCTCACCTGATCCACAGAATAACAAGTGGGCCCCAAGGTCCATTATTAACCCCAGGGCAATAATGTGCATAATGTTGAGAGAGGTCTAAAAAGGTGAAGCTTCATACCAAATATCAACAAAGGCTATAATTTGAACAATCTTGGCAAAGGTCCACTAGATGAAGCTACACACCAAATATCAAAAACCTGGGCCTTGCGGTTTAAGAGAAGAAGATTCTTTTTAAGATATTCCCTACATAAGCATATGTAAAACCAAATGGCCCGGGGGCAAGGGCATTTTTGGCCTCAGGGCTATTATTTGAACAAGCTTGATAGAGGTACACTAGATGAAGCTTCACACCAAATATCAAAGACCTGGGCCTTGCTGTTTCAGAGAAGTAGATTTTCAAAGATTTTCTCTAGATAAGTCTATGTAAAACCAAAGGGCTCCGGGGCGGGGGCATTTGTGGCCCGAGGGCTATAATTTGAATAATCTTGTTGGAGGTCCACTAGATGAAGCTCCATACCAAATATCAAAGACATGGGACTTGCAGTTTCATATAGGAAGATTTTTAAAGATTTCCCTATATAAGTCTATGTAAAACCAAAGGGTCTCGGAGCGGGAGCATTTTTGGCCCCAGGGCTTTAATTTGAACAATCTTGACAGAGGTCCACTAGATGAAATTTCACATCAAATATCAAAGACCTAGACCATGTGGTTTCACAGAAGAAGATTTTTAAAGATTTTCTCTATATATGTCTATGTAAAACAAAGGGCTCCGAGGCGGGGGCATTTTTGGTCTCAGGGCTATAATTTGAACAATCTTGGTAGAGGTCCACTAGATGAAGCTTCATACCAAATATCAAAGACCTAGGCCTTGTGGTTTCAGAGAAGAAGATTTTTCAAGATTTTCCCTACATAAGTCTATGTAAAACCAAAGGGCCCCGGTGTGGGGGGCATTTTTGGCCCCAGGGCTATAATTTGAACAATTTTGGTAGAGGTCCACAAGATGAAGCTTCATACCAAATATCAAAGACCTGGGCCTTGCGGTTTCAGAGAAGAAGATTTTTAAAGATTTTCCCTATATAAGCCTATGTAAAACCATAGGGCCCTGGGGCGGGGGTATTTTTTGCCCCAGCACAATAATTTGAAAAATCATGGTAGGGGTCCAATAGATGAAGCTTCATACCAAATAGCAAAGACCTGGGCCTTGCGGTTTCAGGAGAAGATTTTTTAAGATTTTCCCGATATAAGCCCATGTAAAACCAAAGGGCCCCAGGGCGGGAGCATTTTTGGCCCCAGCACTATAATTTGAACAGCCTTGGTAGGGGTCCACAAGATGAAGCTTCATACCAAATATCAAAGACCTGGGCCTTGCGGTTTCAGAGAAGAAGACTTTTAAAGATTTTCCCTATATAATCCTATGTAAAACCAAAGGGCCCCGGGGCGGGGGCATTTTTGGCCCCAGCACTATAATTTGAACAACCTTGGTAGAGGTCCACTAGATGAAGCTGCATACCAAATAGCAAAGACCTGGACCATGTGGTTTCAGAGAAGAAGATTTTTAAAGGATTTCCCTATATAAGCCCATGTAAAACCAAAGGGCCCCGGGGCGGGGGCATTTTTGGCCCCAGCACTTTAATTTGAACAATCTTGGTAGGGGTCCACTAGATGAAGCTTCATACCAAATATCAAAGACCTGGGCCTTGTGGTTTCAGGGAAGAAGATTTAAGTTTTCGGTGAAAAAAATCTATTTTTGGCTCCTGTGACCTAGATGTGCAATGGACCGGAACCATTTGAACAACTTTTAGCGGGGACCACCTAAGGATCATTCCTGTGAAGTTTGGTCAAAATCCGATCAGTGGTTTAGGAGGAGATGTCGTTTGAAGAAATTGCTAACGCACGCACGGATGCACGACGGACAAAAAGTGATCCCAAAAGCTCACCTCGTCACTACGTGACGGTGAGCTAAAAATATTCTGAGAAGTATGTCGAAACCACATGCACATCCTCATACCATGGCAAAAGCACATGCAAAGTTTCAAATTGATCGGTATAAAACTGCAAGAGGAGTTGCGATGACAAGAGGTACCTATCATATATCAAATGAAGGTTAAAAATGAAAAAGGCTAACTATACTTTGCGGAACGGAATGGAACAACTTCAGGGGCACACGATGGAGTATAAATGTAAAACTTATATATTTATTTTAGTAAATGTTTTTGAGAATATTTAGGCTTATTATCGATTAGAAGTTTTTTCTCTTCAACATCTAAATGTTTTTGAGTTGTTTTTATAAAAGAATAGTTTGTGATTTGCCATTTCTGAACTTTGTTCCGTTCTGTTCCGCAAAGTATATTTATCCACACTGATAATCATATTTAACGGAACGGAACAAGATTATCCAGAATCAAAGTGCAGTCAATGTTCCGGAATCGATAAATTTACCTCACATCTCGCATCAGTGACGCCAAAGGGAAAGAAACACGAAGATGAAGTGACTATACCCTGATGAAAACATCACTAGCGCATAGCCGAAAAATGACCAAACAGTTATTCAAACACAACCACAACAAGCAATAAACAGCGACAGAAGAACCACCCCAGAAGGTTAGCAAAACATACTCCACTGTGGTGGGGGTTGGGGCTCAAATAGATTCAACATGACCACAGTCCTCGTCCCTGGCTCTGTCGCAGCCCAGACAAACAGGCGCCCCAGCCCTCATGAAGGCCCCAACCCACCAGCGCCACATCTCAGAGAACATAAAAATCAAATGCTGGAGCAAAAGAAAATCAACTCCGGTGGGCCCGACCATAGACAGAGCACCCAGCACCAACCAACATTACCATAAATAAAATCAAATAGTTCAAGCAAGGCTTTACGCTAGGACCGTAATAGGAACCGAGGCCCGAACCACCGGGACCTGTAAGCAAGTTATCATGAGCCCTAGCGGCATCTCAATTAAATACAAAAGACTCTACTTAAGGATTGTTTTGCAATAAAGGAATGAATGGAAGGGATAAAAAATAAGCAGACTTCCTCTTTTATTTCTTCTTAATGTTTTAAAAAATATACAAAGTACTGTCAACTAAGGCCTGGGTATAAATATAAAATGAATATATTTTTTTCATCAATTGTTTTTGAGAATATTTAGGCTTATTAAGTAAGAATATTTTGTGATTTGCCATTTCTAACCTTTGTTTCGTTCCGTTCCGTTCCGCAAAGTATAATTACCCACACTGATAATTATATTTAACGGAACAGAACGGAACAAGATTATCCAGACCTTCTTTCAGCTTCAAGAATTGAATGAAAGAACAGAACCAAGGAGCCAGAACTGGATACAACAAGAGGGATCTTGGCCCTGTATCGCTCACCTGTCTCCAGATGATCATAAGCAATGATTAGAAAACAAAAGTTGGCATTAGATGCTAGACATATTAGTCCGTGGCTCCCTGTGACAATACAGAGCTGACTTGTATGTCACTATTTGGACACCTTGTGGACACTGACAGTCAGGTCCTAGTGAACCAGTAGGAGATGAAGCAGCTCAGTCTTACTTACAATACAATACCTGGGCTGTGGGGCCGTCTAGTTTCAGACAAGAAGATTTTTAAAGGTTTTCCCTATGTAGGTCTATGTAAAACCGGTGAGCCCAGGTGTGGGGAATTGTTTGATGCCAAGGCTATAATTTGACAATCTTGGTTTTGTTTGTTTGATTTGAGGTTTAATGTCCCCGTCAACACTGTGTAGGTAATTTTGGAGACGTTGCTTCAAATTTTGTGGGATTTTACCCGAAATTGAGATAAAAAGACATCTCAAGCCCTGTCGCCCGATGAAACCAATAGGGCTTGGTTTAAACATATTTATTCATGAAATATATGACATATCATCCACAGAAAATAAATGTTATAGTGTAAGGATTTGAGCGAAAGCTACAAATAATTATAAAGCTCATCTCCTAATAGGGTTTATAAACATGGACGGGCCAATTCTCACCGCTTTGCCTGGACAGGCTCAAATCCTCTAAGCGATTTACCAGTACTCGTGTGCGGTCGGTTTCAGCTCTGCGTGGAAGCCTCATGGAGCCTATCTATTTCTTCAAGCCCCAATGGGTGGGGGCGGTGAACAATCTTGGTAGATGTCCACTAGATCTAACTTCATACCAGATATCGGACACCTGGGCCACCTGGTTTCAGACAAGAAGATTTTTTCAAGTTTTTTCCTATATAAGTCTATGTAAAACTGGTAGGCCCCTTCGCGGGGGCATTTTTGCGGCCTCAGGGGTATAATTTGAACAATCTTTGTAGAGGTCCACCAGATGAAGCTTCATACCAAATATCAAACACATGGGGCCATCTGGTTTCAGACAAGAATATTTTCAAAGGTTTTCCCTATATATGTCTATGTAAAACCGGTGGGACCCAGCGTGGGGGTATTTTTGGCCCCAGTGCCATAATTTGAACAATCTTGGTAAATGTCCACTAGACACAACTTCATACCAAATATCAAACACCTGGGCCATCTAGTTTCAGACTGAAAGATTTTCAAAGGTTTTCCCTATTTATGTCTACGTAAAACTGGTGGGACCCAGCGCTGGGACAATATTGGCCCAAGGGCTATAATTTGAACAATCTTGGTAGAGGTCCAATAGATGAAGCTTCATACCAAATATCAAAGACCTGGGCCTTGTGGTTTCTGAGAAGAACACTTTAAAAGGTTTTACCCTTTATAAGTCTATGTAAAACCGGTGGGCCCTGTTGTGAGGGCATTTTTGGCCCCAGGGCTATAATTTGAACAATCTTGGTAGAGGTCCACTAGTTGAAGCTTCATACCAAATAACAAAGACCTGGGCCTTGCGGTTTCAGAGAAGAAGAGTTTTCATAAAAAAAATCTATTTTTAGTCCCTGTGACCTGGATGTGCAATGAACTGGAATAATTTGAACAACTTTGAAAGGGGATCACCTAAAGATCATTCCTGTGAAGTTTGGTTGAAATCGGATCAGTGGTTTAGGAGGAGATGTCGTTTGAAGAAATTGTTTTCGGACGGACGGACGCACGCACGGACGACGGACAAAATGTGATCACAAAAGCTCACCGTATCAATAAGTGACAGGTGAGCTAAAAATGTTAAACTGAGGGTTTAAGACTGTTCCGTTCCGTTCCGCAAAGTATTATTATCCACACCGATAATAATATTTAATGGAACGGAACGGAACAAGAATATCTAGAAGTGCTTTTAGCTTCCAGCAAGTGAGAAAAATCAACCCTTGCAGCATCCAGATGTACTAAATATTAAAAAAAGAATAACACAGGAAAAATTAAATTCAAATACCACAGCCATCCAATGCTACCGAAAAAAGGACATTTTTAGCTCACCTGACCGAAGGTCATAGTGAGCTTTTGTGACTGTGAGATGCCCGGCGACGTCGTGCGTAAACTTTTCTTGTTAACACTTTAGAGGCCACAGTTTTGGTCCAATCATCATCAAACTTGCTCAGAATGATCATCCTGACAATATCTAGGTCAAGTTCGAATATGGGTCATGTCGGGTCAAAAAGTAGGTCAGTAGGTCAAATCATAGAAAACCTTGTTAACACGCTAGAGGCCACAGTTTTTTTTTCAGTCATCTTCAAACTTGCTCAGAATGATCATCCTGACAATATGTCGGACAAGTTCGAATATGGGTCATATCGGGTCAAAAAGTAGATTACCAGGTCAAATCAAAGGAAATCCTTGTTAACATTCTAGAGGCGACAGTTTTGGTCCAATCATCCTCAAACTTGCTCAGGATGATCATCTTGATAATATCTCGGTCAAGTTCGAATATGGGTCATGTCAGGTCAAAAAGTAGGTCAGGAGGTCAAAACCAGAAAAAAACTTGTTAGCACTCTAGAGGCCACAGTTTTGGTCCAATCATCCTCAAACTTGCTCAGAATGATCATCCTGACAAAATGCAGGTCAAGTTCAAATATGGTTCACGTCGGGTCAAAAAGTAGGTCAGCAGGTCAAATCATAGAAAAACCTTTTTAACACTCTAGAGGCCACAGTTTTGGTCCAATCATCCGCAAACGTACTCAGAAAGTTCATCCTGGCAATATCTCGGTCAAGTTTGAATATGGATCATTCGGGTCAAAAAGTAGGTCAGATCATAGAAAAACCTTGTTAACACTCTAGAGGCCATTGTTTTGTTCCAGTCATCCTCAAACTTGCTCAGAATGATCATCCTGACAATATCTCGGTCAAGTTAGAATATGGGTCATGTGTCAAAAAGTAGGTCAGTAGATCAAACCACAGAAAAACCTTGTTAGCACTCGAGGCCACAGTTTTAGTCCAATCATCCTCAAACTTGCTCAGAATGATCATCCTGTCAATATCTAGGTCATGTTTTATTATGGGTCATGTCGGGTCAAAAAGTATGTCAGTAGGTAAAATCATAGAAAAACCTTGTTGACACTCTAAGAGGCCACAGTTTTGGTCCAATCATCCTCCAACTTGCCCAGAATGATCATCCTGACAATATCTAGGTTAAGTTCGAATATGGGTCCTGTCGGGTCAAAAACTAGGTCAGTAGGTCAAACCATAGAAAAACCTTGTTAACACTCGAGAGGCCACAGTTTTGATCCAATCATCCTCGAACTTGCTCAGGACGATTATCTTGATAATATCTCAGTCACTTTCGAATATGGGTCATGTCAGGACAAAAAGTAGGTCAGTAGGTCAAATCATAGAAAAACCTTGTTAACACTCTAGAGGCCACAGTTTTAGTCCAATCATCCTCATACATGCTCAGAATGTTCATCCTGACAATATCTCGGGCCAAGTTTGAAAATTGGTCATTTCGGGTGTAAAAGTAGGTCAGTAGGTCAGATCATAGAAAAACCTTGTTAACACTCTAGAGGCCACAGTTTTGGGCCAGTCATCCACAAACTTGCTCAGAATGATCATCTTGACAATATCTGGTCAGGTTCGAATATTGGTCATGCGGGGTCGAAAAGAGGGGAGTAGGTTAAATTATAGAAAAACCTTGTTGACACTCTAGAGGCCACGGTTTTATTCCAGTCAACATCAAACTTGCTCAGAATTGACCTCTTTTGGTAATACCTTGGTCAGGAGGGGTATTTTAGGAATATAGTGGTACCTTTTACAAAGGGCCACCCCCTTCCCCCTGCCCACACTCCCTTTGCCACCATTGTTAGTTAGACTGAGCGTGTTCATCTCCGTCTGGTGCACCAGGACCTGACCCTCAATGTACACAAGGTGCCCAGATAGTGACATACAAGTCAGCTCTGTATTGTCAAAAGGGATGGATACCCACCTCTCCCCACTCGTCACCATGAGTCATTGCTAGTTAGTTAGACTGAGCCCATTCATCTCTGTCTGGTGCACTAGGACCTGACCCTTAATGTCCACAAGGTGTTCAGATAGTGACATACAAGTCGGCACTGTATTGTCAAAGGGAACTTTTGAATGACTTCTTCCTCAAAAAAGAAAACAATTTTGAAGGAACGTTCCATGAGTGACACTGACAATTTTCCACTGAACACGATCCTAAATAGCTTGATTGATTTTGAAATGTTCCTTGAGTCACTGTCAGCCAAAATTACTCTTACCCTCCACTCCACCTTATATTACCTTCCATAAGGATCAGGTGAGCGATCCAGGGCCATCATGGCCCTCTTGTTTATATTGTGTAAGTGCCGTCGTCTGGACGGCACAAACACAATCAAAATTTGAAGCGGTTTCTTTAGGTGGTAGAGCTGGAAAAGCATTTCATCACAAGGTCTGGTAAAACTCTCACAAAATCGGAAGCAACGTTTTCAAAATGACATAAATGGTGTTGACGGAGACGTTGAACCTCAACACAAACAAAGCATATCGTTTATTTATTATAAGTAAAAACAAGTTTTATTTCACTTCTTCGAAACTTTGTTCCGTTCCGTTCCGCAGAGTATAATCATCCACGTCAACATATATACCAGTCGATCCTGGGTATACAGCTATCTGAATAAGCATTAACAGGTCGTGTCAGTCCAGCACACAAGGTTCAGAAAGCTCCAGAAATCATTTGACCTCATCATCAGTCAGGGGTGTTATTATAACTGTGCATTTATAGTTTCACTTTCTTGTGATGTCTTTGAGTTTTGTGCTCTACTGTTGACATATCCTACCTTTAAGTTAGATGGTCATTATCAGCTCTGCAGCAAAACATGGTTCTAATTGCCACTGTGGGGGATAATTGACCAAAGTTTAATGAGAACCCTTCCAAGGGTAAAGGAGATATGGAACGGACACAAAATTCAAAGTTTCAAACACTTGACCTTCAGATTTCAGATGTGACCTTGACCTTGAGTCGGCAAGGTATATTTATGGGTTCTGCACACCAGCTCACTGAAAAGAATATTTGACCAAAGTTTAATGAAAATCCTTCTACGGGTAAAGGAGTTATGGAACGGACACAAAATTCCAAGTTTCAAACACATGGCCTTCAACTGTGACCTTGACCTTGAGTCGGCATGTTTCAGTTATGAGTTCTGCACATCAGCTCACTTAGACGAATAATTGACCACAATTCAATGAAAATCTATCAAAGGGTTCAGGAGATATAGAGCGGACAAGAAAGTGTTACGGACAGACAAACTGACGTGGGACAGACGGACGGACAGACAGACGAACACCATTCCTATAATCCCCGCTCCACTTCGCAGCGGGGGATTAATAAGAACAAATGTTGGACAGGATCCAATATCTTCGGTTTCTGTCAGAAAAGAAAGGACAAACAGAAATCCGTGGCGAAACTCTTGAGACATGGTCTTGCGAAACTCAACTAGTTCAATTCTTCCATGACATTGTGATTAATCTGGATGGGGCCATAAATCGTGGCCACAAACAGACGGACTTGATCATCATGGATTTCGCCAAGGCCTTTGACAAGATACCTCACAGAAGGCTATTGTACAAATTGGACTACTATGGGATAAGACGATCCACACATAATTGGATTAGCTCATGGCTCTCCGGGCGCTCTCAACAAGATGTACTTGACGGCCAAGCGTCTGATCCAGTCCCTGTTCTATCTTGTGTCCCACAAGGTTCGGTCCTTGGACCGGTCCTCTTTTTGATATTCATCAATGATTTCCCTGATAACATCAGGTCATCTGTCCGTTTGTTTGCTGATGATTGTGTCCTGTATAATGACATATTCTCCTTCTGACTGTCGCATTTTACAATATGACCTGGATCGACTTGCACAATGGTGAGCAGATTGGCAGATGGAGTTCAATGTAGCCAAATGCCATTCAATGAGGATGTCACGACACTTCAGGACAAGCAAATTAAGTATGATTACACACTACACCAGCAAACTTTGGAGCAAGTTCACTCCGACAAATATCTTGGTATCACCATCACTGACGATCTCGATTGGGGTCAACATATCTCTGAAATATCATCTAAAGCAACTAGGACCTTAGGATTCCTTAGACGTAATTTGGCTTTTGCACCTCGGCAGACAAAGGATGTTGCATATAAAACATTGGTTCGCCCTCAGCTTGAATATGCATCACCCATTTGGCATCCATATGTTAAAACTCAGATTCAGCAGGTGGAGAGGGTGCAGAGGACAGCTGCTCGATGGACCTGCAGACGATGGCGAAATAGAAGTAGCGTCGGTGACATGCTTGATGAGCTAGAGTGGCCATCCCTGGAGACCCGTCGTGAGCAGTCCTCCTTAACCTTCTTCTACAAGATACATTCTGGTACAGTATCAATTGACAAGGATAGGTATTTGACCCCTGCAACAGTGTCAACCCGGACAAGGGCATCAAGAGCAAATAACTCACAGTATCGTAGGTACCAGTCCTAAAGTGATGCCCTGAAAAACGCTTTCTTCCCTAGAACTATTCCTCAGTGGAATAGTCTTCCATCTTCTGCGGTGAATGCCAAGACTGCAGAGGAGTTCAAAGCCCGCACAGTATAAGATTGAGACTCAGAGGTATGCGTTTTAGGATACCTCTGTGTTTGGATTGTAAATAGTTTTAAGGACTCATCCAGAGATGATTTTTTTGTGTGTGTGCTAAAGTCTAAATTTAGCCACCCACCCAACTGAGGTAATGGCCAAATATGACCGACTCAGTATGAGAAGATAGATAGATAAACAACACAACACAAAACAAACAAAAAAACATTTTCGAATTTCGACTATAACCTGCGACATTGGTCATATTGGCATATTTCCGCACAGATCAATACCTATGGAACCCGGGCGTCTGTCAATAGTATTTTTACCGAGTTTCTGCTATTGCCAGACGTCTGTCAATAGCATTTTTACCGAGTTTCTGCTATTACCAGGCGTATGTCAATTGCATATTTACCGAGTTTCTGCTGTTGCCAGACGTCTGACAATAGGCATTCCGATTTTTTGTTGTTGGTTTTTGTCAAAATTTTATGGAAATTATTCATTTTATTTTCATTACAATACATGTATATCGGTATAAAATTTTAAAATACGATTATATAAGTTCTGAGTGCCAAGAAAAATGTACTGCGGAAAAAAAAACTCTTGGAGCACATCAGCATATGTTAACTTGTCATTTTTGGAAACTAAGGCTATGGGATTCAACCTCAAGCTGCAAATGTTGACGGCTGCAAATAGAGTTTGTTTTAAGTGGAACACCTCTCGTACATGAACCTTTCCTACACAACAAATGGGATAAATATGTTTTATACAAGAATTCCACCAAAGGCGATGTCAGCCTCGTTAGCGTTCGACTCATGATCGAGAGGTTGTGCGTTTGAATCCGGCACCCGGTATAGGCAAGACACGTAATGACACTGCCTCACTCCACCCAGGTGTAAATGGGTAGCAGTGGTGTAATAGTCAATGCCTCTCGCGCGCGTGGAAACATCCGGAATGAGTGTTGGAGAGCGATTAAATAAGCTTGACGCTTCCATCGCAATCGAACTAAAATAAATTCGTATAAAATAAAATAAAGGTGATGTCGTGTTTATGGAGCGCAAAGTCACCGAACCATGAAATCTAGGCCAAGGTCAAATATTAATGCTTTCATAAAATTTGCCATTCATAGATGCACGCTTGTATCCAGTATCATTAATGAAGCTCTTACAGTTCTTGAGAAATGAACTTATAACATTAGGTTGAACACTAGGGTTGATGCAATAGTTCACTAAGTAATGTGTGTGTGTGTGTGTGTGTGTGTGTGTGTGTGTGTGTGTGTGTGTGTGTGTGTGTGTGTATGTGTGTGTGTGTGTGTGTGTGTGTGTGTGTGTGTGAATTCGGGTTTAACGTCGCTTTCAACAATTTTTCAGTCATATCACGACGGTGTCTGGTTGCGACAGGGAGCCCAATGCTCACTTTTATAGTGCTGCCTCACTGAAGTATCCTGCAGGGTGTAATGACGGCGCTCCATGCTGGGCACCTCCACGCTGGGAACGTTTGCTCCACCGTGGGCACACTCTTTTCCTACAGTTGCAGCTATACTTAGACTGGTTGCTCGGTTCATTAAAATTGGAGCAAATTTTCACAGGGTCTTTTCGTCCCTTGAATTCAAAGAAAACCTACAGAAGCATTAATTATTTGTCATTGCCATTTTCTTAGCTCCCGTTGTGTAGAAGTCAAATTATGACCGTACAACTTAAAGTTGTGGGTGTAGACTTTTATACTTATAGGAATGCGATTGGCACTTTAAAGCCGTTATCAGGTGTATTTATAGCTTCGCAAGGGAGATTACCATAGAATTGGAACCACAAGAAAATGCTATTTAATTTTAAATAGCCGCATTCAGCGTTTGATTTTCTGTAATATCTAAATATAATAGGATAATGTAAATTTATTTCACAAAAAAATGTTGTTTTAAACGTTTAAGGTACGTTATTTTTCGTATTTTATTATAAATACTTATCAATTTGAGACACCACCTTTACTTAAATAAACATAACGACTGATATATAAATATTGATCTATTTCCTTCGCAAACTGCTAGTTTTTTTTTCTTGTTACTGTGGAAAGCTCAACACTAAATTTAAGTCTTACATGCATTAGGGTAAACCGTTTTCAAATCACGTGAAGTAAAATTTATTTCAAGTCGGTTTTAATGTACTGGAAAATTTGCTTGAACTCTGCTTGGCATGGAGCAACAAATTTTGTCCTATTCATGCCGTTGCTCCACCCTGGGAACGTAAGCGTCGTATTGGGAGGCGTATTGGAGCGTTTCCTTGAACTGTGGTGGACATGTAGTGACTTTCGACCTATTCTTGCTGGTATTCAACCCTGGGCACAATATCAGTCGTATTGGTACGTTTCCTTGAACTCTGTGCTGGACTGATGGATCGACAACGGACCTATCCCTGTCGTTGCTCCACGCTGGGTACGTTGGCAGTCGTAGTGGTACTGTTGCTTAATCTGTGCTGAACATGGTGCGACAATGGACCTATTCCTGCAGCTGCTAAACCCTGTGTAAGTTAGAAGTCGTATTGGAACGTTTGCTTGAACTATGCTGGACATGTAGCGGGAATGGACCTATTCCTGCCATTGCCTCGTTCCGAGCTGGGCACACTAAATATATTTCCAGAGCGCTAGAATGCTCTCTGCTGGGAACAGGCCGGCCTCGCTCCGCGCTGGGCACACTATATATATTTCCAGAGCGCTCGCATGCTCTGTGCTGGGAACAGAACATCTATAAGACCATTGGCGGCTTTACTCCACGCTGGGCACACTATATATATTACCAGAGTGAGTGCTCGCATGCTCTGTGCTGGAAACAGAACAACTATAAGACCATTGTTGTCCTCGCTCCACGCTGGGCACACAATATATATTTCCAGAGCGCTCGCTTGGTCTGTGCTGGGAACAGAACAACTATAAGACCATTGTTGGCCTCGCTCCACGCTGGGCACACAATATATATTTCCAGAGCGCTCGCTTGGTCTGTGCTGGTAACAGAACATCTATAAGACCATTGTTGGCCTCGCTCCACGCTGGGCACACTATATATATTTCCAGAGTGCTCGCATGCTCTCTGCTGGGAACTGAACAACTATAAGACCATTGTTATCCTCGCTCCACGCTGGGCACACAATATATATTTCCAGAGCGCTTGCTTGGTCTGTGCTGGGAACAGAACAACTATAAGACGCCTCGCTCCACGCTGGGCACACTATATATATTTCCAGAGTGCTCGCATGCTCTCTGCTGGGAACTGAACAGCTATAAGACCATTGCCGGCCTCGCTCCACGCTGGGCGCACACTATATTTATTTCCAGAGTGCTCGCATGCTCTTTACTGGGAACAGAACAACTATAACACCATTGTTGGCCTCGCTCCACGCTGGGCACACTATATATATTTCCAGAGTGCTCGCATGCTCTGTACTGGGAACAGAACAGCTATAAGACCATTGTTGACCTTTCCCAATGCAGGGCACACCATATATATTTCCAGACTGCTCGCATGATCTATGCTGGGAACACAACACTTTAAGACAATTGTTGGCCTCGCTCCACACTGGGCACACTATCTATATTTCCAGAGTGCTCGCATTGTCTGTGCTGGGAACAGAACAACTATAAGACCATTGTCGGCCCCGCTCCACGCTGGGCACACTACATATATTTCCAGAGTGCTGGCATGCTCTGTGCTGGGAACAGAACGACTATAAAACTATTCCCGGGGTCGCTCCACGCCGGGCACACTATATATATTTCCAGAGTGCTCGCATGCTCTGTGCTGGGAACAGAACTTCATTAAACCATTGCCGGCCTCGCTACACGCTGGGCACACTATATATATTTCCAAAGTGCATGAATGATCCGTGCTTGGAGCAGAACAACTATATAAGCCATTGGCGGCCTCGCTCCACGCTTGGCACAGTATATATATTTCCAGAGTGCTCGCATGCTATGTGCTGGGAAGAGAACAAATATAAGACCATTGTTGGCCTCGCTCCGCGCTGGGCACAGTATATATATTTCCGGAGCGCTCGCATGCTCTGTGCTGCTGCTCCTGTGCTGGGAACAGAACAACTATAAGACCATTGTTGGCCGCGCTCCACGCTGGACACACTATATACATCTCAAGGGCGCTCGCTTGCTCTCTGATGGGAACAGAACAAATACAAGACCATTGTTTGCCTCCCTCCTTGCTACGCACACTACATATGTTTACAGAGTGCTCGCATGCTCTGTGCTGGAAACACAACACTGAGAGACAATTGTTGGCCTCGCTCCACGCTGGGCACAATATCTATATTTCCAGAGTGCTCGCATTGTCTGTGCTGGGAACAGAACAACTTTAAGACCATTGCCGGCCCCACTCCACGCTGGGCACACTATATATATTTCCAGAGTGCTGGCATGCTCTGTGCTGGGAACAGAACAACTGTAAAACCATTCCCGGCCTCGCTCCAAGCCGGGCACACTATATATATTTACAGAGTAATCACATGCTCTGTGCTGGGAACAGAACAACAATAACACCATTGCCGACCTCGCTCCACGCTGGGCACACTATATATATTTCCAAAGTGCTCGAATGATTCGTGCTTGGAATAGAACAACTATAAACCATTGCCGGCCTCGCTCCATGCTGGGCACATTATATATATTTCCAGAGTGCTCGCATGCTCTGTGCTGGGAACAGAACAAATATAAGACCATTGTTGGCCTCGCTCCACGCTGGACACACTATATATATTTCTAGAGTGCTCGCATGCTCTGTGCTGGGAACAGAACAACTATAAGACCATTGTTGGCCTCGCTCCACGCTGGGCACATATATAATTCCGGAGCGCTCGCATGCTCTGTGCTTGGAACTTAACAACTTTAAGACCATTGTTGGCCTCACTCCACGCTGGGCACACTGTATATATTTCCAGACTGCTCGCATGCTCTGGGCTGGGAACAGAACAGCTTTAAGACCATTGTTGGCCTCTATCCACGCTGGGCACACTGTATATATTTCCAGAATGCTCGCATGCTCTGTGCTGGAAACTGAACAAATATAAGACCATTGTTGGCCTCGCTCCACTCTGGGCACACTATATATATTTCCAGAATGCTAGCATGCTCTGTGCTGGGAAAAGAAAAACTATCTGACCATTGCCGGCCTCGCTCCTCGCTGGGCATACAAGTATATTTCCAGAGTGTTCGCATGCTCTGTGCTGGGAACAGAAAAACTATAAGACCATTGACGGCCTCGCTCTACGCTTGGCACACTTTATATATTTCCAGATTGCCCTCATCCTCTGTGCTGGGAACAGAACAACTATAAGACCATTGCCGGTCTCGCTCCACGCTGGGCACACTATACATATTCCCAGAGTGTTCGCATGCTCTGTGCTGGGAACAGAACAACTATAAAAGCATTGCCGGCCTCGCTCCACGCTGGGCACACTATATATCTTTCCAGAGTGGTCGTTTGCTCTGTGCTGGAAACAGAACAACTATTAAACCATCGCCGACCTCGCTCCCCGCTGGGCACACTAAATATAGTTCCAGAGTGCTTACATGCTCTGTGCTGGGAACACAACAACTATAAAACCATTGCCAGCCTCGCTCCACGCTGGGCACACTATATATATTTCTAGTATGCTTGCATGCTCTGTGCGGGGAACAGAACAACTTAAAGACCATTGCCGGCCTCGCTCCACGCTTGGTACACTATATATATTTCCAGAGTGCCCGCATCCTCTGTGCTGGGAACAAAACAACTATAAGACCATTGCCGGCCTCTCTCTACGCTGGGCACACTATATATAATTTGCAGAGTGCTCGCATGCTCTGTGATGAGAACAGAACAACTTTAAGGCCATTGTCGGCCTCGCTCCACGCTGGGCACACTATATATATTTCCAGAGTGCTCGCATGCTCTGAACTGGGAACAGAACAGCTATAAGACCATTGTTGACCTCCCCCTATGCTGGGCACACCATATATATTTCCAGACTGCTCGCATGATCTGTCCTGGGAACACAACACTATAAGACAATTGTTGGATTCGCTCCACACTGGGCACACTATATATAGTTCCAGAGTGCTCGCATTGTCTGTGCTGGGAACAGAATAACTATAAGACCATTGCCGGCCCCGCTCCATGCTGGGCACACTACATATATTTCCAGAGTGCTGGCATGCTCTGTGCTGGGAACAGAACGACTATATAACTATTCCCGGCCTCGCTCCATGCAGGGCACACTATATATATTTCCAGAGTGCTCGCATGCTCTGTGCTGGGAACAGAACTTCATAAGACCATTGCCGGCCTCGCTCCATGCTGGGCACACTACATATATTTCCAGAGTGCTGGCATGCTCTGTGCTGGGAACAGAACGACTATAAAACTATTCCCGGCCTCGCTCCATGCAGGGCACACTATATATATTCCCAGAGTGTTCGCATGCTCTGTGCTGGGAACAGAACATTTATAAACGCATTGCCGGCCTCGCTCCACGCTGGGCACACTATATATCTTTCCAGAGTGGTCGTTTGCTCTGTGCTGGAAACAGAACAACTATTAAACCATCGCCGACCTCGCTCCCCGCTGGGCACACTGAATATAGTTCCAGAGTGCTTACATGCTCTGTGCTGGGAACACAACAACTATAAAACCATTGCCAGCCTCGCTCCACGCTGGGCACACTATATATATTTCTAGTATGCTTGCATGCTCTGTGCGGGGAACAGAACAACTTAAAGACCATTGCCGGCCTCGCTCCACGCTTGGCACACTATATATATTTCCAGAGTGCCCGCATCCTCTGTGCTGGGAACAAAACAACTATAAGACCATTGCCGGCCTCGCTCCACGCTGGGCACACTATATATATTTTGCAGAGTGCTCGCATGGCCTGTGATGGGAACAGAACAACTATAAGACCATTGTCGGCCTCGCTCCACGCTGGGCACACTATATATATTTCCAGAGTGCTCGCATGCTCTGAACTGGGAACAGAACAGCTATAAGACCATTGTTGACCTCCCCCTATGCTGGGCACACCATATATATTTCCAGACTGCTCGCATGATCTGTCCTGGGAACACAACACTATAAGACAATTGTTGGATTCGCTCCACACTGGGCACACTATATATAGTTCCAGAGTGCTCGCATTGACTGTGCTGGGAACAGAATAACTATAAGACCATTGCCGGCCCCGCTCCATGCTGGGCACACTACATATATTTCCAGAGTGCTGGCATGCTCTGTGCTGGGAACAGAACGACTATAAAACTATTCCCGGCCTCGCTCCATGCAGGGCACACTATATATATTTCCAGAGTGCTCGCATGCTCTGTGCTGGGAACAGAACTTCATAAGACCATTGCCGGCCTCGCTCCACGCTGGGCACACTATATATATTTCAAAAGTGTACGAATGATCCGTGCTTGGAACAGAACAACTATAAGCCATTGCCGGCCTCGCTCCACGCTGGGCACAGTATATATATTTCCAAAGTGCTCGAATGATTCGTGCTTGGAATAGAACAACTATAAACCACTGCCGGCCTCGCTCCACGCTCTGGCACATTATATATATTTCCAGAGTGCTCGCATGCTCTGTGCTGGGAACAGAACAAATATAAGACCATTGTTCGCCTCGCTCCACGCTGGACACACTATATATATTTCTAGAGTTCTCGCATGCTCTGTGCTGGGAACAGAACAACTATAAGACCGTTGTTGGCCTCGCTCCACGCTGGGCACATTATATATAATTCCAGAGTGCTCGCATGCTCTGTTCTTGGAACTGAACAACTGTAAGACCATTGTTGGCCTCACTCCACGCTGGGCACACTATATATATTTCCAGACTGCTCGCATGCTCTATGCTGGGAACAGAACAGCTTTAAGACCATTGTTGGCCTCTCTCCTCGCTGGGCACACTATATATATTTCCAGAATGCTCGCATGCTCTGTGCTGGAAACTGAATAAATATAAGACCATTGTTGGCCTCGCTCCACGCTGGGCACACTATATTTATTTCCAGAGAATGCTAGCATGCTCTGTGCAGGGAAAAGAAAAACTATCTGACCATTGCCGGCCTCGCTCCTCGCTGGGCACACTATGTATATTTCTAGAGTGTTCGCATGCTCTGTGCTAGGAACAGAACAACTATAAGACCATTGACGGCCTCGCTCTACGCTTGGCACACTTTATATATTTCCAGAGTTCCCGCATCCTCTGTGCTGGGAACAGAACAACTATAAGACCATTGCCGGCCTCGCTCCACGCTGGGCACACTATATATATTTCCAGAGTGTTCGCATGCTCTGTGCTGGGAACAGAACAACTATAAAAGCATTGCCGGCCTCCCTCCACACTGGGCACACTATATATCTTTCCAGAGTGCTCGTATGCCCTGTGCTGGAAACAGAACAACTATTAAACCATCGCCGACCTCGCTCCCCGCTGGGCACACTATATATATTTCCAGAGTGCTCACATGCTCTGTGCTGGGAACACAACAACTATAAAACCATTGCCAGCCTCGCTCCACGCTGGGCACACTATATATATTTGTAGTGTGCTTGCATGCTGTGATGGGAACAGAACAACTATAAGACCATTGTCGGCCTCGCTCCACGCTGGGCACACTATATATATTTCCAGAGTGCTCGCATGCTCTGTACTGGGAACAGAACAGCTGTAAGACCATTGTTGACCTCCCCCTATGCAAGGCACACCATATATATTTCCAGACTGCTCGAATGGTCTGTGCTGGGAACACAACACTATAAGAGAATTGTTGGATTCGCTCCACACTGGGCACACTATCTATATTTCCAGAGTGCTCGCATTGTCTGTGCTGGGAACAGAATAACTATAAGACCATTGCCGGCCCCGCTCCACGCTTGGAACACTACATATATTTCCAGAGTGCTGGCATGCTCTGTGATGGGAACAGAACGACTATGAAACTATTCCCGGCCTCGCTCCACGCAGGGCACACTATATATATTTCCAGAGTGCTCGCATGCTCTGTGCTGGGAACAGAACTTCATAAGACCATTGCCGGCCTCGCTCCACGCTGGGCACACTATATATATTTCCAAAGTGTACGAATGATCCGTGCTTGGAGCAGAAAAACTATAAGCCATTGCCGGGCTCGCTCCACGCAGGGCACAGTATATATATTTCCAGAGTGCTCGCATGCTCTGTGCTGGGAAGAGAACAAATATAAGACCATTGTTGGCCTCGCTCCGCGCTGGGCACAATATATATATTTCCGGAGCGCTCGCATGCTCTGTGCTGGGAACAGAACAAATATAAGACCATTGTCGGCCTCGCTCCACGCCGGGCACACTATATATATTTCCAGAGTGTTCACATGCTCTGTGCTGGAAACAGAACAAAAATAAGACCATTGCCGGCCTCGCTTCCCGCTGGACACACTATATATATTTCCAAAGTGCTCGAATGATTCGTGCTTGGAATAGAACAATTATAAACCACTTCCGGCCTCGCTCCACGCTGGACACATTATAAATATTTCCAGAGTGCTCGAATGCTCTGTGCTGGGAACAGAACAACTATAAGACCATTGTTGGCCTCGCTCCACGCTGGACACACTATATATATTTCTAGAGTCTTCGCATGCTTTGTGCTGGGAACAGAACAGCTTTAAGACCATTGTTGGCCTCTCTCCACGCTGGGCACACTATATATATTTCCAGAATGCTCGCATGCTCTGTGCTGGAAACTGAATAAATATAAGACCATTGTTGGTCTCGCTCCACGCTGGGCACACTATATTTATTTCCAGAATGCTAGCATGCTCTGTATTGGGAAAAGAAAAACTATCTGCCCATTGCCGGCCGCGCTCCTCGCTAGGCACACTATGTATATTTCTAGAGTGTTCGCATGCTCTGTGCTGGGAACAGAACAACTATAAGACCATTGATGGCCTCGCTCTACGCTTGGAACACTATATATCTTTCCAGAGTGCTCGTATGCTCTGTGCTGGAAACAGAACAACTATAAGACCATTGCCGGCCTCGCTCCCCGCTGGGCACACTAAATATATTTCCAGAGTGCTCACATGCTCTGTGCTGGGAACACAACTATGAAACCATTGTCAGCCTCGCTCCACGCTGGGCACACTATATATATTTCCAGAGTGCTGGCATGCTCTGTGCGGGGAACAGAACAATTTAAAGACCATTGCCGGCCTCGCCCCACGCTTGGCACACTATATATATTTCCAGAGTGCCCGCATCCTCTGTGCTGGGAACAGAACAACTATAAGACCATTGCCGGCCTCGCTCCACGCTGGGCACACTATAAATATTTCCAGAGTGCTCGCATGCTCTGTGATGGGAACAGAACAACTATAAGACCATTGCCGGCCCCGCTCCACGCTGGGCACACTACATATATTTCCAGAGTGCCCGCATGCTCTGTGCTGGCCAGGTCTCTTGAATTGTGCTGGAGGTGGAGCGACTATTATCCCTACTCCTGCCACTGCTCCACGCTGGGCACTTTCACAATCTTAATGGCGTTGTCTCACAGAGCGTGCGACAGATCCAGTAGAATATGTACCGCTCCCAGCGTGGAGTATTAGCATGAATAGGTATTATACGCTCCAATAATGCCGTCGCTCCATGCTGGGCACCTCCACTCTCAGAACGGCCACTCATTTGTGTCCAATAGAACGGTTGATTTATTGACTTCATATTCACCCACCCGTATCGAGACCATTAAACTACAGGGCCTTAATAATCCTGAGCTGTTGGACACGTTAGCAGTCGTACCAGAGTACTGTAGCGTTCGCTTGAACTGTGCTAGGCGAGGAGCAACTATAACACCTATTCCTGTCATTGCTCCACGCTGAAGTCGTACTTGATCGTTTGCTTGAAATATGCTTGATTGTAGCGACTGTTACACCTATTAGGCTATCCTTTCTCTACGCTGGGCAAGTTATTAGTCGTACTGAAGCAATCTCTTGAACTCTGCTCAACATAAAATGACTTAAGACCTATTTCTCCCTGTTTCTACCCTTGCTCCACGCACAGTACGTTAGCATCAAACTGGAGCGTTTGCTTTAACGGTGCTATTGATGGAGTGACTCTAAGACCCTTTTTCAGCCCTTGCTCAATGCTGGGTGTGTTAGCAATCGAAATGGAGCATTTGCGTTCACAGTTCTGGACATGGGGCGACTTTAGACCTGTGAGGGTCTGAGAGCCAAATATGAGGATTTTATATTTAAAGCTTTTACTTGTAGCAATGTTACTTATTTGAGTTGTTTCCCTTGTTTTATTGGTGGACTGAACGTGTTATTTTATGGAAATTCGTAAACGATCTGATTTATATTTGATTATCCTGCATTTGTTGGCATTATATTTGTTTGTATGCCTATTGCTCAATGTTTAGATTGACTTTGGCAGACAAATGTTACTCAAAGGATTGCAAACGGATGCAAGGTTTCCACATTATGCTTATAAGATTCATTTAATATATATATATATATGTTGCGTGCAGCAGGGTTAGAAACAGCTATATTGAAACTATTTATAACATACGGCTATTCCTGCCGTTGCTTTGAGATACAAGATACAAGAATTTTATTGCGAATTTTAGGCCCACGTAGGAGCACATAAAGAGGCATATTATAATAATGATGGATAAACCAAGTAGACAATCAAGGAAAGAATTCCAAACGACAGAGGCATGTGAAACAAAAAAAAAAAAAAAACTGGAAAACCCAGTGTAAATGATATCTGGGTGATATCATCATTATCCTAAGTATTGGGACAGACAGTCCTACCCAAACAGTGCAGACCCAGATCAGGAGCAGTCTGGTCAGGGCCTACACTGTTTTCAATTTCGTCTGCACCCAAGGACCCGCTGCTGTATCATAAAACAAGCTTGTGCTTATACAAAAATTGCTTGTTTACATTACGATAACTCGCCCGTGCGACATAGTGCATTTTTCACATCTCCAAAATGGCTACTTTTCTGATGAAAATCCTTCACATTTCTCCCACAAATGCCCAAAACACAGGATGTGGGTGCCCGTTAGAACCGTCTCATAGAGGCGGTTCTAAGGAGCACCCACAATCCATGTCTCGGAGCAGAAATAAGAAAAATAATGAATACCCCCGTAAACCCCAGTTTTCTCTATATAAAGTGGGGTTTAGGGGGGGGGGGGTCTTCATATCACGGACTTGTTTACGTGATGAATTTCTTTAATATGGTTTACCACAATGATCCCAAGCATCATGACAGATAGTCCTAATCAAACAGTGCAGACTCAGATCAGACTTCCCCAGAAGGATCATCCTGATCAGGGTCTACACTGCTTGCCATTCCGTCTGCACCCCCACTGTTTTATGAACCAAGTCCGTCACAACCCCAGAATAATTACAGCAAGCCCTTAAGATGCCCGAATTTTAAGGATCCTTATGGAAGTATAAGCTCTCAGACGAGACTTTCAACAAGACGCCGAAGCATACTGTGCACTATAAAACCTTCTCCTCTTCATTTATGGGTGTAAGTTATCATGTATAAAAATTGCAAGTTTCTTTTTATCGTAATGATCACAAGTATAGGAACAGCCAGTCCTAACCAAACAGTGCAGACCCAAATCAGACTGCTCCAGAAGAAGCAGTCTGATCAGGGTCTACACCATTCGTAATCCCGTCTGCTCAACTGGACCCGCTGCTCTGTCATGAAATACGCTTGTACAAAAATTGCTCGTTTAATTTCTTGAATATGTTTTACAGTAATGATCCCAAGCATTATGGCAGATAGTCCTAACCAAACAGTGCAGACCCAGATCAGACTGCTCAAGGAGCCGCCTGATCAGGGTCTACACTGCTTGACTGCTTGTCATTCAGTCTGTACCCCCTGCTGTGTCATGGAGAAGTAGAAGTAAAACAAAGATCAGCGATTTAGACAAATAATTTGTTCAGTCCGCAGGAAGGCCTCCTAACTCATCAGTGCAACATCTCCGTGAACACAAAAATCAAAGAACCACAGAGGTGAGACAACGGTGAGGACTCGACAGCAAGAAACCACTGAAATGCTGGAGCAAAAGAAAACCAACAGTTAGACTCCGATGAGCCCGACCAGAGACAGAGCATCAGGCAACAACCAACATTATCTCTCTAATTTTCAATAAGCCTTTACGTTGGAGCCGTCATAGAATCTGAGGCCTGACCCATCGGCGTGCAATTAAAGAGGGAAGCAAAGTTGCCAACCGTGATTGGGTTAACTACCATGCATGCAGTCTATATTGTCATATTTTTTTTTTTTTTTTTTTTTTTTTTTTTTGTAATTTGAGGTTTAACGTCCCCGTCAAAACTGTAAAGGTAATTTTGGAGACGTTGCTTCCAATTTTGTGGGACTTTTATAGTAGTCGCAGATAAGATCGAATGGGTGGAGCTATTCAGGTGTTGTCAATATGTCAAATTCGCTGAGTCCGCCGAGTGCCTTTCGCACGCGTTCTTCAAGCAATCGAAATGGTTCGCCACAGCTATGCTTGTGTTACAGTTGAATTCAGCCGGCCTCAGTGGCTCAGTCGGATGCGCGTCTGACTGGTGATCAGGAGGACGCGGGTTCGACTCCCGCCGGGGTCGGCAACATTCTTTCGTGGAGATTGATCATGAAATCTTTTCTACGGTCATTCTCTCTCTTCCGCTGATTCAAGAAGGGCAGTTGTCAGTTTCTGGCGAAAGAATGTGCACTGTACTGGTTAACCGCTTACGTATAAGCCTGCCCAGGAAAGTGTTGATAGGTAAACTGACCGGCTCAAAAATGACCTAAATAGTGTTGACTGGGCCGTAAAACTCCAATACAAACAAACAAACAGTTGAATTCATAGAATCGGGTGACTTGGATTACCTTTTTGTTAATGGAATATTCCTAAGGCAGGTACAAACGATAGCTTCGCCTAGTCAATCTTATCTGCGAGTACAATACCCGACATTGAGATTAAATGACATCTCAAGCCCAATGTAACAAATACTGTTTATTTGCATGGCCGGTCCGCCTCGCACCGCGATTCCTGGACAGGCTTAGAGTCTCTAAGCGGTTTACCAGCACTAGTGTGCTGGCCGGATTCATCTCTGCGTGGAAGCATCATGCAGCCCATATATTTCTTCAAGCCCCTATGCGCGGGGGCCGGCGGATTCTAACTGCAATTGAGCGACAATGGGCCTATTCCTGCCGTTGCTCCACCCTGGGAATGTTAGCAGTCGCATTGGTACGTAGACTTGAACTTCACGTGTCGTGGTGCGACAATGAGCCTATTCCTGCCGTTGCTCCACCTTGGGATGGGTGTTTTTGAGTTTTACGTCCCACCAACAGCTAAGGTGATACGGAGACGGGACCTCGGTTTAAAGACTCATCCGAAAGTCTGGAGAAGCCCGAGATCGATCCTGCGACCCCTGGTTTACAAGGCGAGTAGCGTAAATACTGCACCACGGAGGCTTCTATGCTCCACCTTTGGAAAGTTAGCAGTCGGATTGGTACGTAGGCTTGAACTATACCTGTCGTAATGCGACAATACGCCCTTCCTGCCGTTGCTCAACCCTGGGAACCTGGGCAGCCGTATTGGTGCGTTCCCAGCAGGCGCATGACGAAATTGTGACGTCACATCAACGTCGATTCAACGTCATGACGTTCATACAACGTCGCATGAACGTCGGTTGACGTTACACCGACGTTGATTTGACGTTGCCCTGGCGAAGTGTGCTTGCAGGGTTAGCATTAACTGTATCTGTGATGGAACGATAATGTGCCGATTTCTTGCCGTTGCTCCACCCTGGGAACGTTGGCAGTGGTATTGGAAAGTAAGCTTGAACTGTACCTATCATGGAGCGATAATGGGCCTAGTCCTGTCGTTGCTCCACGCTGGGAACGTTAGGAGTCGTATTGGTACGTTAGCTTGAATTGTTCCTGTCGTGGAGCGACAATGGGCCATTCCTGTCGTTGCTCCACCCTGGGAACGTTAGAAGCCGTATTGGTACGTTAGCTTGAGTTGTTCCGGTCGTGGAGCGACAATGGTCCTATTCCTGCCACTGCTCCACCCTGGGATCGTTGGTGTTTTGTGTTGGAGTTTAACGGCCCAGTCAAAACGATTTAGGTCATTTTTGAGGCGGTCAGTTTACGTACCCAACCACACTTTCCTGGGCAGGCTTTTACGTAAGCGGATAACCAGTTCAGTGCACATTCTTCAGCCAGAAACTGAAAACCGCAATTTCTTGAATCAGCGGAAGGGAGAGAATGACCGTAGAAAAGATTTCATGATCGATCTCCACGAAAGAATGTTGCCGACCCCGGCAGGAATCGAACCCGCGTCCTCCTGATCACCAGTCAGACGCGCATCCGACTTAGCTACCGAGGCCGGCCTGCGATCGTTGGGAGTGGTTATTCCAACTCTACCTGTCATAGAACGACAATGGGCCTATTCCTGTTGTTACTCCACCCTGGGAACGTTGGGATTGGTTCTGGCACGTTAGCTTGAACAGCACCTGTTATCTGGGGGCGACAACGGGCCTATTCCTGTTGTTGCTCCACCCTGGGAACGTTAGCAGTTAGCTTGCACCGTACCTGGCATAGCGCGACAATGGGCCTGGTCCACGCTGCGAACGTGGTACTAAAAGTTTTGTTTAGGGTCCTTTCACTATCGTTAATGAGAATTGTGTAAAAAACTTGAGTATCCGCAGAAAAAAAGCAAAAAACACCTGGTGTTTCATTGCAAGACAGTTATATGCTGGTATATCGATTCTGTCCGTTCGCTCCACGCTGGGAACGTTCCAATGTTGCAGTGTGTAATGCCACCGGCGCTCCATGGTGGGCACTTCCACGCTCAGAACGGCCACTCCTTTGTATCCAATAGAACCGTTGGTTTATTAATTTCATATTAACCCGCCCGAATCGAGACCATTGAACTGCAGGACCTTAATAATCCTGAGCTGTTGGGCACGTTAGCAGTCGTACCAGAGTATACTGTGGCGTTCGCTTAAACTGTGCTAGGCGAGGAGCAAAACCTATTCCTGTCATTGCTCCACGCTGGGCACAATACATGTAGCAGTCGTACTGGATCGTTTGCTTGAAATATACTGGATGCGTAGCGACTGTTAGACCTTTTAGGCCGTCCGTTCTCCACGCAAGGCAAGTAAGTAGTCGTACTGAAGCAATCTCTTGAACAATGCTCTAAGTAAGAAATATTTCTCCCTATTTCTACCCTTGCTCCACGCTGGGCACGTTAGGATAAAATTGGAGCGTTTGCTTTAACGGTACTATTGATGGAGCGACTGTAAGACCCTTTCAGCCCTTGCTCACCGCTGGATACGTTAGCAATCGAACTGAAGCGTTTGCGTTAACATTTCTGGACATTGAGCTAGACCTGTGATGGCCGATTTTTTTTTTTTTTTTTTTTTTTATATTGAAAGCTTTTACTTGTAGCAATGTTACTTATTTGAGTTGTTTCCCTTGTTTGTTGGTGAACTGTGGATAAATGACTGAACATGTTATTTTATGGAAATTCGTAATCAATGTGATTTATATTTGATCAACTTGCATTTTTTTTTGCATTTTATTTGTTAGTATGCCTATTGCTCAATGTTTAGATTGGCTTTGGCAGACAAATGTTTCTCAGAGTATTGCAAACGGATGCAAGGTTTCCGCACCATGCTTATGAGATTCATTTAATATATATACATTAGCGGTATTAACACTTTATATAAGGTAGCCCCTATGCGCTTATAACACCCGGTTACCTTAAAAACCAGTTCATTCAGTCACTTTATATTACTCAATACTCCACACTGGGAACATATTGGTGTGGAGATTTAACGTCGCCGTCAACACTGTAAAGGTCATTTGGAGACGTTGCTTCCAATTTTGTGGGACGTTTTAGAAGGCATTCTGCGGACTGAAATGATTATTTGTCTTGATCGCGATGGAATAAGGGCGAGGATTGTGGACATGTATAATTGATATAAAGGTGCATTATTGAGATATCTGGAAAAAAGATGCTTCGAAAAATAAAATACATATAGCCGGTATTTTTCTTTAAAACAATACAAATTAATGCATTTTATGCAAAAATGCGAACAATTCGCACACTAGTTAGATCTATTTTTAGTTCGTGACAACTATATGACCATTGTTGGCCTCGCTCCACGCTGGGCACACTACTTATATTTCTAGAGTGCTCGCATGCCCTGTGCTGGGAACAGAACAACTATAAACCATTGCCGGCCTCGCTCCACGCTGGGCACAATCTATATATTTCCAGATTGCTCGCATGCTCTGTGCTGCGCACAGAACAATTATAAAACCATTGTTGGCCTCGCTCCACGCTGGGCACACTATATATATTTCCAGAGCGCTCGAATGATCTGTGCTGGAAACAGGCCGGCCTCGCTCCGCGCTGGGCTCACTATATATATTTCCAGAGCGCTCGCATGCTCTGTGCCGGGAACAGAACAACTGTAAGACGATTGCCGGCCTCGTTCTACGCTGGGCACACACTATATATTTCCAGAGTGCTCACATGTTCTCTGCTGGAAACCGAACAACTATAAGACCTTTGTTGGCCTCGCTCCACGCTTGGCACACTTTATATATTTCCAGGGCGCTCGCTTGGTCTGTGCTGGGAACAGAACAACTAAAAGACAACTGCCGACCTCGCTACACCCTGGGTACACTATATATATTTCCATAGCGCTTGTGTGCTCTGTGCTGGGAACAGAACAGCTATAGAACCATTGCCGGGCTGGCTCCACGCTGGGCACACTATATATATTTCCAGAATGCTTGCATGCTCTTTGCGGGGAACAGAACAACTAAAAGACAATTGCCGTCCTCGCTCCACGCTTGACACACTATATATATTTCCAGAGTGCCCGCGTCCTCTGTGCTGGGAAATGAACAACTGTAAGACCATTACCGGCCTCGTTCTACGCTGGGCACACTATATATATTTACAGAGTGCTCGCATGTTCTGTGGTGGAAACAGAACAGCTATAAGACCATCGTTGGCCTCGCTCCACGCTGGGCATACTATATATATTTCCAGAGCGCTCGCTTGCACTGTTCTGGGAACAGAACAACTTTAAGACCATTGTTGGCCTCGCTCCACGCTGGGCACACTATATATATTTCCAGAGTGCTCACATGCTTTGTGCTGGGAACAAAACAGCTATAAGACCATTGTTGGCTTCGCTGCACGCTGGGCACACCATATATATTTCTGCTCGCATGCTCTGTGCTGGGAACAAAACAACTACAAGCCCGTTGTTGGCCTCGCTACACGCTGGGCAGACTATCTATATTTCCAGAGTCCTCGCATGCTCTGTGCTGGGAATAGAACAGGTATAAATCCATTGTTGACCTCGCTCCACGCTGGGCACACTATATATATTTCCAGAGTGCTCGCATGCTCTGTGCTGGGAACAGAACAACTATTAACTATTGCCGGCCTCGCTCCCTGCTGGGCACACTATATTTATATCCAGAGTGCTCGCATGTTCTGTGCTTGGAACAGAACAGCTATAAGACCATTGTTGGCCTCGCTCCACGCTGGGCATTCCATATATATTTCCAGAGTGCTCGCATGCTCTGTGCTGGGAACTGAACAACTACAGGACCGTTGTTGGCCTCGCTTCACGCTGGGCAGACATTCTATATTTCCAGAGTCCTCGCATGCTCTGTGCTGGGAATAGAACAACTATAAATCCATTGTTGGCCTCGCTCCACGCTGGGCACACTATATATATTTCCAGAGTGCCCGCGTCCTCTGTGCTGGGAATAGAACAACTTTAAGACCATTGCCGGCCTCGTTCTACGCTGGGCACACTATGGATATTTTCAGAGTTCTCGCATGCTCTGTGCTGGAAACATAACAACTATAAGACCATCGTTGGCGTCGTTCCACGCTGGACATACATTATTTATTTCCAGAGCGCTCGCTTGTACTGTGCTGGGAACAGAACAACTATAAGACCATTGTTGGCCTCGCTGCGCACAGGGCACACTATATATATTTTCAGAGTGCTCGCATGCTCTGTGTTGGGAACAGAACAGCTATAAGACCATTGTTGGCCTCGCTCCACGCTGGGCACACCATTTATATTTCCAGAGTGCTCACATGCTCTGTGCTTGGAACAGAACAACTACAAGACCGTTGTTGGCCTCGCTCCATGCTGGGCAGACTATCTATATTTCAAGAGTCCTCGCATGCTCTGTGCTGGGAAAGAACAACTATAAATCCATTGTTGGCCTCGCTCCACGCTGGGCACACTATATATTTCCAGAGTGCTCGCATGCTCTGTGCTGGGAACAGAACAACTATAAACTATTGCCGGCCTCGCTCCACGCTGGGCACACTATATATATTTCCACATTCATCGCATGCTCTGTGCTGGGCACAGAAGAACTATAAAATCATTGCCAGCCTCTCTTCACGCTGGATACACTATATATATTTCCAGAGTGCTCGCATGCTCTGTGCTGTGATAAAAGAACTATACAACCATTGTTGGCCTTGCTCCACGCTGGACACACTATATATATTGCCAGAGCGCTCGAATGCTCTGTGCTGGGAACAGGCCGGCCTCGCTCCGCGCTAGGCACACTACATATATTTTCAGAGCGCTCGCATGCTCTGTGCCGGAAACAGGACATCTATAAGACAATTGGCGGCTTTGCTCCATGCTGGGCACACTGTATATATTTCCAGAGTGCTGGTAGCTCTGGGCTGGGAAAAGAAAACTATAAAACATTGCCGGGCTCGCTCCACGCTGGGCACACTATATATACTTCCAGAGTGCTTGCATGCTCTGTGCGGGGAACAGAACAACTAAAAGACCATTGCCGGTCTCACTCCACGCTGGGCACACTATATATATTTCCAGAGTGCCCACATCCTCTGTGCTGGGAACAGAACAAATATAAGCTGACCATTGCCGGCCTCGCTCTACGCTGGGCACACTATATGTATTTCCAGAGTGCTCGTCTGCTCTTTGGTGGGCACAGAACAACTATAAAACCATTGCCGGCCTCGCTCCACGCGGGACACACTATATATATATATATATTTCCAGAGTGCTCGCATGCTCTGTGCTGGGAACAAAACAACAATAAAACCATTGTTGGCCTCGCTCCACGCTGGGCACACTTTATATATTTCCAGAGCGCTCGCTTGCTCTGTGCTGGGAACAGAAAAAATATAAGACCATTGTTGGCCTCACTCCACGCTGGGCACACCATATATATTTCCAGAGTGCCCGCGTCCTCTGTGCTGGGAAAAGAACAACTATAAGACCATTGTTGGCCTCGCTCCACGCTGGGCACACTATCTATATTTATAGAGTGCTCGCATGCTCTGTGCTGGGAACAGAAGAACTTTAAACTATTGCCGGCCTCGCTCCACGCTTGGTACACTATATATATTTCCAGATTAATCGCATGCTCTGTGCTGGGCACAGAACAACTATAAACCATTGCCGGCATTTCTCCCTACTGGACACACTATATATATTTCCAGAGTGCTCGCATGCTCTGTGCTGGGAACATAACAACTATGAAACCATTGTTGGCTTCCCTCTACGCTGGGCACACTATATATATTTCCAGAACGCTCGAATGCTCTGTGCTAGGAACAGGCCGCCCTCGCTCCGCGCTGGGCACACTATATGTATTTCCAGAATGCTCGCCTGCTCTTTGCTGGAAACAGAACAACTATGAAACCATTGTTGGCCTCGCTCCATGCTGTGCACACTTTATATATTTCCAGAGCGCTCGCTTGCTCTGTGCTGGAATCAGAACAACTACAAAACCGTTGTTGGCCTCGCTCCACGCTGGGCAGACTATCTATATTTCAAGAGTCCTCGCATGCTCTGTGCTGGGAATAGAACAACTATAAATCCATTGTTGGCCTTGCTCCACGCTGGGCACACTATATATACTTACAGGGTGCTCGCATGCTCTGTGCTTGGAACAGAACATCTATTAACCATTGCCGGCCTCGCTCCACGCTGGGCACACTATATATATTTCCACATTCATCGCATGCTCTGTGCTGGGCAAAGAAGAACTACTAGAATACTGTCGATGGCGCGCCATCGCAAATCCCCACGTTTTCTACAGAGGGGCCAAGTACCGAAAATCCCTCACCCTGGGCCCTAATTTGACTCCATGGTCAAAATATTACCTGTATTATATTCTACTAATCATGCCCTTCAATTTCATATGCCACATGACTATGTTCCAAAAAACTTAAATTTTGACCCTTTGACCCCTCTCCCAGGGCCCCAATCTGACCCCAGGGTCAAAATTTTACTTGTAGTTTATTCTACCCATTATCCCCATCGCATAGATATGCAACATGACTCTGTTCTGAAAAACTTTAATAATTTTGACCCCCGACCCCCTCAAGTCCGACCCCCAGGGCGTGACCTTTTATTGATATTTGACCTTTTGACCCCTCCCCAGGGCCCCTGGGGGCGGGGACAAAAAAAAAATGTGCTCTTGCGCAAGCCATTCATGTAAGCAACTCGCATACCAAATTTGGTTGAATTCCGGCTAACGGTTTAGGAGGAGATAGCCGGACAGACAGACGGACAGACGGACAGACAGACAGACGGACAGACGGACGGAGGCGATAACAATATCCCCACTTTTTTTAAAAAACGTGGGGATAATAAAATCATTGCCGGCCTCTCTCCAAGCTGGATACACAATATATATTTCCAGAGTGCTCGCATGCTCTGTGCTGGGAACAAAAGAACTATAAAAGCATTGTTGGCCTCGCTCCATGCTGGGCACACTTTATATATTTCCAGAGCGCTCGAATGCTCTGTGCTTGGAACATGCCGGCCTCACTCGGCGCTGGGCACACTATATAAATTTCCAGAGCGCTCGCATGCTCTGTGCCGGGAACAGAACAGCTTTAAGACCATTGTTGGCCTCGCTCCACGCTGGGCACACTGTATATATTTCCAGAGTGCTGGTAGCTCTGGGCTGGGAGTAGAACAACTATAAAACATTGCCGGGATCGCTACACGCTGGGCACACTATATATACTTCCAGAGTGCTTGCACGCTCTGTGCGGGGAACAGAACAAGAAAAAGACCATTGCCGGTCTCACTCCACGCTGGGCACACTATATATATTTCCAGAGTGCCCGCATCCTCTGTGCTGGGAACAGAACAACATATTAGACCATTGCCGGCCTCGCTCTATGCTGGGCACACTATATGTATTTACAGAGTGCTCGTCTGCTCTTTGCTGGGCACAGAACAACTATAAAACCTTTGCCGGCCTCGCTCCACGCTGGACACACTATATACATATTTCCAGAGTGCTCACATGCTCTGTGCTGGAAACAAAACAACTATAAAATCAATGTTGGCCTCGCTCTTCGCTGGGCACACTTTATATATTTCCAGAGCGCTCGCTTGCTCTGTGCTGGGAACAGAAAAAATATAAGACCATTGTTGGCCTCACTTCACGCAGGGCACACCATATATATTTCCAGAGTGCTTGCATGCTCTGTGCTGGGAAAAGAACAACTATAAGACCATTGCTCCACGCTGGACACACTATATATATTTCTATAGTGCTTGCAAGCTCTGTGCAGAGAACAGAACAACTATACGACCATTGATGACCTCGCTGCACGCTGGGCACACTATATATATTTCCAAAGCGCTCGCTTGGTCTGTGCTGGGAACAGAACAACTATAAGACCATTGTTGGCCCCGCTCCCCGCTGGGCACACTATATATATTTCCAGAGTGCTCGCATGCTCTGTGCTGGGAACAGAACAGCTATAAGACAATTGTTGGCCTCCCTCCATGCTGGGCACACCTTATATATTTACAGAGTGCTCGCATGCTCTGTGCTGGGAACACAACTCTATAAGACAATTGTTGGCCTCTCTCCACGATGGGCACACTATATTTCCAGAGTGCTCGCATTGTCTGTGAACAGAACAGCTCTAAGACCATTGCCGGCCCCGCTCCACGCGTGGAGCAGTGACTGTAGTAGATCTTACAGCCACTCAGAGTTCAGCACAGTTAAAGCGACATGGCCAGTAAGGTTGTTAACGTGCCCAGCGTGGAGCAGTGGCAGTAAGTTGTCTTACAGTTACTTAGAGTCCAGTACAGCTCATGCGACATAGCGTGTAAGACTGTTAACGTGCCCAGTGTGGAGCAGTGGCAGAAGTAGACCTTACAGTCACTCCGAGTTCAGCACTTTTCATGCGACCTAACCTGTAAGTGATTGTGATACCAAGATATACAGCGTTCAGCACAGTTCATGCGACCTGGCCGGTAGGACAGTTAACGTGCCCAGCGTGGAACAGTGGCAGTAGTAGACCTTACAGTCACTCAGCGTTCAGCACTGTCAATGCGACCTGGCCGGTAAGACTGTTAACGTGCCCAGCGTAGAGCAGTGGCAGGAGTAGGTCTTGGAATAGCTCCATGCCCAGCACAATTCAAGCGACCTGGCAAGTAAGACTTCGAACGTGCCCAGCGTGGAGCAGTGGCAGCAGTAGACCTTACAGTCACCCAGAGTTCAACACACTACAGGCGAACTGGCCAGTAAGACTTTTAACGTGCCAAGCGTGGAGCAGTGGCAGTAAGTTGTCTTACAGTTACTTAGAGTCCAGTACAGCTCATGCGACATAGCGTGTAAGACTGTTAACGTGCCCAGTGTGGAGCAGTGGCAGAAGTAGACCTTACAGTCACTCCGAGTTCAGCACTTTTCATGCGACCTAACCTGTAAGTGATTGTGATACCAAGATATACAGAGCAGGATATACAAGGCGGACTGAACCTGCTTAAAAATTTGCTGATGGAGTGTATAAAGAAATTTAATAATTTGTCATGACGCGCGCATTGAATAACATTTTGCCACATTGAACTTCATCTGCTAGTCGGTCTTCCACTGTGCAAGTCTTGTTAGATACGGCAATCAGAAGACGAACAGATGCAGGAATGCAGGACACACCTGTCGGACACACTCATCCTGTCCAATCATCAGCAAATAAGCGAACTAGATGACCTGATATTATAAGGGAGATCAACAGCCCCCGCCCATAGGGGCTTGAAGAAATATATGGCCTGCATTATGCTTCCACGCAGAGCTGAATCCGGCCCGCACACTAGTACTGGTAAACCGCTTAGAGGATCTAAGCCTGTCCAGGAACTGCGGTGCGAGGCGGACCGCCCATGCTAATAAACCCTATTGGTTTCATTGGGCGACAGGGCTTGAGATGTCATTTCATCTCAATGTCGGGTAAAAGTCCCACAAAATTGGAAGCAACGTCTCCAAAATGACATTTAAAGTGTTGACGGGGACGTTAAACCTCAAATCAAACAAACACATCAGGGAGATCATTAATGAATACTTAATGCGGCTTTTATTGAAAGCTTTTACTTGTAGTTATGTTAAAAACTGATTTGAGCTGCTTCCCTTGTTTTATTTTTTAACAATGGATGAGCCTGAACGTGTTACTTTATGGGAATTCCCTAACGGCCTGATTTATATTTCATCACGTTGCATTTGTTTGCATTAAATTTGTTTGTAGCTAAATGTTTAGATCGACCTTGGCAGACAAATGTCAGTGCAAAAGGATGCATGCAAGGTTTACACCTCATCCTTAAAAGATTCATTTTATATATGTACTAGTTTTAAAAGAATATTTTATAGGGTAATCTTTAGTTTGCTGGTTACACTAGATTATGCGACCTGGCCAGTAATACTGATAAAAAAAAAAAAAGATTATAAGAACTCCATTCTTGGTTTTTTGTTCCGACGTTGAGCAGTTCCAGTTATTTGTTTGTTTGATTCTGTCGTTTGATTTGAGGTTTGACGTCCCCGACAACACTGTAAAGGTCATTTACATCTAAAGCCCTGTCGCCCAATGAAACCATTAGCCTGGACAGGCTTAGATCTTCTAAGCGGTTTACCAGTACTCATATGCGGGTCGGTTTCAACTCTGCATGGACACATCATGCAACCCATATAGGCCTATTTCTTCAAGCAACGATGGGCGGGGGCTTGCAGTTTCAGTTACACTAGATTAGGGCGAATCGCAAGTGTTGCGTTTTTTTTTTTATTTTTAAAAGGGTGGCCGTAGGGAAATTTTTCGTTTTCGTTTTACTCTCTGTATAACAGTTTTTTTTTTTTCATTTTCTTAAAGAGAAATACATAACATACATGACCCGGGCAGGTGTCAGAACTGCACCCCGTGCCTAAGCGAGCTAATGGTCAATTTATCTATGACGTCATCATTAGACATATACAATGGTGGCCCTAACGAAAATTGTCATCCTCATTTTACTTTCGGTACACGTATTTTTTTTTTCTTTTACATTTTCATAAAGAAGTATACCCGCCTTACATGATCCTTGCAGGTGTCAGAACTGCACCGCGGGCGTAAGCGAGCTATTGGTCAATATATCGCTGAAGTCATATTAAGCCAAAGTCAACAGCAAGTTGCAAGTCACTGTCATCGTCGGGTGCTGTGAGCTACTTGCGCGGCCTGGCATTGAGGACCTGTACCTCATCCTTGAGGCAAGAAGGCTGCATTGGTATGGACATGTGGAACACTCCAACGGATCAGTCAAGACAGCCTTTGACATGCAGGTGGATGGAAAATGTGGAGCATGGGAGGCCCAAGATTACCTGTACATGTAAATGTTTGTCCTACCCACCGGCGTGCAATTAAAGAGGGAAGCAAAGTTGTCAACCGTGATTGGGTTAACTACCATGCATGCAGTCAGTCGTATAACAATTATGTTGTATCCTATATTTTTATATCGAAGAATGATTTTTAAAAATTGGGTGCTGAAGTCATTGCATTTATATATTTTTCGGAATTCATATCCTAAGTCACCATAAAATTCCATTGTGGAATGTTGAAAATATTTTGAGGGTCACTGATGAGGCCTAATTGGCCGAAACTAGCTAGTCTGACCCAGAAAACATGTACACTCCATATTTTCCAGTTTTGTGGTGTAGTCCTTGCTTCCAAAGGATAACCCTTTTATAGAACATTTCTGATAGACCTTGTTGCAGAAGAGATTTATGTCCAACATTGAATTTTAAAATGAAATCCGAATGATATCTTTGAAATTTTGAAAAGGCTTTGCATCGTTTTTGATCCCGATAACGCTTACTAAGAAGTTTAGCAGTTAACAATTTATAACGAGTGTTAGAGTCAATTATATGACTAGATACTCTGACAAATAAAATAACTTGCAAAATATATACGCAATAGGATGCCGAAGGAGGAACATCACATTCCAAGATAGGAAAATTTACAATCTGAAAATCGAAACCATCGCATTTATCATAAATTTTTCAAGGAAAAAAAACGCATCTACAGTAGATATATGTAAATCCAAAATCGGGGTCTCAGTATCTGAACAATTTGCTTTATTTAACTGAAGTTCTGTGTGTGTGTGTGTGTGTGTGTGTGTGTGTGTGTGTGTGTGTGTGTGTGTGTGTGTGTGTGTGTGGGGGGGGGTAATCATGTATATGGTAGCCTTGACATATTTAAGAAATACATGTATATGTAATATATTTTTTTTATGTGGACAAAGATTTCTTATATCTAAATACCCCGTTGAAGACTGTCCCCTGTATTGTTAGGTGTGATCGTTCGAACTGCGAACTCTGCATATGCATGCTGGTCGGCCAGACCAAGGACAGACACATCATTTCATATATCACAATCAATTAAAGAAGAGGTTTTTGTATATAATAAGTATGATAAGGTAGAATCGAACTATTACAATACGGTAATAAATTGAAAAGGTTAAAGGTGCATTATTGAGCTACCGGGTCTCAATTTTTTTTTCTGTTTTTTTTTTTTTTTTTATCTTCAATGCATACTCCTTTGTCATGTGTACACTTTTGGAGCCAAATATAGCTTCAGTACTTTGTGAAAATGGTCGTTTTGATTCGTGTTTACCCTTAGCTCTGAACATGTGTTCAGAATTTCCGTTCTAAAAATAAATCTGTCACTTTACACATACATGGCGGCAGCATCGTCTCTGAGTGTCGTTACTTATGGCATGGTATTCAGCGTCATTTTTCTTCCGATTCAGGCATGGCCTAAGCACACAAGGCCAAAAATGAACGTCGCATAGCGTCATATATGGGATTCTATTTTTGTCACGATTTGAAAATAGATCTAACTAGTGTGCGAAACCTAGTTAGGGAATCCCTCTCAAACTCGTTTACCTGTCATCATAATTGTTCGCATTTTTGCATAAAATGCATTAATTTGTATTGTTTTCAAGAAAAATACCGGCTATATGTATTTTATTTTTCGAAGCATTTTTTCCAGATATCTCAATAATGCACCTTTAGAGATTATCACATGGGATTTTGGTTATCGCCCGATGTATCAACCCGAGACCCCATTATCTGCCCGAAGGCTTTAGCCTGAGGGCAGATAATGGTCGAGGGTTGATACAGAGGGCGATAACAAAAACCCCATGTTATAATTTGTTTATCACATATTCAGATCCTATTCTTACTGTGTTTGACGTTCATAAATTGAAAAAAAAAATGTGATAAAAAGCGTGATTCAAGCAAAAAAGCGCGTAACGTCACGCCTAACTATTCGCGTTACGTCATGCAATTGGCAACGTCACAATAACGTCATGAGTGGGCTGATAACCGCTGTCCGTTCAAAATACACTGTTTCCGGTTATCATACCGGGCGGGCTGATAACCGGAAATGGAAACAAGCATTATCACACATGCAAAACATGGGTTATCATGTTAAATATAGAACTGAATATGTGATAATCGCCCTTATTCCATCGCGATCAAGACAAATAATTATTTCGGTCCGCATGAAGGCCTTCTTAAACGTCCAACAAAATTGGAAGCAACGTCTCCAAATGACCTTTACAGTGTTGACGGCGACGTTAAATCTCAACACCAATACGTTCCCAGCGTGGAGCATTGAGTAATATAAAGTCTTGACTTGATAGATTTTGTAAGGTAACCGGGCGTTAAAAGCACATAGGGGCTACCCCAGTAATATAAAGTGTTAATACCGCTAATATATATATATTAAATGAATCTCATAAGCATGGTGCGGAAACCTTGCATCCGTTTGCAATACTCTGAGAAACATCTGTCTGCCAAAGCCAATCTAAACATTGAGCAATAGGCATACTAACAAATAAAATGCAAAAAAAATGCAAGTTGATCAAATATAAATCACATTGATTACAAATTTCCATAAAATAACATGTTCAGTCATTTATCCACAGTTCACCAACAAACAAGGGAAACAACTCAAATAAGTAACATTGCTACAAGTAAAATCTTTCAATATAAAAAAAAAAAAAATCGGCCATCACAGGTCCAGCTCAATGTCCAGAAATGTTAACGCAAACGCTTCAGTTCGATTGCTAACGTATCCAGCGGTGAGCAAGGGCTGAAAGGGTTTTACAGTCGCTCCATCAATAGTACCGTTAAAGCAAACGCTCCAATTTTATCCTAACGTGCCCAGCGTGGAGCAAGGGTAGAAATAGGGAGAAATATTTCTTACTTAGAGCATTGTTCAAGAGATTGCTTCAGTACGACTACTTACTTGCCTTGCGTGGAGAACGGACGGCCTAAAAGGTCTAACAGTCGCTACGCATCCAGTATATTTCAAGCAAACGATCCAGTACGACTGCTACATGTATTGTGCCCAGCGTGGAGCAATGACAGGAATAGGTTTTGCTCCTCGCCTAGCACAGTTTAAGCGAACGCTACAGTATACTCTGGTACGACTGCTAACGTGCCCAACAGCTCAGGATTATTAAGGTCCTGCAGTTCAATGGTCTCGATTCGGGCGGGTTAATATGAAATTAATAAACCAACGGTTCTATTGGATACAAAGGAGTGGCCGTTCTGAGCGTGGAAGTGCCCACCATGGAGCGCCGGTGGCATTACACACTGCAACATTGGAACGTTCCCAGCGTGGAGCGAACGGACAGAATCGATATACCAGCATATAACTGTCTTGCAATGAAACACCAGGTGTTTTTTTTTTCTGCGGATACTCAAGTTTTTTACACAATTCTCATTAACGATAGTGAAAGGACCCTAAACAAAACTTTTAGTACCACGTTCGCAGCGTGGACCAGGCCCATTGTCGCGCTATGCCAGGTACGGTGCAAGCTAACTGCTAACGTTCCCAGGGTGGAGCAACAACAGGAATAGGCCCGTTGTCGCCCCCAGATAACAGGTGCTGTTCAAGCTAACGTGCCAGAACCAATCCCAACGTTCCCAGGGTGGAGTAACAACAGGAATAGGCCCATTGTCGTTCTATGACAGGTAGAGTTGGAATAACCACTCCCAACGATCGCAGGCCGGCCTCGGTAGCTAAGTCGGATGCGCGTCTGACTGGTGATTAGGAGGACGCGGGTTCGATTCCTGCCGGGGTCGGCAACATTCTTTCGTGGAGATCGATCATGAAATCTTTTCTACGGTCATTCTCTCCCTTCCGCTGAAGAGCATACGAGCACTCTGGAAAGATATATACTGTGCCCAGCGTGGAGCGAGGCCGGCAATGCTTTTATAGTCTGCAGGGTGTAATGACGGCGCTCCATGCTGGGCACCTCCACGCTGGGAACGTTTGCTCCACCGTGGGCACCCAGGATGGAGTGCCGGCATTACACCCTACTCTTTATAGTTGTTCTGTTCCCAGCACAGAGCATGCGAACAGTCTGGAAATATATATAGTGTGCCCAGCGTGGAGCGAGGCCGGCAATTGTCTAATAGTTGTTCTGTTCCCAGCACAGTGGATGCGGGGACTCTGGAAATAAATAAAGTGTGCCAAGCGTAGAGCGAGGCCGTCAATGGTCTTATAGTTATTCTGTTCCCAGCACAGAGCATGCGAACACTCTAGAAATATACATAGTGTGCCCAGCGAGGAGCGAGGCCGGCAATGGTCAGATAGTTTTTCTTTTCCCAGCACAGAGCATGCTAGCATTCTGGAAATAAATATAGTGTGCCCAGCGTGGAGCGAGGCCAACAATGGTCTTATATTTATTCAGTTTCCAGCACAGAGCATGCGAGCATTCTGGAAATATATATAGTGTGCCCAGCGTGGAGAGAGGCCAACAATGGTCTTAAAGCTGCTCTGTTCTCAGCATAGAGCATGCGAGCAGCCTGGAAATATATATAGTGTGCCCAGCGTGGAGTGAGGCCAACAATGGTCTTATAGTTGTTCAGTTCCAAGCACAGAGCATGCGAGCACTCTGGAATTATATATAATGTGCCCGGCGTGGAGCGAGGCCAACAATGGTCTTATAGTTGTTCTGTTCCCAGCACAGAGCATGCGAGCATTCTAGAAATATATATAGTGTGTCCAGCGTGGAGAGAGACCAACAATGGTCTTACATATATTCTGTTCCCAGCACAGAGCATGCGGGCACTCTGGAAATATATATAATGTGCCCAGCGTGGAGCGAGGCCGGCAGTGGTTTATAGTTGTTCTATTCCAAGCACGAATCATTCGAGCACTTTGGAAATATATATAGTGTGCCCAGCGTGAAGCGAGGCCGGCAATGGTCTAATTTTTGTTCTGTTTCCAGCACAGAGCATGTGAACACTCTGGAAATATATATAGTGTGCCCGGCGTGGAGCGAGGTCGACAATGGTCTTATATTTGTTCTGTTCCCAGCACAGAGCATGCGAGCGCTCCGGAAATATATATATTGTGCCCAGCGCGGAGCGAGGCCAACAATGGTCTTATATTTGTTCTCTTCCCAGCACAGAGCATGCGAGCACTCTGGAAATATATATACTGTGCCCAGCGTGGAGCGAGGCCGGCAATGGCTTATAGTTGTTCTGCTCCAAGCACGGATCATTCGTACACTTTGGAAATATATATAGTGTGCCCAGCGTGGAGCGAGGCCGGCAATGGTCTTATGAAGTTCTGTTCCCAGCACAGAGCATGCGAGCACTCTGGAAATATATATAGTGTGCCCTGCGTGGAGCGAGGCCGGGAATAGTTTTATTGTCGTTCTGTTCCCAGCACAGAGCATGCCAGCACTCTGGAAATATATGTAGTGTGCCCAGCGTGGAGCGGGGCCGGCAATGGTCTTATAGTTATTCTGTTCCCAGCATAGACAATGCGAGCACCCTGGAAATATAGATAGTGTGCCCAGTGTGGAGCGAATCCAATAATTGTCATATAGTGTTGTGTTCCCAGCACAGATCATGCGAGCAGTCTGGAAATATATATGGTGTGCCCAGCAAAGGGGGAGGTCAACAATGGTCTTATAGCTGTTCTGTTCCCAGTACAGAGCATGCAAGCATTCTAGAAATATATATAGTGTGCCCAGCGTGGAGCGAGGCCGACAATGGTCTTACAGTTGTTCTGTTCCCATCACAGAGCATGCGAGCACTCTGCAAAATATATATAGTGTGCCCTGCATGGAGCGAGGCCGGCAATGGTCTTATAGTTGTTCTGTTCCCAGCACAGAGGATGCGGACACTCTGCAAATATATATAGTGTGCCAAGCGTGGAGCGAGGCCGGCAATGGTCTTTTAGTTGTTCTGTTCCCCGCACAGACAAAGGCCTCGCTCCTCACTGGGCACGTTTTATTTTCTTCCGGAGCTCTAGCTTGCTCTGTGCTGGGCACGCTATGTTTTCTTCCGGGACGCTGGATTGCTCTATGCAGGCAGGAGCAACGGAGTACGCTATAGGCCCTATATACTTCCGGTGCGCTCATTCTCGGGGTATAGGTCTTATATTTCTTCGTGTCTAGCACAGCTCCCGCTCCAGTAGAATGCGTAACGTTCCCAGCGTGGAGCAAGGGCAGGTTGTTCCGTATTCAGCGCAGAGCAAGAAACAAATTCAGTATAATAACGAACGCAGAGTGGAGTAAGGGCAGGAATATGTCTTAAAGTTCTCCGCTCACAGCACAGAGCAAGTGACTGCTCCAATACAATATGCAACGTTCTCAGCGTGGAGCAGGGACAAGAATAGATCTTATATCCAGCGAAACATCCAGTAGAACACGTGACGTCCCCAACGTGGAGCAAGGCAAGAAATAGGTCTTTCTTATTGTTGATCCGTGCCCAGCACAGAGCAAGTGACCGTTTCACTGTAGTACGTAACGTGCTCAGCTTGGAGCAAGTGCAGGTTTAGGTCTTAAGTTGCTCCGTGCTCCGTTCTCCCGAATGCTTCAGTATAATATATACTGAAAGTTCCCAGCATGGAGCAAGGGCAGGAATGTATAATAGTTATTCCGTGCCCAGCACAGACCAAGCGACCGCTCCCATGCAAGCACAGCCACACTTCATCTTAATTTGTGTTCAATTTGAAGTAGTATTTCTAAGCTGAAATGTTTCCAACATGTAAGGCCGTATTTTATTTAGTCGGTAGAAAAAGCTTTAACTTGTAAAAACTATACAGAGTTAAAATAGATTTTTCTTGACTTGAAAAACGGCTTGGTGTATAATCAAGACTTATTTATTGACGATATGATATGACATTTTTATGCTCACAAAACAATATATATATATTAGTCACTATGTATTTTTAAGTAAGGCTGGTGCCTCATGGCCGATAAGTATTCGATAAAATACGAAAAACAAAACTACCACGATTAAAACAACACTCTTGAAAAAAAAATTTTTTTTTTTTTTTTTTTTTTTTAATTTATTTTTCACATTGTTGAAAGTCAAACGCAGACATTAGCAGGTTTAACATGAAATAACCTTTTCTTGTGGTTCCGATTCTATTGTTGTCTCCCTTGCCAGGTTCAAGCATCAACTTTTGCTAATGATAACTTGAAAGTGACAAGATGCATGCTCTCCAATCGTATTTCTATAAAGTATAATAGGCTACATCTACATCGTTACATTAAATCGTCATAATTTGACTTCTACTCAACGGGAGCTAATAAATTGACAATGATTAAGGTATATGCAAATGTCAACCAGACACGTGAGCTAAAATTTACGGTTGTTTATAATGTCGACAAGTTTCTAGAAAAACAACTCATAATGTTCCAAATTATATGAATAATCATAAAATATGCTTATTAAAAAGTGCATTTCTGTTTTTAGAAGAAAAAATAATAAATTACTTTATTAGAAAATTACCTTTCAAAATGGTCAATTTTTGAACATCGGTTTCTCCATTGTCCTTCCTCGGAAACATTCAGTTTTTACATTAACCTAAAGTATATTCCATGTCCTAGCAAGGACGAGAAGTAGTTTTTCCAAAAACGTCCACAATAACAATATATCCATTCTTTTAAACACCCATCGAACGGTCATTTTGACAGCCATTACTGTATACATGGTTGGTAAATTCTCCAGGTAAAACAGGGGTATAAACATGCTAATCGTGGGTAAAAATATCCTGCACAACGGATTTTATTCTAACTATTTTTATGCCTAGATCATGATTTCCTTTATTCTTCCGTTAAGTTGGTAAATATTATTATGCATTAAATAAATGCAAGAGGGGAAAATTGTTTGATTTGTCCAAAAGCCATAATAACGATTTGACAGAATTTTTATTATCGCTACGCTTATTTACCCCAGTGCTAAATTTAATCCGTGCGTCATACTGTGTACATGGATGACAATGTATAGTGAACTCTACATGTTGATAGGGGTTCTATCGGCATGGATATAATGTTATAATGTCAGTTTTTGGAAAAATCACGTCTCGTCGTTGCTAGTACACACACTAAAGTATATTTTGGTGTAAAAATGGTATGTTTCTAATGAAGGACAATGGAGAAACATACGTTCAAAAATGGACCATTTTTAAATGTAATTTTCTTACAAAGTGAATATTTATTTATTTTTTTCCAACAACAAAAATACATTTTTTAATATGCATGTTTTATATTTATTCTTTTAATTTGGAACATCATTGGTTGTTTTTCTAGAAATATGTCAACATGCTAAACACCCATGAATTTTAGCCCACGTGCCAGGAAGATATTTTCATAGTCCTTAATATAACTATTGCTTCAAAGTATAGCTGCAACTGCAGGAAAAGAGTGTGTCCACGGTGGAGCAAATGAGGTGCCCAGCATGGATCGCCGGCCTGTCCTTGCTCCACGCTGGGGACGTTGCATATTGTATGGGAGCAGTGTTGTGAGCGGAGCAGCTCTAAAACTGATTCCACGCATTCTACTGGACACTTTGACAGTACTATCTGAGCAGTCGCTTCCTCTTTGCCGGAAACATAGCGGCTATAAGCTCTTTTTCTGCACTTGCTCCACGCTGGGAACGTTACGTGTCCTACTGGATCGTTCGCTAGCTCTTTTGCTAGGTACAGAGCAAGTATAATACCTTTTCCTGCTTATGCTCCACGCTGGGAGCGGTACCTATTCTACTGGATCTGTCGCACGTTCTGTGCGACAACGCCATTAAGATTGTGAAAGTGCCCAGCGTGGAGCAGTGGCAAGAGTAGGCATAACAGTCGCTCCACCTCCGGCACAATTCAAGCGACCTGGCCAGCACAGAGCATGCTAGCACTCTGGAAATATATATAGTGTGCCCGGCGTGGAGTGAGGCCGGGAATAGTTTTATAGTCGTTCTGTTCCCAGCACAGAGCATGCCAGCACTCTGGAAATATATGTAGTGTGCCCAGCGTGGAGCGGGGCCGGCAATGGTCTTATAGTTGTTCTGTTCCCAGCGCCGACAATGCGAGCACTCTGGAAATAAAGATAGTGTACCCAGTGTGGAGCGAGGCAAACAATTGTCTTATAGTGTTGTGTTCCCAGCGCAGATCATGCGAGCAGTCTGGAAATATATATGGTGTGCACAGCATTGGGGGAGGTCAACAATGGTCTTATAGCTGTTCTGTTCCCAGTACAGAGCATACGAGCATGCGAGCACTCTGGAAATATATATAGTGTGCCCGGCGTGGAGCGAGGCCGGCAATGGTTCTGTTCCCAGCACAGAGGATGCGGGCACTCTGGAAATATATATAGTGTGCCCAGCGTGGAGCGAGGCCGCAATGATCTTTAAGTTGTTCTGTTCCCCGCACAGAGCATGCAAGCACACTAGAAATATATATAGTGTGCCCAGCGTGGAGCGAGGCTGGCAATGGTTTTATAGTTGTTGTGTTCCCAGCACAGAGCATGTGAGCACTCTGGAAATATATATAGTGTTCCCAGCGGGGAGCGAGGTCGGCGATGGTTTAATGGTTGTTCTGTTTCCAGCACAGAGCATACGAGCACACTGGAAATATATAGTGTGCCCAGCGTGGAGCGAGTACGGCAATGCTTTTATAGTTGTTCTGTTCCAAGCACAGAGCATGCGAACACTCTGGAAATATATATAGTGTGCCCAGCGTGGAGCGAGGCCGGCAATGGTCATAAAGTTGTTCTTTTCCCAGCACAGAGGATGCGAACACTCTGAAAATATACATAGTGTGCCCAGCGAGGAGCGAGGCCGGCAATGGTCAGATAGTTTTTCTTTTCCCAGCACAGAGCATGCTAGCATTCTGGAAATAAATATAGTGTGCCCAGCGTGGAGCGAGGCCAACAATGGTCTTATATTTGTTCAGTTTCCAGCACAGAGCATGCGGGCATTCTGGAAAATATATATAGTGTACCCAGCATGGAGAGGCCAACAATGGTCTTAAAACTGTTCTGTTCCCAGCACAGAGCATGCGAGCAGTCTGGAAATATATATAGTGTACCCAGCGTGGAGTGAGGCCAACAATTGTCTTATAGTTGTTCAGTTCCAAGCACAGAGCATACGAGCGCTCTGAAATTATATATAATGTGCCCAGCGTGGAGCGAGGCCAACAATGGTCTTAAATTTGTTCTGTTCCCAACACAGAGCATGCGAGCTCTCTGGAAATATATATAATGTGCCCAGCGTGGAGCGAGGCCGGCAATGGTTTATAGTTGTTCTATTCCAAGCACGAATTATTCGAGCACTTTGGAAATATATATAATGTGCCCAGCGTGAAGCGAGGCCGGCAATGGTCTTATTGTTGTTCTGTTCCCAGCAAAGAGCATGTGAGCACTATGGAAATATATAAAGTGTGCCCGGCGTGGAGCGAGGCCGGGAATGGTTTTATAGTTGTTCTCTTCCCAGCACAGATCATGTCAGCACTCTGGAAATATAAATAGTGTGCCCAGCGTGGAGCGGGGCCGGCAATGGTCTTATAGTTGTTCTGTTCCCAGCACAGACAATGCAAGCACTCTGGAAATATAGATAGTGTGCCCAGCGTGGAGCGAGTCCAACAATTGTCTTATAGTGTTGTGTTCCTAGCACAGAGCATGCGAGCACTCTGGAAACATATGTGGTGTGCCCAGCATGGAGGGAGGCCAACAATGGTCTTGTAGTTGTTCTGTTCCCATCACAGAGCAAGCGAGCGCCCTGTTGATATATATAGTGTGTCCAGCGTTGAGCGCGGCCAACAATGGTCTTATAATTGTTCTTTTCCCAGCACAGAGCATGCGAGCGCTCCGGAAAAATGTATATTGTGCCCAGCGCGGAGCGAGGCCAACAATGATCTTATATTTGTTCTCTTCCCAGCACAGAGCATGCGAGCACTCTGGAAATATATATACTGTGCCCAGCGTGGAGCGAGGCCGGCAATGGCTTATAATTGTTCTGTTCCAAGCACGGATCATTCGTGCACTTTGGAAATATATATAGTGTGCCCAGCGTGGAGCGAGGCCGGCAATGGTATTATAGTTGTTCTGTTCCCAGCACAGAGCATGCGAGCACTCTGGAAATATATATACTGTGCCCAGCGTGGAGCGAGGCCGGCAATGGCTTATAATTGTTCTGTTCCAAGCACGGATCATTCGTGCACTTTGGAAATATATGTAGTGTGCCCAGCGTGGAGCGAGGCTGGCAATGGTATTATAGTTGTTCTGTTCCCAGCACAGAGCATGCGAGCACTCTGGAAATATATATAGTGTGCCCAGCGTGGAGCGAGGCCGGCAATGGCTTATAATTGTTCTGTTCCAAGCACGGATCATTCGTGCACTTTGGAAATATATATTGTGTGCCCAGCGTGGAGCGAGGCCGGCAATGGTATTATAGTTGTTCTGTTCCCAGCACAGAGCATGCGAGCACTCTGGAAATATATATAGTGTGCCCGGCGTTGAGCGAGGCCGGGAATTGTTTTATAGTCGTTCTGTTCCCCGCACAGAGCATGTCAGCAATCTGGAAATATATGTAGTGTGCCCAGCGTGGAGCGGGGCCGGCAATTGTCTTATAGTTGTTCTGTTCCCAGCACAGACAATGCGAGCACTCTGGAAATATAGACAGTGTGCCCTGTGTGGAGCGAGGCCAACAATTGTCTTATAGCTGTTCTGTTCCCAGTACAGAGCATGCGAGCACTCTGGAAATATATATATTGTGCCCAGCGCGGAGCGAGGCCAACAATGATCTTATATTTGTTCTCTTCCCAGCACAGAGCATGCGAGCACTCTGGAAATATATATATTGTGCCCAGCGTGGAGCGAGGCCGGCAATGGCTTATAATTGTTCTGTTCAAAGCACGGATTATTCGTGCACTTTGGAAATATATATAGTGTGCCCAGCGTGGAGCGAGGCCGGCAGTGGTATTATAGTTGTTCTGTTCCCAGCACAGAGTATGCGAGCACTCTGGAAATATATATACTGTGCCCAGCGTGGAGCGAGGCCGGCAATGGCTTATAATTGTTCTGTTCCAAGCACGGATCATTCGTGCACTTTGGAAATATATATTGTGTGCCCAGCGTGGAGCGAGGCCGGCAATGGTATTACAGTTGTTCTGTTCCCAGCACAGAGCATGCGAGCACTCTGGAAATATATATAGTGTGACCGGCGTGGAGCGAGGCCGGGAATAGTTTTATAGTCGTTCTGTTCCCAGCAGAGAGCATGCCAGCAATCTGGAAATATATGTAGTGTGCCCAGCGTGGAGCGGGGCCGGCAATTGTCTTATAGTTGCTCTGTTCCCAGCACAGACAATGCGAGCACTCTGGAAATATAGATAGTGTGCCCTGTGTGGAGCAAGGCCAACAATGGTCTTATAGTCGTTCTGTTCCCAGCAAAGAGCATGCGAGCACTCTGGAAATATATATAGTGTGCCCAGCGTGGAGCAAGGCCGGAAATGGTCTTATAGTTGTTCTGTTCCCAGCAAAGAGCATGCGAGCACTCTGGAAATATATATAGTGTGCCCAGCGTGGAGCAAGGCCGGAAATGGTCTTATAGTTGTTCTGTTCCAAGCACAGAGGAGGCGGTCACTCTGGAAATATATAAAGTGTGCCCAGCGTGGAGCGAGGCCAACAATGGTCTTATAGTTGTTCTGTTCCCAGCAAAGAGCATGCGAGCACTCTGAAAATATATATAGTGTGCCCAGCGTGGAGCAAGGCCGGAAATGGTCTTATAGTTGTTCTGTTCCAAGCACAGAGGAGGCGGGCACTCTGGAAATATAGATAGTGTGCCCAGTGTGAAGCGAGGCCAACAATTGTCTTATAGCTGTTTTTGTTCCCGGTACAGAGCATGCGAGCACTCTGGAAATATATATAGTGTGCCCAGCGTGGAGCGAGGCCAACAATGATCTTATAGTTGTTCTGTTCCCAGCAAAGAGCATGCGAGCACTCTGGAAATATATATACTGTGCCAAGCGTGGAGCGAGGCCGGCAATGGCTTATAATTGTTCTGTTCCAAGCACGGATCATTCGTGCACTTTGGAAATATATATTGTGTGCCCAGCGTGGAGCGAGGCCGGCAATGGAATTATAGCTGTTCTGTTACCAGCACAGAGCATGCGAGCACTCTGGAAATATATATAGTGTGCCCGGCGTGGAGCGAGGCCGGGAATAGTTTTATAGTCGTTCTGTACCCAGCACAGAGCATGCCAGCAATCTGGAAGTATATGTAGTGTGCCCAGCGTGGAGCGGGGCCGGCAATTGTCTTATAGTTGCTCTGTTCCCAGCACAGACAATGCGGGCACTCTGGAAATATAGATAGTGTGCCCTGTGTGGAGCGAGGCCAACAATGGTCTTATAGTTGTTCTGTTCCCAACAAAGAGCATGCGAGCACTCTGGAAATATATATAGTGTGCCCAGCGTGGAACAAGGCCGGAAATGGTCTTATAGTTGTTCTGTTCCCAGCAAAGAGCATGCGAGCACTCTGGAAATATATATAGTGTGCCCAGCGTGGAGCAAGGCCGGAAATGGTCTTATAGTTGTTCTGTTCCAAGCACAGAGGAGGCGGTCACCCTGGAAATATATTTAGTGTGCCCAGCGTGGAGCGAGGCCAACAATGGTCTTATAGTTGTTCTGTTCCCAGCAAAGAGCGTGCGAGCACTCTGGAAATATATATAGTGTGCCCAGCGTGGAGCAAGGCCGGAAATGGTCTTATAGTTGTTCTGTTCCAAGCACAGAGGAGGCGGGCACTCTGGAAATATAGATAGTGTGCCCAGTGTAGAGCGAGGCCAACAATTGTCTTATAGCTGTTTTTGTTCCCAGTACAGAGCATGCGAGCACTCTGGAAATATATATAGTGTGCCAAGCGTGGAGCGAGGCCAACAATGGTCTTATAGTTGTTCTGTTCCCAGCAAAGAGCATGCGAGCACTCTGGAAATATATATACTGTGCCCAGCGTGGAGCGAGGCCGGCAATGGCTTATAATTGTTCTGTTCCAAGCACGGATCATTCGTGCACTTTGGAAATATATATTGTGTGCCCAGCGTGGAGCGAGGCCGTCAATGGTATTATAGTTGTTCTGTTCCCAGCACAGAGCATGCGAACACTCTGGAAATATATATAGTGTGCCCGGCGTTGAGTGAGGCCGGGAATAGTTTTATAGTCGTTCTGTTCCCCGCACAGAGCATGTCAGCAATCTGGAAATATATGTAGTGTGCCCAGCGTGGAGCGGGGCCGGCAATTGTCTTATAGTTGTTCTGTTCCCAGCACAGACAATGCGAGCACTCTGGAAATATAGATAGTGTGCCCTGTGTGGAGCGAGGCCAACAATTGTCTTATAGCTGTTCTGTTCCCAGTACAGAGCATGCGAGCCCTCTGGAAATATATATATTGTGCCCAGCGCGGAGCGAGGCCAACAATGATCTTATATTTGTTCTCTTCCCAGCACAGAGCATGCGAGCACTCTGGAAATATATATATTGTGCCCAGCGTGGAGCGAGGCCGGCAATGGCTTATAATTGTTCTGTTCCAAGCACAGATTATTCGTGCACTTTGGAAATATATATAGTGTGCCCAGCGTGGAGCGAGGCCGGCAGTGGTATTATAGTTGTTCTGTTCCCAGCACAGAGCATGCGAGCACTCTGGAAATATATATACTGTGCCCAGCGTGGAGCGAGGCCGGCAATGGCTTATAATTGTTCTGTTCCAAGCACGGATCATTCGTGCACTTTGGAAATATATATTGTGTGCCCAGCGTGGAGCGAGGCCGGCAATGGTATTACAGTTGTTCTGTTCCCAGCACAGAGCATGCGAGCACTCTGGAAATATATATAGTGTGACCGGCGTGGAGAGAGGCCGCGAATAGTTTTAAAGACGTTCTGTTCCCAGCACAGAGCATGCCAGCAATCTGGAAATATATGTAGTGTGCCCAGCGTGGAGCGGGGCCGGCAATTGTCTTATAGTTGCTCTGTTCCCAGCACAGACAATGCGAGCACTCTGGAAATATATATAGTGTGCCCTGTGTGGAGCAAGGCCAACAATGGTCTTATAGTCGTTCTGTTCCCAGCAAAGAGCATGCGAGCACTCTGGAAATATATATAGTGTGCCCAGCGTGTAGCAAGGCCGGAAATGGTCTTATAGTTGTTCTGTTCCAAGCACAGAGGAGGCGGTCACTCTGGAAATATATAAAGTGTGCCCAGCGTGGAGCGAGGCCAACAATGGTCTTATAGTTGTTCTGTTCCCAGCAAAGAGCATGCGAGCACTCTGGAAATATATATAGTGTGCCCAGCGTGGAGCAAGGCCGGAAATGGTCTTATAGTTGTTCTGTTCCAAGCACAGAGGAGGCGGGCACTCTGGAAATATAGATAGTGTGCCCAGTGTGGAGCGAGGCCAACAATTGTCTTATAGCTGTGTTTGTTCCCAGTACAGAGCATGCGACCACTCTGGAAATATATATAGTGTGCCCAGCGTGGAGCGAGGCCAACAATGGTCTTATAGTTGTTCTGTTCCCAGCAAAGAGCATGCGAGCACTCTGGAAATATATATACTGTGCCAAGCGTGGAGCGAGGCCAACAATGGTCTTATAGTTGTTCAGTTCCAAGCACAGAGGAGGCGGGCACTCTGGAAATATATATAGTGTGCCCAGCGTGGAGCGAGGCCAACAATGGTCTTATAGTTGTTCTGTTCCCAGCAAAGAGCATGCGAGCACTCTGGAAATATATATAGTGTGCCCAGCGTGGAGCAAGGCCGGAAATGGTCTTATAGTTGTTCTGTTCCAAGCACAGAGGAGGCGGGCACTCTGGAAATATAGATAGTGTGCCCAGTGTGGAGAGAGGCCAACAATTGTCTTATAGCTGTGTTTGTTCCCAGTACAGAGCATGCGACCACTCTGGAAATATATATAGTGTGCCCAGCGTGGAGCGAGGCCAACAATGGTCTTATAGTTGTTCTGTTCCCAGCAAAGAGCATGCGAACACACTGGAAATATATATACTGTGCCCAGCGTGGAGCGAGGCCGGCAATGGCTTATAATTGTTCTGTTCCAAGCACGGATCATTCGTGCACTTTGGAAATATATATTGTGTGCCCAGCGTGGAGCGAGGCCGGCAATGGTATTACAGTTGTTCTGTTATTACAGTTGTTCTGTTCCCAGCACAGAGCATGCGAGCACTCTGGAAATATATATAGTGTGCCCGGCGTGGAGCGAGGCCGGGAATAGTTTTATAATCGTTCTGTTCCCAGCACAGAGCATGCCAGCAATCTGGAAATATATGTAGTGTGCCCAGCGTGGAGCGGGGCCGGCAATTGTCTTATAGTTGCTCTGTTCCCAGCACAGACAATGCGAGCACTCTGGAAATATAGATAGTGTGCCCTGTGTGGAGCGAGGCCAACAATTGTCTTATAGCTGTTCTGTTCCCAGTACAGAGCATGCGAGCCCTCTGGAAATATATATATTGTGCCCAGCGCGGAGCGAGGCCAACAATGATCTTATATTTGTTCTCTTCCCAGCACAGAGCATGCGAGCACTCTGGAAATATATATATTGTGCCCAGCGTGGAGCGAGGCCGGCAATGGCTTATAATTGTTCTGTTCCAAGCACAGATTATTCGTGCACTTTGGAAATATATATAGTGTGCCCAGCGTGGAGCGAGGCCGGCAGTGGTATTATAGTTGTTCTGTTCCCAGCACAGAGCATGCGAGCACTCTGGAAATATATATACTGTGCCCAGCGTGGAGCGAGGCCGGCAATGGCTTATAATTGTTCTGTTCCAAGCACGGATCATTCGTGCACTTTGGAAATATATATTGTGTGCCCAGCGTGGAGCGAGGCCGGCAATGGTATTACAGTTGTTCTGTTCCCAGCACAGAGCATGCGAGCACTCTGGAAATATATATAGTGTGACCGGCGTGGAGAGAGGCCGGGAATAGTTTTAAAGACGTTCTGTTCCCAGCACAGAGCATGCCAGCAATCTGGAAATATATGTAGTGTGCCCAGCGTGGAGCGGGGCCGGCAATTGTCTTATAGTTGCTCTGTTCCCAGCACAGACAATGCGAGCACTCTGGAAATATATATAGTGTGCCCTGTGTGGAGCAAGGCCAACAATGGTCTTATAGTCGTTCTGTTCCCAGCAAAGAGCATGCGAGCACTCTGGAAATATATATAGTGTGCCCAGCGTGTAGCAAGGCCGGAAATGGTCTTATAGTTGTTCTGTTCCAAGCACAGAGGAGGCGGTCACTCTGGAAATATATAAAGTGTGCCCAGCGTGGAGCGAGGCCAACAATGGTCTTATAGTTGTTCTGTTCCCAGCAAAGAGCATGCGAGCACTCTGGAAATATATATAGTGTGCCCAGCGTGGAGCAAGGCCGGAAATGGTCTTATAGTTGTTCTGTTCCAAGCACAGAGGAGGCGGGCACTCTGGAAATATAGATAGTGTGCCCAGTGTGGAGCGAGGCCAACAATTGTCTTATAGCTGTGTTTGTTCCCAGTACAGAGCATGCGACCACTCTGGAAATATATATAGTGTGCCCAGCGTGGAGCGAGGCCAACAATGGTCTTATAGTTGTTCTGTTCCCAGCAAAGAGCATGCGAGCACTCTGGAAATATATATACTGTGCCAAGCGTGGAGCGAGGCCAACAATGGTCTTATAGTTGTTCAGTTCCAAGCACAGAGGAGGCGGGCACTCTGGAAATATATATAGTGTGCCCAGCGTGGAGCGAGGCCAACAATGGTCTTATAGTTGTTCTGTTCCCAGCAAAGAGCATGCGAGCACTCTGGAAATATATATAGTGTGCCCAGCGTGGAGCAAGGCCGGAAATGGTCTTATAGTTGTTCTGTTCCAAGCACAGAGGAGGCGGGCACTCTGGAAATATAGATAGTGTGCCCAGTGTGGAGAGAGGCCAACAATTGTCTTATAGCTGTGTTTGTTCCAAGTACAGAGCATGCGACCACTCTGGAAATATATATAGTGTGCCCAGCGTGGAGCGAGGCCAACAATGGTCTTATAGTTGTTCTGTTCCCAGCAAAGAGCATGCGAACACACTGGAAATATATATACTGTGCCCAGCGTGGAGCGAGGCCGGCAATGGCTTATAATTGTTCTGTTCCAAGCACGGATCATTCGTGCACTTTGGAAATATATATTGTGTGCCCAGCGTGGAGCGAGGCCGGCAATGGTATTACAGTTGTTCTGTTATTACAGTTGTTCTGTTCCCAGCACAGAGCATGCGAGCACTCTGGAAATATATATAGTGTGCCCGGCGTGGAGCGAGGCCGGGAATAGTTTTATAATCGTTCTGTTCCCAGCACAGAGCATGCCAGCAATCTGGAAATATATGTAGTGTGCCCAGCGTGGAGCGGGGCCGGCAATTGTCTTATAGTTGCTCTGTTCCCAGCACAGACAATGCGAGCACTCTGGAAATATAGATAGTGTGCCCTGTGTGGAGCGAGGCCAACAATGGTCTTATAGTTGTTCTGTTCCCAGCAAAGAGCATGCGAGCACTAAGGAAATATATATAGTGTGCCCAGCGTGGAGCAAGGCCGGAAATGGTCTTATAGTTGTTCTGTTCCCAGCAAAGAGCATGCGAGCACTCTGGAAATATATATAGTGTGCCCAGCGTGGAGCAAGGCCGGAAATGGTCTTATAGTTGTTCTGTTCCAAGCACAGAGGAGGCGGGCACTCTGGAAATATATATAGTGTGCCCAGCGTGGAGCGAGGCCAACAATGGTCTTATAGTTGTTCTGTTCCCAGCAAAGAGCGTGCGAGCACTCTGGAAATATATATAGTGTGCCCAGCGTGGAGCAAGGCCTGAAATGGTATTATAGTTGTTCTATTCCAAGCACAGAGGAGGCGGGCACTCTGGAAATATAGATAGTGTGCCCAGTGTGGAGCGAGGCCAACAATTGTCTAATAGCTGTTTTTGTTCCCAGTACAGAGCATGCGAGCACTCTGGAAATATATATAGTGTACCCAGCGTGGGGCGAGGCCAACAATGGTCTTATATTTGTTCTGTTCCCAGCAAAGAGCATGCGAACACTCTGGAAATATATATAGTGTGCCCAGCGTGGAGCAAGGCCGGCAATGGTCTTTACGTTGTTCTGTTCCCCGCACAGAGCATGCAAGCACACTATATATATAGTGTGCCCGGCACGGAGCGAGGCTGGCAATGGTTTTATAGTTGTTGTGTTCCCAGCACAGAGCATGTGAGCACTCTGGAAATATATATAGTATGCCCAGCGGGGAGCGGGGTCGGCGATGGTTTAATAGTTGTTCTGTTTCCAGCACAGAGCATACGAGCACTGGAAATATATATAGTGTGCCCAGCGTGGAGCGAGGCCGGCAATGCTTTTATAGTTGTTCTGTTCCAAGCACAGAGCATGCGAACACTCTGGAAATATAAATAGTGTGCCCAGCGTGGAGCGAGGCCGGCAATGGTCTAACAGTTGTTCTGTTCCCCGCACAGAGCATGCAAACACACTAGAAATATATATAGTGAGCCCAGCGTGGAGCGAGGCTGGCAATGGTTTTATAGTTGTTGTGTTCTCAGCACAGAGCATGTTAGCACTCTGGAAAAATATATATAGTGTTCCCAGCGGGGAGCGGGGTCGGCGATGGTTTAACAGTTGTTCTGTTTCCAGCACAGAGCATACGAGCACTCTGGAAAGATATATAGTGTGCCAGCGTGGAGCGAGGCCGGCAATGCTTTTATAGTTTTTCTGTTCCCAGCACAGAGCAGGCGAACACTCTGGAAATATATATAGTGTGCCCAGCGTGGAGCGAGGCCGGCAATGGTCTTATAGTTGTTCTGTTCCCAGCACAGAGCATGTGAGCACTCTGGAAATATATATAGTGTGCCCAGCGTGGAGCGAGGCTGGCAATGGTTTTATAGTTGTTGTGTTCCCAGCACAGAGCATGTGAGCACTCTGGAAATATATATAGTGTGCCCAGCGGGGAGCGGGGTCGGCGATGGTTTAACAGTTGTTCTGTTTCCAGCACAGAGCATACGAGCACTCTGGAAAGATATATAGTGTGCCCAGCGTGGAGCGAGGCCGGCAATGCTTTTATAGTTGTTCTGTTCCCAGCACAGAGCATGCGAACACTCTGGAAATATACATAGTGTGCCCAGCGAGGAGCGAGGCCGGCAATGGTCAGATATTTTTACTTTCCTCACCACAGAGCATGCGAGCACTCTGGAAATATATATTGTGTGCCCAGCGTGGTGTAAACCACTTAGAGATTCTAAGCCTGTCCAGGAACCGCGGTGCGAGGCGGACCGTCCATGCTAATAAACATTGGGCGACATAACTTGAGATGTCATTCCATCTCAATGTCGGGTAAAAAAAATACCCACGAAATTGGAAGCAAGGTTCTAAAACGACCTTTACACTTTTGACGGGGACGTTAAACCTCAAATCACACACTAAAAACAATACGACTCGTAAAGAAACGGCAGGAATAGCCGCATGGTATATATAGTGTGTAGCTAATTCTAACCCCGCTTGACGCAAACTATATATATTAAATGAATCTTATAAGCATGCAGTGGTAACCTTGCATCCGTTTGCAATACTTTGAGTAACATTTGTCTGCCAAAGTCAATCTAAACATTGAGCAATAGGCATACAAACCAATATATGATGCAAACAAATTCAGGATAATCAAATATAAATCAGATCGTTTACGAATTTCCATAAAATAACACGTTAAGTCCACCAATAAAACAAGGGAAACAACTCAAATAAGTAACGTTGCTACAAGTAAAAGCTTTAAATATAAAAAAGCTCATATTTTGCTCTCAGACCCTCACGGGTCTAAATTCGCTCCATGTCCAGAACTGTTAACGCAAACGCTCCAGTTCGATTGCTAACACACCCAGCATTGAGCAAGGGCTGAAAAGGGTCTTATAGTCGCTCCATCAATAGCACCGTTAAAGCAAACCCCCCAGTTTGATAAGGGTAGAAATAGGGAGAAATAGGTCTTACTAAAGTCATTTTATGTTGAGCAGAGTTCAAGAGATTGCTTCAGTACGACTACTTACTTGCCCATCGTGGAGAAAGGACAGCCTAATAGGTCTAACAGTCGCTACAATCCAGCATATTTCAAGCAAACGACCCAGTACAACTGCTACGTGCCCAGCGTGGAGCAATGACAGGAACAAGTGTTATAGTTGCTCCTCGCCTAGCACAGTTTAAGCGAACGCTAGAACTCTGGTACGACTGCTAACGTGCCCAACAGCTCAGGATTATTAAGGTCCTGTAGTTTAATGGTCTCGATACGGGTGGGTTAATATGAAATTAATAAATCAACCGTTCTATTGGACACAAAGGAGTGGCCGTTCTGGGCGTGGAGGTGCCCAGCATGGAGCACCGGCATTATTGGAAAGTTCCCAGCGTGGAGCGAATGGACAGAACCTGATATACATTTAAAACTGTTTTGCAATGAAAGGCCAGGTTTTTTTTCTGCGAATACTCAGGTTTTTCAAACAATTCTTATTAACGATAGTGAAAGGGCCTAAAAACAAAACTGTTAGTAATAAAAAGTAACAATTGCGATTCGCCCCGGTAATGTAAAACAAATTGAACCAGTCTAGTATAACTGAAACTGCAATTTTCTCCACGGTGGAGCAAAACGTTCCCTGCGTGGAGGTGCCCAGGATGGAGTGCCGGCATTACACCCTACTCGAAGTATCATGTCCCAAGCACATTACATGATACCACACCCAGTCACATTATCCTGACACTGGGTCGACCAGTCCTAGCTCTACCCCGTTAATCCGAGTGCCAAGCGAGGAGCAGCTAGTACCATTTTTAACGACTTTGGTATGTCGCGGCCCGGGATCGAACCCGTGACCTCCCGTTCCCCGGAGCGCACTAAGTCAGTAAACCATGAAATTTAGGTCAAGGCCAAATATGGATGCTTGCATTAAAATTGCCATCCCTAGGTACAAGTTTGTACCAAGTATCATTAATAAGACTCTTATAGTTCATTTGAAATGAACTTGACCATTAGGGTGGTGACAATATTTCACAAAGTCAGTGAACAATAAAATGTAGGTCAAGGTCAAATATGGATGCTTGCATTAAAATTGCCATCCCTAGATACAAGTTTGTACAAAGTATTATTAATGAAGCTCTTATAGTTCTTGAGAAATTAACTTTACCATTAGGGTGGTCGCATTATTTTACAAAGTCAGTGAACCATGAAGTGTAGGTCAAGGTCAAATATGGATGCTTGCATCTAAGTAACCATCCCCAGATACAAGTTTGTACAAAATATCATAAATGAAGTACTTAGTTCTTGAGAAATAAACTTGACCATTTGTGTGTGTGTGTGGGGGGGGGGGGGGTGCACTAGGATGTGCAAATGTTGACGCCTTAACAAAGGGACGGACGGACGGACGAATGAACGGACGGAGAACCGGGCGCCTATATCGCACCTTGCTTATAGCAGGCGCAACAAAAATGGTTATCCTTTTGAAGCAAGAAATACACCACAGAGAGAAAAGTATGGAGTTTACTGGGCTAGTTCGGCAGGACTCATCGGTAGCCGTCAAATATTTAAAAAATTCCACAAAGGAATCAGTGATCCCAAAGGATAAGAACATATAAACTACACTATGATGATGGGCAGGGAGACATTTCACTGCCGAACACATTCCATTTACACCAGCTGTAGAAGAGGATTGGCTGACACAGATCGAGAAGTAGATGATTCCGAGAGTGCATACGTACACCGCTGTTCGGGGCGACGAACTGATCGAACACACGAATTGAATAAGATCTATGAAAGGGTCATCCTTTGGAAGCAAAACTGAATTTGCGACCGTAAAGCCGACGATGTACCTCCCCAAATAATTTTCAATTCAGATTTCCCCCACTTTATTGCCTTAATTCAGTTGTTTGGTTAAAATTGTACTATTTTGATGAAAGCGACAAGCAATAAGAGCTGCATAAAACCAAATGCTGCCCAATGAAAAGCGACGTTACATGCATGATGACGCCGGGTTTCCAAAAGCCTTGCAGCGTGTGATCTGGGCCTCACTGTTTGCCAAACCCAACACGAGATTCCAGTCCTGATTCTGTGTTTAATAATAGAATGGCTGTTTTCTATTTATTTCCGTTGCATGGACTTCCCTCAAATCAGTGATGGTCACGTGGACAACACCACGAATTTTGATTTCACCAATAGCAACTGATGGTCGATTGTAACTTAGGGTCGAATGTAAAACAATCCACCCCCCAAAAAAGTTTTGCTTATTCTTTATCCTATCTATCCATTTCTATGCTGCAAAACAATCCTTAAGTAGAGTCTGTAGTATATAATTGAGATGCTGCAAGGGCTCGGGATAACAGATAATAACTTGTTTGAAGCTGAAAGGAGGTCTGGATAATTTTGTTCCGTTCCGTTCCGTTAAATACAATTATCATAGTAGATAATTATACTCTGCGGAACGGAACGGAACATAAATGGCAAACCACTAACACTTCTTCTTATTTAAAAACAAAGAAACAGCTGGATGTTCAGGGTGATAAACTAGTAATCGATAATAAGCCTAAATATCCTCCAAAACAGTGGACTAAAATAGGCAATAATCGACGAATATATATTTTAGAAACATTAAGAAGAAATGAGAAAAAGGGAGTTCTGATTATTCTTTATCCCTTCCAATCATTCCTATATTACATAACAGTCCTTAAGTAGAGTCTTAAGTATGCATCACAAAAACACGCCTATATAATGCTGACGCCCTTGGACCCCACTATTATGTAGTAAAACTGGGGTTTACAGGGGTATACATTATTTTCCTAATTTCTGCTCCAAGACATAGGTTGTGGACTCTCGTCAGAACCGCCTAATGAGGCGGTTCTAATGAGCACCCACAACCTATGTTTGGAGTAAAAATAAGGCAAATTTAAAAAATTTCATCTTAAAATGTTCTTTTTTCCGCAGTAAAATTTATAGTGTAGGCGTGTTTTCGTAATGAGATGCTGCTAGGGCTCATGAAAATAACTTGCTTGCTGCTGAAAGGAGGTCTGGATAATCTTGTTCCGTTCCGTTCCGTTAAATATTATTATCAGTGTGGATAATTATACTTTGCAGGAACGGAACAAAGTTAAGAAATGACATATCACAAACACATCTTGTTCATAGAGGTACGTCCCTTTGATTGCAGAAAATCCGTTTTTAGCTCATATGTCACGTAGTGACCTCGCATTTTGTCCGTCGTCCGTGCGTACATCCGTCCGTCCGTAAACAATTTTGAACAAACTTCACGGGTATGAATCCTAGTCCTCTTTCATAGTTGTTCAAATGGTTCCGGTCCAATGCACACCGAGCTCACAGGAGCTAAAAGTAGATTTTTAGCTCACCAGAGCCGAAGGCTCCGGGGGAGCTTATAGTATAGGCATTGGTCCGTCGTCCGTCGTCGTCTGCGTCGTCAACATTTTCAAACATCTCCTCTGAAACTACTTGGCCAATTAAAACCAAATTACATGTGGAGCCTCTATGGGAAGGGGGAACGAAAGTTTGTTCGGGTGGACTGGGTCACATGACCAATATGGCCACCATGCCCATATATGGTAAAAACCTTTAAAAATCTTCTTCTCAAGAACCGAATAGCTGATGATCTTGAAACTTGGTATGCAGCATCGGGGATTCGGGCCCTACCAAGTTTGTTCAAATGATGACCTTTGGTTGACCTTGACCTGTTTTACGTCAAGGTCAAATTTGGTCACTTAGACATTTGTATGGAAAAATGGCAGAACAGTGAATTTTTCTGATTGTATATTAGCTAGTGACATCAGAAATTGTATTTACAATCGGCTGAATGGAAGTTTATCAGTTCCAAAGGTCAAGGTCATTTACCGACCTTTGTCCAGGACGGCTCAGATTCAGTATTTTTGTCTTCTCCTTCACTTAAACTACTTGACCAATTGAAACCAAATTACATGTGGAGCCTCTATGGAATGGGGGAACGAAAGTTTGTTCGTGAGGACTGGGTCACATGACCAATATGGCCACCATGCCCATATATGGTAAAAACCTTTAAAAATCTTCTTCTCAAGAACCGAATGGCCGATGATCTTGAAACTTGGCATGCAGCATCAGGGACTCTGGCCCTACCAAGATTTTTCAAATGATGACCTTTGGTTGACCTTGACCTGTTTTACGTCAAGGTCAAATTTGGTCACTTAGACATTTGTATGGAAAAATGGCAAAACAGTGGATTTTTCTGATTGTATATTAGCTAGTAGCATCAGAAATGGCATTTACAATCAGCTGAATGGAAGTTTATTAATTCCAAAGGTCAATGTCATTACTGACCTTTGTCTTGGATGGCTCAGATTCAGTTTTTTTATTAGTTTGGTTGCTATGGCAGCTTAGATTTTCCATAGACTTATAATGGGGAAAATTGAAAAATGGCATTAACTACAAAGCCTTTGCAGATATTTTGACAAAACTTTCATAAATGTTCCTTCAGAAAACTTCTCTCAGCCATATGCTTTTATGTCAACCCGGGGGTCCAGTATAAAATGCCTTATATCTCAGAAACCTAACAGATCCCCACCCCTAAACCATATATACTCTTGTTCATTATGATTAGGTGCATTAAGTGACACCAACCTGGGGATCCGCCCGGATGTGCCGGGGACATGCCCCACCCCCTCCACTTCACAAAATGCCATTTATCTCAGAAACCATTGATACCCACTCATAAACAATATATATTCTTGCTTCTTATGATAAGACGCACTCAGTGACACCAACCTGGATGTCCCCCGGGATGTGCCTGGGCCATGACCCACCCCTCCATTTCACAACAGGCCAATATTCCAGAAACCTAACAGATCCAAACCCCTAAACGAAATATATTTTTTGTTCCTCATGATAAGTTGCATTCAGTGACACCAACCAGGGGGAGCCCCCGCCCAAAGGGGCTTGAATAAATATATGGGCTGCATGATGCTTCCACGCAGAGCTGAATCCGGTACGCACAAGTACTGGTAAACTGCTTAGAGGATCTAAGCCTGACCAGGAACCGCGGAGCGAGGCGGACCGTCCATGCTAATAAACCCTATTGGTTTCATTGGGCGGCAGGGCTCGAGATGTCATTTCATCTCAATGTAGGGTTTAGAAATCTAAGTTGCCGTAGCAACGTTAATTTGTTTTGTTTGATTTGAGGTTAAACGTCCCCGTCAACACTGTAAAGGTCATTTTTGAGACGTTGCTTGCAATTTTGTTGGACTTTTACCAGGCATTGAGATGAAATGACATCTCAAGCCCTGTTGCCCAATGAAACCAATAGGGTTTATTAGCATGGACGGTCCGCCTCGCACCGCGGTTCCTGGACAGGCTTAGATCCTCTAAGCGGTTTACCAGTACTAGTGTGCGTGCCGGATTCAGCTCTGTGTGGAAGCATCATGCAGCCCATATATTTCTTTAAGCCCCTATGGGCGGGGGCAGCGGGGACTTTAACCTCAAATCAAACAAACAAAACTTCATAAAAGGCCAAATATTCCATAACCTTACATATCCCCACCCCTAAACCATATATATTCTTGTTCCTTATGATAAGAAGCATTAAGTGACACCAACCTGGGGGTCCCCCCAGATGTGCCTGGGACATGTCCACCCCCTCCACTTCATAAAATGCCATTTATCTCAGAAACCATTCAGATCTCCACCCTTAAACCATATATATTCTTGTTCCTTATGATGAGACGCACTCAGCGACACCAAGCTGAGGGTCCCCCTGGCTGTGCCGGGGTCATGTCCCCCCCCCCCTCCACTTCATAAAAGACCAAATATTCCAGAAACCTTACCCATCCCCACCCCTAAACCATATATATTCTTGTTCCTTGTGATAAGACACATTCAGTGACACCAATAAAGGGTTCCCCCAGGGCTCGCCCGGGCCATGCTCCACCCTTCAACTTCACAAAAGATCATATATCTGAGAAACTGTTCAGAGCCCTACCCTTAAGCCATATATATTCTTGTTCCTTATGATGAGACGCACTCAGCGACACCAAGCTGAGGGTCCCCCTGGCTGTGCCGGGGTCATGTCCCCCCCCCCCTCCACTTCATAAAAGACCAAATATTCCAGAAACCTTACCAATCCCCACCCCTAAACCATATATATTCTTGTTCCTTGTGATAAGACACATTCAGTGACACCAATAAAGGGTTCCCCCAGGGCTCGCCCGGGCCATGCTCCACCCTTCAACTTCACAAAAGATCATATATCTGAGAAACTGTTCAGAGCCCTACCCTTAAGCCATATATATTCTTGTTCCTTATGATAAAACGCAATCAGTGACAGCAGCATGCCCCCCCCCCCAGGAGCCACGGGCCATGCCCCACCCCTTTACTTCTTTAAATCTCAGAAACCGGTCAGATCCCCACCCCTTAACCATATATATTCTTGTTCCTTATGATAAGACCCCACTTCATAATAGGCCATATATCCCAGAAACTATTCAAATCCCCACCACATAATCACATATATTCTTGTTTATTGTTATTAGACACTGAATTATTATTATTAGTCACTCCATCTTGTGGGGTCTGCAGGGGTCATTTCTCTCCCATCCACTTCATAAAAGGGCCTCATATCTCAGACACTGTTCAGCATTAGGTTGCAACAATCTTGGGCTTTTCTGGAATCCACCATGCCCGAATCCCTCCACTGCTTAAAAGGCCTTACATCTCAGGAGCCATACATATCCCACCGCTAAACATATGTCTGTTCTTTTTTATAAGACACATTTAGTGACACCAACCAGGGCTCCAGTCGCCCCCACCCATGGGGGCTTGAAGAAATATATGGGCTGCATTATGCTTCCACGCAGAGCTGAATCCGGCCCGCACACTAGTTCTGGTAAACCGCTCAGAGGATCTAAGCCTGTCCAGGAACCGCGGTGCGAGGTGGTCCGCCCATGCTAATAAACCCTATTGGTTTCATTGGGTGACAGGGCTTGAGATGTCATTTCATCTCAATGTCGGGTAAAAGTCCCACAAAATTGGAAGCAGCGTCTCCAAAATGACCTTTACAGTGTTGACGGGGACGTTAAACCTCAAATCAAACAAACAAAACTAGGGCTCCATTGGGTTCATGCCCCAACCTCTTTACTATATAAAACACCTAATATTTCAGATACAGTCCACATGAGTGCTCATTTGGGAATGGGGTTTGTTTGGGAGACTATAATTGGTAGATTAAAATCATACCATGTTAAAATACATGTCTGCCATTGGGCAGTGCCAATCTGAGCTCCGGTTTATGAAATTTGGCTCTTTGGTTTGTTTGCTATGGCAAGTTAAGAGTTTCCATTGACTTATAATGGGAAAAATTGAAAAATGACATTTATGCCTTTCAAGATATTTTGGCAAACTTACATAGAAATGTTCCTTTAATAATGTTCTTTTAGGCCTATTGGTTGCCACAGATGGGAAATTGTCAGTTGTCATTCTGTTGTCCTGCAACAACACATTCAAGCGACATCAGACCTCTGAAGCCACTTTGCTGATTGGGTCCAAATTTTACCTGTAGCATCCTTGGGCGCAGGGCTTCCATGGTTAATTAAAATACTTTGCTGCCAGTCGGCAGTGCCCCCTGAGCTCTGGTGAGCATAGTGGCCCATAGGCCTCTTTTTTTTTTTTTGCAGTGAAAACATTTAATAATCTTGTCTGAAACCAGAGGGATATATCTTTGATATTTGATATAAAACTCCATTATTTGTTTGATTTGAGGTACGTCAACACTGTAAAGGTCATTTTGGAGACGTTGCTTCCAATTTGTGGGACTTTTACCCGACATTGAGATGAAATGACATCAAGCCCTGCCACCCAATGAAACCTGTTTTATAAGCATGGACGGTCTGACACTCGCAACGCTTTTCCTGGACAGGCTTAGGTCCTCAACGCGATTCACCAGTACTCGTGTGCGGATCGGTTTCAGCTCTGCGTGGAAGCATCATGCAGCCCATTTATTTCTTCAAGCCCCGATTGCGGGGGCCGGAGGCTTCACTGAGTGGACCTCTTCCATGATTGTTTAAATTATAGCCTTGGGGCCAAAAAAGGCCCGACCCCGGAGCCAACATGTTTTACAAATGACAAATGTTTATTCAGCACAAACACATTTACAATAAATGGTTTAGGCTGATACAATATAAATCGCAATTAAGAAATCATCTTCCCATTACCCATATGTTAAGCAGTCTATGCAATGTAGACCCCCACGAGCCACTGTTTCACCATCAACACTGGAGCTCATAGTAGTGTACATTATTTGACACTAGCCATGGTGGTATACTTAAGACTCCAGAGCATTCATCAGGCTATCTATATAATATAACTCATCTTTGATCTCACAGTCACGTCACCACAAGGCAGAGAGATGCAATACATATGAAGTCAAGGTAGTCAGGATACCTCCCCGCAAGTGTTTTATGAAATCACGCTTTCCCTTAGTTTTAAGCAATTTCCAATGAAATCCAGAGGACAGTTTTATAATGCGATGATTACAGCTATCAGACTTATAAAGGGGATATCTTTAAAACAGTCTTTTCTGAAACCACAAGGCCCAGGTCTTTGATATTTGGTACGAAGCTTTATCTGTCAGACCTCGACAAAATTTCCAAATTATAGCCTTGGGGCCAAGTATGACCCTGCCCACTGTTAACGAATGTACAGCTATGTTGACAATCCTGGATCTACGAAGATATTTAAATCAGTTCGGTTAATGGACATGTCTTGCCATCGTTCACAGTTGCTTTTTTAAAGCATCGCGTATGATCTTCTGGTCACAGGTGAGCGATACAGGGTCATTTTGGCCCTCTTGTTCTACAGTATATGGGCATGCCCGTCATCTTTGATATGCGATTCCAATCTCGCAAATAAAATTTCATTGCGCCCCCGTCGAAAATTTCGGGCCAAGATGGGACAAAGATGCAACTGTGACCTTGACCTCGAGTCAGCATGGTTTGCGTTCTGCACATCAGCTCACTGAGGGGGATATTTGACCAAATTTTAATGGGAATCCTTGCAGGGGTAACATTTATAAAATTCAAGTTACTAAACTTGTGACCTTCAAATCTGACCTTGACCTTGAGTCGGCATGGTTCATTTATGGGTTTGTTTGATTTGAGATTTAACGTCCCTGTCCACACTGACCATAGGTCATTTTGGAGATGTTGCTTCCAATTTTGAGGGACTTTTACCCAAAATTTGATATGAAATGACATCTCAAGCCCCGTCGCCTAATGAAACCAGTAGGGTTTATAAGCATGGATGGTCCGACTGGCACGGCTTTGCCCGGACATGCGTAATCCCTACAAGTGATTTACCAGTACTCGTGTGCGGTCGGTTTCAGCTCTGCGTGGAAGCATCATACAGCCCATCGATTTTTTTTCAGGCCCTGGTGGGCGGGGGCCATCATTTATGGGTTGTGCACTGAGGGGGGTGTTTGACCAAAGTTTAATGAAAATCCTTTGGTGTGGGAGATATAGAACGGACACAAAATTCAAAGTTTCATACTTTGACTCATGACCTTCCAATGTGACCTTGACCTGGATTCATTTATGGGCTCAGCACATGAGCTCACTGAGTGGGTTATTGACCAAAGTTTAATGAGAATCTTTGCAGGGGTAAAGGAGATATGGAACAGACACAAAATTCAAAGTTTCAAACTTGTGACCTTCAGTTGGCATTGGCCGCATGGTTCATTTATGGGTTTTTGCATATCAACTCACTGAAAAGAATATTTAACTAAGGTCAGTGGCAAGGTTTAATGAAAATCTTTTAAAGGGTTCGGGAGATACAGAGCGGACAAGCAGGTATTACAGATGGATGGACAGACCAAGGCCATTCCTAGAATCCCCGCTCCGCTTCGCAGCAGGGGATAAAAAAATCCTTGCTATAATTCAACCCCACCAATTCCAGGCTCTAACATATTTTGTTCCAAATTCAGCCAAGCTTCAGGCCCATTTCAGCCGCAATTCAGTCTGAATTCTTGGCTAAAATTCTTTTTTTTTTCTGGGCTGAAAAGAAAAACTAAAATTCAGCACAAATTCAGGGATGAGCGTTTCGTACAGGCTCATCCCACAGAGGCTCCACATGTAGTTTGGTTTCAATCAGCTGAGCAGTTGTAGTAGAGAAGATAGAACCACTGAAACAGCCATCCAGGACAAAGTTGAGCAAATGACCTTTATCTTTGGAACTGAACTTTTATTCAGCTGATTGTAAATATCAATTCCTATGCCAAAGGTTACAATAGAATCGGAAAAATCCAGTTTTTCATTTTTTTTCCTTGCAAATATCTGACCTTGACGTACAATAGGTCACGGTCAACCAAAGATCACCATTTGAACAAACTTGGTAGGACCCAAGTCCACGATGCTGCATACTCAATCTCAAGACCATCGGCCACTTGGTCTCTGAAGATAGTTTAAGGTTTTTACCATAAATGGGTATGGTGGCCATCGTGTTCATGTGACTTAAGATCCCATGAACAAACTTTCCCCCAGCCCAAAGGGGTTCCACATGTAATTTAGTTACAACTGCCCTAGCAGTTTCGGAGATGTTTGAAAATGACGACAAAGACGGAGACTCGCCACTTCCTTTCCCATTTCGGCTCTGCTGAGCTAAAAACCAAGGTTTTGCAGATTTTGGATACAAGTGTTAATTATTCGGTCCAAAATACCCAACGAGACACCTAAATACTCAACAAGTGCCTCAGATTTATTAGGTACTTACTTTTGGACACTTGAAGAATAAATGGCAAGTAACAAGTACATTAAGCATACCTTTGGGTGTGGTGGGTGGGTTACGGCCCTTTCAAGATTTCACTGAGCTGATCGTTAATCAGGTGGGTGAAACCGGAGAAAAAACATCTGGCATATTGCATTGCAGAACCTGTCGTCTCATGACCTGATCAAGGCTTGAACTTGACCTGAACCACAGCAGACCTAGTGATTTCGAGTAAGCAGTCTTACTTTCTAGGCCTTTGAGGCCCGTTTAAAACTTACCTTTAGATCTATCTAAATTTGCCACTGCTATTACTTATCCGGCGGTATAGGAAGTATTCATAAAGGGACCCAAGAATGGGTTTGATTTAGCCATGGTGAATGAGTCATTTGTTTCTCGATTCCCATGTTTCCATGATCAAAAGATCAGACATGAAAACACAGTGCAACTTTCTTTCATATCTACAAATGGTTATTTTTTTAATTAAAATTTGTGGTATATTCTAATACTCCAAATGCAAGTTGTATGTGCTCGTTAGAACCGCGTCACTGAGTGAGTGAGTTTTACGTCCTACCAACAGCTAAGGTTATACGGAGATGGGACCTTGGTTTAAAGACATCAGAAAAGTATGGAGAAGCCCGGGATCGATCCTGCGACCCCCGATTTAACAGGCGAGTAGCGTAACCACAACACCACGGAGGCTTCTTGTTCTAATGAGCTCCCACAATCTGTTTGAGCAAGAAAATATTACCCCTGCAAACCTTTTTTTATTATGGGGTGTGATTTTCAGGAATGTTAATTTCAAAGACCAGTGATGTGATGGGTCGACAACCCCTTATCTTAAGAAATCAGTAATGAGCACCCCTTTAAATCCCACTTTTATAGAGAAAACTGGGGTTTACAGGGAATAAAAATACCACAAATTTTCATCAGAAAAATAATAATTTGAGATATGAAAAAAATGTACAGTAAAATTCCTATATTAAGACCACCTTTGGGACTGTTCAAAAGTGGTCTTTAAGACCACTTTTGAACAGTCCCAAAAGTGGTCCCTGACCAACGGACACGGTGTGCAGAATTCACGAAGAAAGAATAACTGCACCGTTGTAAATAAGATTTTTAAATCAGAATTTGTCTATATTAAGACCACCTTTGGGACTGTTCAAAAGTGGTCTTTAAGACCACTTTTGAACAGTCCCAAAGGTGGTCCCTGACCAACGGACACTGTGTGCAGAATTCACGAAGAAAGAATAACTGCACCGTTGTAAATAAGATTTTTAAATCAGAATTTGTCTCAATTTTTGGGTGATCTTAATGGTGAAATTTCACTGTACTATGTCACATCGATGTTTTTGCGATGACAGTCACCAACCGTGAGCTTTTGACCAGTATTGAAAAATCTTCAAACACAATGTTTGATAAAACCTTTATTTCTAAAATTTTAGACAATTACATTTGGAACTTACACTAAATCTGTTGCACTAAAAATTCTTGGTAAAAACATACAGCACTGTGAAACTATTTGACCTTGATTGAAGGATTGATCCAGATATTTGGATCTTTTACTATACTTCTCAAAGTTTGATAGGGATCACGTTTTATATACCAAATTTTGCAATGAAAGTTTAAAATTACATGACATAATTTGTACTCCATATATTGATAAATATCTTTAGCAGAAACTCCTCTGCAATTCAGTACTGATGAAAGTGCATACTTCACACTTTGCAAATGAATTCATGCACTCCAAATATCTTGCGTAACACTGCATTCCAACAGAAAAATCAAACTTGTCATCCTTTACTAAGCGTAAAAAGGATTTCATTTCATTATGAAACTCTAAAATGCCTAGGGTTAGTTAAGAAAAAAAAAATGAACCATGGCGTCCAAATGTTGGAATCTGGTGTCTCTCAACGTCGTGTTGCTGGGATTCTGAATGTGTCCCAGAGCGTGGTTTCCCGAATGTGGAGTCTGCATCTTACCCACGGAATTCCTTCACACAGACTCGGCGGGGGTCAAGATAGGGCTACAACTAACCGTCAGGGCAGGTTTTTGTTGATTCATCAACGGTTCCTGAACGCTACGCGTTTGAATAACGAGTTTAGGAACGGAACTGGAGTACGAATTTCTACACAAACTCAGTTCAGATTCAACATGCTCAATGCCAGAAGGCCTGCTGTACGTGTTCCGTTGACGAGACAGCACATGCAAGACCGGCTGGACTTTGCCAGAACTCACGTCAGGTGGACGGTTCGTGAATGGATGCCAGTACTGTTTACTGATGAGTTCAGATTCTGTCTTTAATGGACGCCATACACGTTTTGGCACGTTTGTCTAAAATTTTGAAATTTGTGAAAAATCAATTTTGTTTGTTTTGTTTGATTTGAGGTTTAATGTCCCCGTCAACACTATAGATCATTTTGGAGACGCTGCTTCCAATTTTATGGGACTTTTACCGGACATTGAGATGAAAGGACATCTCAAGCCCTGTCGCCCAATGAAACCAATAGGATCAATAAGCATCGTCCGAAAAATCAATTGTCCAAATCTCTTCGTGTTATGGCAAATTTTGTGGGTGCCAAGACGGTTGTTGTTGTCACGCTTGCATGCATTGCCAGTTGACAAAATTAATCACTAGTCATTGTGAGGGATATGTTTTCTATCATTATGTATCAAATTTGGATACAGCAGATTAATTTATCCAAAAATTATTTGGCATTAAAAAGTGTTCCCTATCAAACTTTGAGTAGTATATTATATAATTACCCAGTGTATACTGGTAGACTTCCATTGCAATATATTGGACAAGTCCATGACATATAAGGGGTGCCAGGCCTATGTTTTCATTTTTATTCTATTTTTGATGGAAAATTCTGTTAGAAAATAGTGAAGGCCCTGATCAGAAGCCACAACAGACGCCACGTTCTGTGGTGTCTGATCTGGGCCTGCACTGTTTGCCAAGGTACCCCTTTAGGGGTTAAATGCCAAAAGATAACTGGAGCAGTAAACTTTTAAACATTTTTACCATGATTCAATGGAAGTATAGCTTGACATCTCATATGATGCAGTTTTCTTTGAAAATTAGGTAAGAATGGCATTTGTTTCATTTGTGCTTGGTGCTTTAAGCCTATCCTGCTGAATAACTAATTTTGCCACCGCCATTTCTGACTTTCGACCTATCAAATTACTTGATATACTCACTTCGTTTGGATTCAAAAACTTTAAGACAGTGTAGATCCTGATCAGATGGCTGATCTGGATCTACACCTTTTGCAAAGATATGGTTGACACTGATTAAGTTCCATATTTGCCATATCTATTCGGATATACATGTCCAAGCAAACATTGCAAACCCAAATGATATGCCACAGAATGAGACGACTCATCAGGGTCTACACTATTTGCTACTCACCCAACTATTTTAGACAATATCAGTCATCAGGTAGTAAATACTACTTGTTCAAATTTGAGAACAAGAGGCCCAAGTGGGCCAGAATCACTAAACTGGATGAGGCTGATCATCTTTTATAAACTGTGCCTTGGTGGCCCTTTTGTTTATTAGATCACATTGCCTTTAGAAATTTCGAATCTGGGAGGAAATGGCGTTTGAAGAATTTCAAGATGGCTGCCATGGTGGCCATCTGGGATATATCAGAACGTAACGATTTTAGCAAGTCTGAATCTGAGACATGTCATTTGAATCATGTCACCAAGATGCTTCCCACCAGTGAGCTTAATCTGACTTTCGGTTCGGAAGGAGATGTCGGAATTGAGAAAAGTCAACGACAGACGGATGACGGACAACAGGCCACGGCATAAGCCGACCTTGAGCTTCACTCTTGGTGAGCTAACAAATGTATGTTAAGGAGTTGAGATGTCCCAATACCGAGGGTAAATACGGCAATAAATCAAAATCAGAACCTGCTTTTGGTATGTCAAGTTGGTACAGGTAGTCAAGTGCAATTTTATTAAGGAATACAACTACGATTCCCCTTCTGATCCTTGTCCTACTGAACAAATTTATTCTGTTCGAGGTTTATTGTCCCCCTCAACACTATAGGTAATCTTTGGAGATGTTGCTTCCAATTTTGTGCGACTTTCCAAATATTGTGATGAAACTATCATGCCCTGCCGCTAAATGAAAGCAATATGGTTTGTATGCAAGGACGTTCAGACTAGCACCACTTTGACTGGGCAGACCTTGCCAGTACTCATGTGCAGCCCAATCCAAGCTTAATTTTGCCACACCCATTTCCCAATATCAACCAATCAAATTCATTTAAGTAATGTATTCATTTAAACAATGTGTTCATTCAAATTTGCAAACAACAAATAGTGTAGATCATGAGCAGTAATGGCTTAGCCATAAGCCATCTGATCTGGACCTATGCTGTTTGCAGGTGGTGGTCAATGCAGCAAGACAAGGGTAAACTAATTTCAAAGGGGTCTTCTCTTAAAAGTCAAGAATTTGCACCACAGGTAGATCCTATAAATTAGGGAAACAATTGTTTTCGTCCCCTGTGAACCCAAAGCTGAATTCATAGACAGAAAGTCTGTATATATCTACGGTATAGAGACAGCTGTGGGCATTGTGATAATTTAAGGATAACTTTTGTCTGTTCTTCATGAAAAACCTATGTTGTAGGTATTCATTAAAACTGCCTTGCCGAGGTTCTAAAGAATACCTGGGTTTAAATGGTGATCAAATAAGGAAATTGTCCTTCAATTACAACAAATACCCACCTTATATCTGTTGCTATACCAAGGTATTACACAAGCAAACAACCTAAACACTGCCATCGGCCTATTCTGACCATACATGTTCATGGGTGAAGTTCTGAACAAAGTAAACATCAGACCGTATTTTTGGCTGGTAAGACAGGAATATGTTCCTAAGTGGGTTTTATCCAATCCAAAATGTTGGTTTCTTGAATTTCATTTGTATGGACCAGCCTCATTTCTTAGTTGCTTTTGATTTTGCAGGGGTCTGTTTGGGAGTCTTCAGAGCAGCCTGCAATCAGAATAAACAAGGGGAACTTATTACAAATATAGATAAATAATGCATTGCCAACCATTCATATATTCATATGAACAAGAGGGCCACGATGGCCCTGGATCCCTCTCGTGATCCATATTGTACAAATGAAATTGGAGGTTACAACATGGAGTAGAGGGGTTGAGCAATCAAAATAAGCAGAGCCGCTGGCCCCGCATCTTAAATTTTATGTGGAACTTCTGGATAATGTGCAGGTCCGAAGCTGTAGCTCGAAATCAACCTATCTTTAATACAAGAAAAATGCCAAACGGCATTATGGACGGGTTTTTCAGTACAGTTTTGGCTTCTGCAAACTGCATATGTAACAAGAGTTGGCAGAAGGCAACATAGCTCGCCTATAGGGACCTACCATAAAATTTCAATTATTCAGGTTTCCACCCCCTCCCATGACATTTTGTTTTGTAAAAGTTCAACAGACTGCAGCAATTCATACACATTAATATGAAGCACTACTGCAGCGCTGACATGTTTTCTATAAATAGACAGTGACCTTGACTGTGAGCTCAGGACCCTTAAAATAGATATTGCTCAGATAACAATTTTATTATACTCAACATTTGAGTGAGTATGTGTGTACATGCATGATTGCGTGTATGAATGCATGAGTCCATGTATGCATGCATGTGTGACATGCATACATGCATGCATGTGTGTGTATGAAAGCATGCATGAATGCATGCATGCATGTGTACAGTTCATACATGTGTGCATGCATGCATGCATGGGAGTGCATGTGTGTTTGATTTGAGGTTTAACGTCCCCGTCAACACTATAGGTCATTTTGGAGACGTTGCTTCCAATTTTGTGTGACTTTTACCCGACATTGAGATGAAATGACATCAAGCCCTGTCGCCCAATGAAACCAATAGGGTTAATTAGCATGGACGGTCAGCCTCGCACCGATGTTCCTGGGCAGGCTTAGATCCTCTAAGCGGTTTAACAGTACTAGTGTGCGAGCCGGATTCAGCTCTGCGTGGAAGCATCATGCAGCCCATATATTTCTTCAAGCCCCTATGGGCGGGGGTTGTCATGTGTGTGTGTGTGTGTATGTGTGTGTATGCATACATGAGTGCATGCATGTGTGCTTGCATGCATGCGTGAGTGAGTGTATTTATGAGTGCATGCACATGTGAATGTATGCATGTATGTGTGTGCATGCATGTATGTGTGTGTGCATGCATGCATGAGTGCATGCAAGCATGAGTGTGCATGCATGTGTGTGTACAGGCATGCATGCAAGTATGCATGAGTGCATGCGTCACTTGTTTGAGTGCATGCATGCATACATGCATTTGTGAGTGCATGCATGTATGTGTGTGCATGCATGCCTGCATACATGTGTGTGCATGCATGTGTGCTTGCATGCATGCGTGAGTGGGTGTATTGATGCATGTGTGTGTGTATGCATGCATGAGAGCATGCACATGTGTGTGCATGCATGCATGAGTGTATGCATGCATGTATGTGTGTACATGCATGTGTATGCGCAGGCATACATGCATGAGTGTGAGCATGCATGTATGTGTGTGTGCATGCATGCACGTGTGCAGGCAAATGTGCATGCATGCATGCGCGCAGGCAAGTGTGTGTGTGTATGCATACTTGCCTGAGTGTGAGCATGCATGTGTTCATGTATGCACGCGTACATGTATGCATGAGTGCATGCATACCATCCAAAAACCCGTCCAAAAGCCATTTTCTTATGTAAAAGTGTTAAACAGACTGCAGCAATTGAAAAAGAACCAAAAAGTACCCCTTCGAAAAAATGAGCAAGAAATTTTCAAGCCTTTGCATTGTACGAAATGCAATTTATACATTGACAAAAAAGGAAGACATTTTACAAACTTGCAAGTAATAATAACGTCTGTGTTTTTAAGAAAAGAAAAGAAAAAAAAAAAGAACATTCCCTCACCTGGAATTGAACCCAGGACCCTCTGATTCAGAGTCAAGCACTCTATCGCTTGCAAGGAAAGTAAGGGATGTAATACAGTTCGAAAAATGGTAATTTTCAACAAAACTTTGGGTCCTTGGTGCCATTAATGGATTGCATATGAAAGAGGTACTATTAATGAAGCAACAGTCCTAATATGAAAGCAATCCATTAAGAATAAAGGTAATATAATACTTTGAATAAAGGTTAACCAAAAGGTAAACCTCTGACGACGCCCGCCCGCCCGGACATCGCTATTCTAAAGGACGGATTAAAAAAAAAACGTCCAAAAAGTGACAGGTAGGTGCTTCGTATTTTCATTTCGTCTTCTTTGAATCGCTCGCCTTGTAAACCAGGAATCGCAGGATCGATCCCGGGCTTTTCCAGACTTTCGGCTGAGTCTTTAAACAGAGGTTCAGTCTCCGTATATGACCTTAGGTGTTGGTGGGATGTAAAACTCAAAACACTCACTTCTTTGAATGGCAGTGAATGTTTCAGTTTTACCTCTCAGCAACAGGTGAGGTCATACGGTGACACGACCTCGGTTTAAAGACTCATCCCAAAGTCTGGAGATAGCAGGGATCAATCCTGCGACCGCTGGTTTACAAGGTGAGTAGCATAACCACTTCATCACGGAGGCTTCTACTTTGAATGGCATAATAAAAAAAACGCTATTCAACTGCTATATATTTAACTATGGAAATATGCAAAGGATATTGAGGAAAGCCCTCGGGATAATCTTAACAAGAGGGCCAGGATGGCCCTGGATCGCTCACCTGATCCATAGAGTAACAAGTGGGTCCCGGGGTGGACCATTATTGACTCCAGCGCTATAATGTGCATAATGTTGAGGGAGGTCTAAAATAGTGAGAATTCATACCAAATATCAACAAATACTATAATTTGAACAAACTTGGCAAGGGTCCACTAGATGAAGCTACACACCAAATATCAAAGACCTGGGCCTTGCGGTTTCAGTGATTTTTTAAGGTATCCCCTACTTAAGCCTTGTAAAACCAAATGGCCCCGGGGCGGGGGCATTTTTGGCCTCAGGGCAATAATTTGGAAAATCTTGATAGAGGTCCACTAGATGAAGCTTCACACTGTCACACAGTCAAGGAAACAAGAACACATGGATGATGTTCAATTTGCTTTATTTCTACTCTAACGTAGCTGAGTGAAATACTGACAGCCGACTAGAAAACAAACCCAGTTTATATACATATCTACACGGAAGTACGTTTCATAAATGACACATCCATGCATGAGCACTTAAGAAGTCATAAATCGGCAATTAAATGCTGACTGACCAGGTCCACTTGACAGCCACCGCTCTGGGCTAGTCATTAGTATGTGTTTTTCAAAATTATGATCTGATCCTCCGGGTTACTTCGCATTTTACATCTACTGTGAAAATGCACCAGGGTTTGTAGTTGTCTGGCCCTACCTATATGATATAGGTAACTTACTACATGTTATATAAGAAATATACACCCCTTAACGTATTTTAAAAAGAAATATGCTACCATTTGTTAGCATATTCTTTTTTTATAACCAACTCACCTCAACTTACAGTGGTTAGTAACACATTAAGGTTAAGTCATTAATTCATAACATATTTAAAAACAGTCTCTGTATACAATACTCAGTATGTCATGAGTTCCTCAAGTCTTTATTATATACACAAGCTATCGCAAATAGCCGTCTCTAGTGATTAGAACAATTCTTCTATTTTGTTCTATAACATTCACAGCTGGTGTCTCGTTTCACGTAGTACTATTAAGTTGTACCATAGTTAGTCGTACCAGAGTAGTACCATGACTGTTGTACCATTGAGTCGTACCATAGTAGTTGTACTATTCACTTGTAGTACCATTCTATGTTGTGCCATTTGTCGTATGACTATGTCGTACCATTGTCGTGTAGTACCATTTATGTTGTACCATGTGACGTACCAGTATGTCGTACCATTATGGTATAGTACCATTTGTATTGTACCATGTGATCGTATAGGTTTCTTCGGATTACGTGTTGTGTTTTCTTTCTCTTCGTTCGTGTTGACCATGTGTGACATGTATCATATCGGTTCTCGTAGCTGGTTATGTCTAAGCAGACATGACTAAAGACTACGTTGGAGAATTAAACTAACTGTAAAGTCTTGACTATCACTGCTCTAATTAACTAGTCACGTGGATTCAAGCACATTCTGCTGAAGTTCATTTTGTGATAATCTCACCTTGTCCACTGACCATAAGTTCATTAAATATAACATATTCATAATTATTGTTCTCTAACAGTTGTTGACTGGTTGGTTGGTTGTAGTGGGAGAAGTCGTATCATCCCACCTGCTGACTTTGATTATCTGGCTTGTCGGTTTATCTTTCTCTAGCAAAGCTCTCGTTTGCTGCAACAAGTCGTCACCTCCCATTATGTTCTCCCGTCCGTATATAACGCGAGGCTGGCGCTCTTCACTACTGGTTAGTTCAGCCATCTCTTGACCAGGGTCGTCGGAGTACGGAACGCTGGCTCGTGCCCCCCGATTACCACTCTTCCTGCAGGCGGCAGGCAAGGAACCAGCAACAGCATTGCCCCACTTATAATACATCAGAATGCCCATAATAACTGAAGTTACACTACCAAGAATCATTAAACCATAACCCCACCAAGGAAAAGGTAGGACCTTCATGGGTCTGACTTGACCCACCCGATTTATCCCTTCGAGAAGCTGATCCACCGGAACTTCTTTAAGATGCTTAAGTTTCTGAGGTAATCTCACAGTGCCCCTCAAGTTGGGCATGTTTGCCTTAAATGGCTCCCAAATGTTTAGATTGGTGAAGTTGTAAGCTTGCAAAATACTCATTGCATTATTGTGAATCATGTGAAGACCCATGTTCATAGACCCCCGTAAGGGTTACCCTGTCAGAAGTCGCTTTAAAACCCTTCTTGACCCTAATGAACCCATAAGGTACAGAGATGTCAATCTTTTGGCGTACTTCGTTTTGACATGCCAAGTTAAATATCAGGGGAATGATCGGTTTCTAATATATGAAAATGACCCCGACAATAGGTCATCAGTCACTACTAGGCCTTAAGCAAATGCGAAGAGGTCCTCATAATATTCCTGATGGAATGTAATTATGCGGCGCAGTCGGGCAGCCATTTCCGTAAAGTCATAAGGAATTGGTATGTTCCTCATGATATAATGCAGAGACCTTTCGAAGAAATCCGGTCTCTCGTGAAGGAGATCGAATCCGAAGTGGGTCTCTGAGACTTCTAACCCATCTGCATTTCATTTCCACTAATTCTATGAAATTTTCAGCAGTACCCCCACCCCTGCCCCCCATCTTAGTCGATGGACTACGTCATAAACTACCCCTCTTTTAAGGATCTCGTAGAGGCTCATGGGCGACTCCGCTTTCCCCTAATCATTCAGATCCTAAGGGATGAATAGGTCTTTAATGACCTCCCACGGTAGACCTGACTGCTCAATCTTAAACATTTCCAGGTGAATGTGCAATTTCCTAAAGTAGTTAATATGGAAGCGCATAAGGCGCGGTACAGACCTGTCATTAACGGTCGCCTGAAGGATACCCTGTTAACGAAGGACAATACTCTTAAGGCAGCGCATATACAAGGTCGATGGCCTCGTTAGCACGTCAGCCCAATACGAAAGGTCAGAGATCAAGTGGTTTGAGATCTCCTTCAGATGCTGCTCAACTTCTTACAGGCAGCTCTGACACATCCCCACCTCAGTCATGTAGGACACCACGTTAAGGAGCGCAAACCTCTCCTATATGTTGAAGAGTACGCATGGCTCGTGATCAAGTATACAAAATTCACCCCAAGTTACGAAGTTCTTAAGTTCCGACTTAACCATGTTAACTGAATCTGAAAATTCACACCAATCAATGAAGGCCAAACACCTGTCAAACCCCACTAATTCTGAGCTGAATCCTACGTTAGCCGACATAATTTTCCTACTACCTAGATTCCCAAAAGTTCAAAAGACAAGTTATTAAGGGGGTTGCTTTCTTGGTGTGCGTAGAAGTTGTCTTGTCTGCTACAACAAAAAAAAATAAATAAAAAAAATTAAGTACCAAATTCCATCACCCTAATTTTTCATTTTTATTATTTACAAAATGTTTAGGCAGCGTTATAGCACATCAACAAGGCTCTCGAGCAAAGTTTTAACTTTACTCTTTTCCGTTTTAATTCTACGGCATTTATTTTGTTTGTTTCTGAGGACATTATCTACTTCCATTTTTTTTTACCCTGCCCTCGTCAGAGTTTCGTTCAGGGCCACTTAGGCCGCTGTTTTCATTGTCTGAAGAGCTGGTATGTTCAGCTGTTTCGGACCTAGGACCATAATCTCCCATGACATTTCTTTTTTTTGGGTTCTTTCCCTGAATTAAGGCCTGCATTTTCTTGTCTTAGCCCAGCTTTCCTAGCTTTAAGCCTGCGGGCACGCTCGACCAGAGGAATGTGTTCTTCCTCCTTTGAGTCTGACCTTACCCTCCAGTACTTCTTAGCTAAACGAGCCTACGGACCTCTGACTCTGAATCCGTGTCGGACGTCGCGGGTCTCGTTTTCTGTACCTTCAGGTGTCATGACATCCTGGTCACGGCACCACTGAATCTATATGTCACACAGTCAAGGAAACAAGAACACACGGATGATGTTCAATTTGCTTTATTTCTACTCTAACGTAGCTGAGTGAAATACTGACTGCCGACTAGAAAACAAACCCAGTTTATATACATATCTACACGGAAGTACGTTTCATAACTGACCATAAGGAAATGACATCCACGCATGAGCACTTAAGAAGTCATAAATCGGCAATTAAATGCTGACTTTGACGGTGGTCCACTTGACAGCCCCCACTCTGGGCTAGTCACTAGTATAAGTGTTTTTCAAAATTATGGTCCGATTCTTCCGGGTTACTTCTTCGCATTTTACATCTCCTGTGAAAATGCACCAGTGTTTGTAGTCTCGTCTGACCCTACCTATATGATATAGGTAACTTTCTAATATACTGAGTCAAAAAAGTTCCTATACATAAAACTGCTTCTGTTACCATAGTTACTACAAATGAAAAAAACACAAAATGTGTTTTGTTTTAGTTAGTGGACTTATTTTACCATGTAAAAGTCCAAACTGTTTTTGTTCGTGTAAACTCGTCTGCCTGGGCTGCTGTTTTAAACACCCAAGGGGTCACTGACAATTTCGCAGAATAAATCATAACAAAGGCCAAGATTTAACACCATAAAAAATTACACTTAGCACAAGATTTCTAAACTTTGATAGATGTAACATTTTATTAGATACTCTGTGTGTCTATTTACAAAAGGTTTGTAACTTTAGCTCCATTGCCTAAGAGAAACAAATGATCGCGTATAGGCCTCCCATTCTTTGAAGTTGTGTGCAAAATGCTGCTTTCAACTGAAACTCCATAGAAAATTGCAATTGGAAGTGCTACATGCTACATGAATTTTCTACATTATTTTCCATCATGATTAACAGCAGTGGTGCAAACAAAGCGATTTTTAAAGAAACTGCAAAAATTGAATGACAGGTATAGAAATACCAACAGTTTGAAAATTGCTTTATTTTTAATTGAAAGGGAGATAATCTGAGAATTTCACAAATTAAAGCTTTGATTGAAGGGTAAGATCAAGAGATATTGGAAATGTAAAGTGAGTTTCGATGATCAGTGGTCATGATCTTTCATCTCTGGCAAAAATGATCATCTGAGCATGCGCAATACCAAATCCCTTGCAAAACCTTTGTAGGCACATATTGCAAGACAACTCTTTGAGCAGAACAGTATGAGCAAATGTAAATGTATGCATTTTGTAGCTAAACGTCCGATTCGCACGTTTACAACCACGCTTAGCTGAATGGCTGCCGGATAGCTACTGGAATTTACCCGAAAGTTGGTATAGATACTTTTTTGACTGGGTATATAAGAAAACAATACATACAAGAACCATTACTGTGTTACAACACCATATATCAAAGGCATGGGCCTTGCTGTTTCAGAAGAAGATTTTCAAAGATTATCTCTATATAAGTCTATTATATGGGCCTACTACAGAACTAGAAAATATGAAATGTACAGGGTTTCTGGGCCATACTAGCTAGTTTCAGCCAATTAGGCCTGATCAGTGACCCTCAAATATTTTCAACATTCCACAATGGAATCGATGATCCCAAAGGACAAGAAAATACAAACTAGAATTTGTTTTTCTACAAAAACACAGATGTCTCCCCCGTTTTTAACCTCTAAGTATGATCTTTACATTGGAGGTATTGAGCTGGGTCTTGTGTGCAACACATCATCTAATGAAGATGAACATTTCTGCAAAGTAACTTTAAAAATGTTCATAGAGAAATAAAAAAGTTATTGGCCGTACACACAAAAAAAGTCTTTTTTACCTTTGACCTCTAAGTATGGCCTTGACCTTTGAGATACAACACATCGTCTCATGATGGTTAACATTTCTGCCAAGTAATTTCATAATCCATCAAAGAATAAGGAAGTTACTGACTGTCCCTTTTTTTACCTTTGACCTCTAGGTATGACCTTGACATTGGAGGTATGGACCTTGGTCTTGCACATGACTCATGGTCTAATGACGGTGGACATTTCTACATGGTTACTTTATAAAGTCCATCCAGAAATAAAAAAAGTTATTGACTGGACACACAAAAAAACAAAAAACTTTTTTACCTCTGACTTCTTAGTATGACCTTGATCTTGAAGGTACCGACCTGGGTCTAGTGTGCACCACATCATATCGGGATGGTTACCATTTCTGCCAAGTAATTTCACAATCTATCCAGGAATAAGAAAGTTATTGACTGAACACTAAAAAAGGCCCCTTTTTGTGTCCTTTGACCTCTTAGTACGACCTTGACATTTGAGGTACCAACTCAGGTTATGCATGCAACACATCGTCTCATGGTGGTTAACATTTCTGCCAAGTAATTTTAAAATCCATCTAAAAATAAGAAAGTTATTGACCAAACACGAAAAAAGGCCCCTTTTTGACCTTTGACCTCTATGTATGACCTTGACATTTGAGGTACCAAATTGAATCATGCATGCAACACATCGTCTCATGATAGTTAACATTTTTGCCAAGTAACTTCAAATTCTATCTAAAAATAAGCAAGTTATTGACAAAACCCGAAAAAAGGCCCCTTTTTTACCTTTGACCTAAGTATGACCTTGACCTTTGAGGTACCAACCTGGGTCATGCGCGCAACACATTGTCCTATATTGGTTAACATTTCTGCCAAGTGATTTCAAAATCCATCTCAAAATAAGAAAGTTATTGACCAAACACGAAAAAAAGGCCCCTTTTTTACCTTTGACCTCTAAGTATGACATTGACCTTTGAGGTACCGACCTGCCTCGTGCGCTTCACACATCGTCTCATGGTTGTTAATATTTCTGCCAAGTAATTTTAAAATCCATCTCGAAATAAGTTATTGACAAAACACGAAAAAAGCCCCTTTTTTGACCTTTGACCTCTAAGTATGACCTTGACCTTTGAGGTACCGACCTGCCTCATGCGCACCACACATTGTCTCATGGTTGTTAATATTTCTGCCAAGTAATATTAAAATCCATCTCAAAATAAGAAAGTTATTGACCGGACACGATTTGCCCATATATATATACATATGGACAAACATCCAAGGTAGAAAATTCAAAAAGTATAAATGCGAGAGTTGATAGTTCTTGCGCACTGCACGTCGACTAATGCCGATTAATATTTATATCATGTTTTGTGACGATAGCTTGAACGGTTTTTAAGTTATAGAGCGGACACGAATGTGTGACCAACGGACAGACCGACAGACAGACGCCCCGGGGGAAAAACAATATGTCTCTCTGAAAAAAAAATTTTCGGGGGGAGACATAATAAGAAAGTTATTGACGGGACACAATTTGCCCATACATACATACATGCAGACAAACTTCCAAAGGAGATTACTCACAAAGTATACTACTCAAAGTTTGATAGGGATCACTTTTTTAATGTAAAATAAAGTTTGGATGAATTAATCAGCTGAATCCAAATTTGATACATAATGATAGAACACGTATCCTTCACAAAACCTAGTGATTAATTTTGTCAACTGGTACTGCATTCAAGCGTGACAATAGCAACCGTCTTGGCAGCCCCAAAATTGTCGTAACACGAAGGGATTTGGACAACTGATTTTTCACAAATTTCCAAATTTGTTTAGACAAACGTGCCTCATAACGTGTATGGCATCCATGGGCATCAATTACAGTACGACATCGCCTGCGCATGCTCGTAATCCGAGTCAGTATCCGGTTTTATTGAATCAGCTTTCATTCAGTAACCAATGCATCTTTGAGCTCCTCTAAAGTCCTCGGATGCACAGGTCGGGCTGAAACATCACGCTGAAGCATGTCCTTCGCATGCTCAAATGGATTTAAGTCCAATGACCGAGTAGGCCATTCCATACGAACGTTTGTCTCAAGTTCCAGATAGGAATCAGTGACGTTGGCACGGTTGGGACGGGCATTATCGTCCATCAGAATAAAGTCCAGGCCGATAGCATTTGCATATGGTGTCACAAACTCATCAAGAATATCATTACAGTACCACACTGCCATTAACGTTCTGTTTTCAACGACGTACAAGTCAGTGTTAACGTTCACGCTTATCCCAGCCCAAACCATGACCGACCCCTTTCCATAGCGATCATGCTCTGCCACATCCAAGTCATCGAATCGCTCTTTAGACATTCGCCACACTAATTGACGTTTATAAATGAAGTTTAGACAGAATCTGGACTCTTCAGTAAACAGTACTGGCGTCAAGTCACGAACCGTCCACCTAACGTGAGTTCTGGCAAAGTCCAACCGGGTCTAGCACGTGCTGTCTCGTCAACGGAACACGTACAGCAGGCCTCATGGCATTAAGTCCGAACTCGTGGAGCCCGTTTCTGACAGTTTGTGTAGAAATTCGTACTCCAGTTCCGTTCCTAAGCTCGTTATGCAAACGCGTAGCGTTCAGGAACCGTTGACGTCGAGACTGAATCAACAAGAAACGGCCCTGACGTTGAGTTGTAGCCCTTTCTCGTCTCCGTCGTGTCTGTGTGAAGGATTTCCATGGGTAAGACCACGCTTTGAGACACATTCAGAATCCCAGCAACACGACCTTGAGAGACGCCAGATTCCAACATTCTGACGCCACGATTCATTTCTTCGGAGCCCAAACGGTTTCTTAATTGTCCTCTAGGCATTTTAGTGTTTCACAAACTCAAATGAAGTCCATTTTAGGCTTGGTAAAGGAACACTGACAAGTTTGATTGGTCTGTTGGAATGCAGTGCTACGCAAGATTTTGGGGGTGCATGAATTCATTTGCAAAGTGTGAGAAGTGTGCACTTTTATGAGTACTGAACTGCACATGAGTTTCTGTTTAAGATATTTACCAATATATGGAGTACAAATTCTGTCAAGAAATTTTAAATTTTCAGTGCAAAATTTGGTATATAAAAAGTGATCCCTATCAAACTGAGTAGTATATAAATGCGAGAGTTATAGTTCTTGGGCTCTGCACCTTGTCTAATATTGATTAATATTTATATGAAGTTTTAAATAATAAATAATAATCAACCTTATTTATAGAGGGTAACACATTTAGTACTAGTACTAATCTACAATGGGGCCCTCTTTTCCTGGGTAGGAACCAGTACTAAGTAATGTGGATGAAGTTTCTTGCTCAAGGAAACAACACGTGGCAATTGTGAGGATCGAAACAGTTACCATTTGATATCATATCCCATGCTTTACCACTGCACCACAGCGCTCCACTTTTTGGTGAAGATAGCTTGAACATTTTTCAAGTTGTAGAGGGTGACACAATTTTGTGATGGACGGACAGACAGGCGCCCGGTGGGAAAAGATTGGGTGCGCATGCGCGCGAGTGCATTCTTCCTGTTTTCCGGGAAACAATTTTTGGATATTTTTGGAATCTAAGGAATACCCTGGATGAGTCCTTTAACTTTTTCTCCTTAACTTTGTTTAAATATTTAGTTACTTGTTTATTTTGCAGGTTTAGTTAGGTTTTTACGACTTTTCATATTTATCACATCCCGGATAATTTGGCTTGGTATTTTTTACTTTTGCACCGAAACAAAACTAGTTCCGGTTTCGCGGCGGATTGACATTAAGGTAAACAATTAAGTTTAAATGTGATTTTTGATGATATTGCCCAACAGAGGAGACTTTCCCAGACACCACTTTGTATTTATTGCCCTTCAGTAACCAAAGAGTCACCAGAAAACCAACAATAATGAGCCATTTTGCATTTGACCTTCTTTTTGGAGTATGTTGCATGTTGCTGGCAACAAGACTTGCATCTCTTCTTAGTTGCAGTGGACAGGACCTACAGGAAATCCCAGTTAACTTCTACCCAGTTTATGCGGACACACGTGGTACAACAGCAATCGACCGTAACTTTGCATTTCATTTGCCCCATGTTTGTACAATATCAATCTTAAAAAAATCTCTAAGAATGAAGGGGTTTCCTGGTTCAAATAAACTTTTCTACTTGTATATATTTACAGTTGTTATAGGTAATGCTTGGGATGTTGAATCAAATCCTGGTCCAGACTCCCGAAATGACAGTTCACACTTCCCTTGTGGACTCTGTCAAAAAAGTGTTGGTTGGGAAGACCGGGGAATTTGTTGCGACACCTGCAATGTCTGGTATCACATAGGATGTCAAGGCATGTCATCAACTATGTATAGTTTTTACAACAGATCATTGAATAAAAATGTTGCATGGGAGTGTTTGAAATGTGGAATGCCAAACTGTTCCACATCTCTGTTTGACACCTCATCTTCTATAGACACCTACAACCACTTTGAACCTTTATCTACCCTATCCGAGCCTGATAGTCCGATACCAGACAACATCGGCCCACCCACGGCAGCTTCATCGCCCATTGTGCAGCAGTCAAAAGAAGCTAAACGAAAGACCAAAAAGGCGGTCCTTAACCATCCCCTCAGAATATTGATCATGAATTGTCAGTCAATAAAGAATAAAAGGGCTGAACTTCATACAATTATCGACTCGGCGAAACCAGACATCATTTTGGGCAATGAGTCTTGGTTAACCCCAGAAATTAAAAACTCGGAAATTTTCCCTGAATCCTTTGAGGCCATCCGGAAAGACAGAGTTGGGGATGCACATGGAGGTGTCTTCGTGGCTTTCAAGCGAGACCTACTCTGTACAGAAACTCCGGAGTTGGACACCAACTGTGAACTAGTTTGGTGTAAATTGAACATCATTGGATGTAGGACTTTGTACCTTGGATCTTTTTATCGCCCACCAGATCAGATTGACCCAGAATATCTTGAGGCTTTTAATTCATCTTTGTCTAGGATAATGTCAAATGCAAATGCCCATATTTTGGTTGGCGGAGACTTTAATTGTGGTGACATTGAATGGTGCAGAATGCAGGTGCCCCATGGGGTGCCTAAAAGGCAGACACAGCAACAACTTTTGGACATAATAAAAGAACACTGCCTGGCCCAAGTTGTTAACATACCCACCCGGCAAGAAAAGACCCTTGATTTATTGTTTACAAATTCTCCATCCCCAGTAAGCCGAGTTAAGGGGATGCCCCCGATTGGCAAAGCTGATCATGACATAGTCCTTGTTGAGTATGACATAAAAGCTAAACGAATCAGACAAGTCCCGCGTAAAGTTTTTCTCTACAAACGTGCGGATATGGATGGTCTGCGAGACCATATGGCGCGATTTAAGGATTCGTTCCTTTCCTCTGACCTCTCACACATGTCAGTTAATGACCTGTGGGTCAGTTTTAAGTCCGAATTAACCACGGCAATGGAAAGGTTTATACCAACTAAAATGACCAAAACAAAATATAGGGCACCATGGATCGATAACACGATCAAGCATCTCATCAGAAGACGGAATAGAATGTATTTTCGTGCTCGCAAGTCTAGCAGCCCTGACGTTAAGAACCATTACAAACGGTTCAGAGCACATGTGCAAAAGGTTATAAGAGATGCATATTGGAAGCATGTTTCCAGCATCTTTACCTTTGAAGATGACAATATAGATCCCGATAGTCCCCAAAAGAATGGTAAAGTTAAAAAGTTTTGGTCATTCGTAAAGTCCCTGAAAAAGGATGCGTTTGGGATCACTTCGCTAAGGGAAAATGGAATTCTAAAAACAGATGCGCGCGATAAGGCTAATATTTGCAATAAACAGTTTCAATCAGCATTTACGCGTGAAACTGATGGTGAGCTACCATCTAAAGGTGCAAGTTCGTTCCCCTCTATGGGGGACATAACAGTTGACCCCAATGGGGTCGCTAAACTGTTAGGTAAGCTCAAGATACATAAGGCATCTGGGCCCGATGACCTGAATGCCAGGGTACTTAAGGAATGTAGTGCTGAAATATCTCCTGTGTTGGCCTTTATCTTCAATCAATCACTTGCCCAGGGCACTGTACCAGATGACTGGCGACAAGCAAATGTAACCCCGGTCTATAAAAAGGGGGAAAAATATGATGCAGCAAATTATAGACCAGTGTCGCTAACATGCATCTGTTGCAAAACCTTGGAGCATATATTAGTAAGCAACATCAACAAGCACTTAGCCTTTGAGAGCATTCTTGCTGACTGTCAACATGGTTTCCGGAGTCAAAGGTCTTGCGAAACGCAGCTTGTTCAATTTTACCATGACATTGTGAGCAATCTGGATGGGGCCATAAATCGTGGCCACAAACAGACTGACTTGATCATCATGGACTTTGCTAAGGCCTTTGACAAGGTACCTCACAGAAGGCTATTACATAAACTGGAGTACTATGGGATAAGAGGATCCACGCATAGGTGGATTAGCTCATGGCTCTCTGGGCGCTCACAACAAGTTGTACTTGATGGCCAAGCGTCTGATCCAGTCCCTGTTTTATCTGGAGTCCCCCAAGGTTCGGTCCTTGGACCGGTCCTTTTCTTGGTTTTCATTAATGATCTTCCCGACAATATCAGGTCATCGGTCCGTTTGTTTGCTGATGATTGTGTCCTGTATAGGAACATATATTCTCCTTCTGACTGTCTTATTTTACAAGATGACCTGGATCAACTTGCACAGTGGGAGGCCGATTGGCAAATGAAGTTCAATGTGGCCAAATGTCACTCAATGAGAGTGTCACGACACCCTCCGGACAAGCAAATTAAGTTTGACTATACTCTTCACCAGCAAGTTTTGGAGCATGTTCAATCCGCCAAATATCTTGGTATCACCATCACTGACGATCTTGATTGGGGTCAACATATCTCAGAGATTACATCTAAAGCAACTAGGACTTTGGGATTCCTTAGACGGAACTTGGCTTTTGCACCTAGGCAGACAAAGGATGTTGCATATAAAACATTGGTTCGCCCTCAACTCGAATATGCATCACCCATTTGGCACCCCTATGTTAAAACTCAGACTCAGCAGGTGGAGAAGGTGCAGAGGACAGCTGCTCGATGGACCTGTAGGCGATGGCGAAATAGAAGTAGCGTCGGTGACATGCTTAATGAGCTAGAGTGGCCGTCCCTGGAGGCCCGTCGTGAGCAGTCCTCTTTAACCTTCTTCTACAAGATACACTCTGATTCAGTGTCTATTGATAAAGATAGGTACTTGACCCCTGTAACACTGTCGACCCAAACAAGGGCATCAAAATTAAACGACTCACAATATCGTAGATACCAGTCCTATAGTGATGCCCTGAAGAACTCGTTTTTTTCCTAGAACTATTCCCCAATGGAATAGTCTTCCCTCCTCTGCGGTTAATGCCAAGTCCGCAGAAGAGTTCAAAGCCCGCACAGTGTAAGATTGGGTCTCAGAGGTATGCGTTTTAGGATACCTCTGTTATGCAGATTGTAAATAGTTTTAAGGACGCATCCAGTGCCTCTCTTTTTTTTTTTTTTCAGCTAAATTCTAAATTTAGCCACCCAATCAACTGAGGTAATGGCCAGATATGACCGACTCAGTATAAGAAGATAGATAGATAGATAGAAAAAGGACAGCCAAATCCCCTGCCACACTTTGTATCAAGGCTCAACATTGTGACCTTCACCTGTGACCTTGACCTTACGTTGGCATGGTTTATTTATGGTTCTGCACATCAGCTCACTGTGGGGTATATTTCACAAAAGTTTAATGAAAATCATTCCAGGGGTAAAGGAGATATGGAATGGACACAAAATTCAAAGTTTCAAAGTAGAAGTAAAACAAAGATCAGGAATTGATACAATTAACTTACTCCACCCATAAAAGACACCAAACTCGTGACCTTCAACTGTGACCTTAAGTCAGCATGGTTCATTTATGGTTCTGCACACCAGCTCACTGAGACAAATAATTGACCAAAGTTTAATGAAAATCTATCAAAGGGTTCAGGAGATATGGAGTGGACAAGAAAGTGTTACGGACAGACAGACGGAAGGGCGGACATGGGTTCTGCACATCAGCTCACTGAGAAGAAAATTTGACCAAAGAAAATCCTTCCAAGGGCAAAGGAGATATGGAACAGACACAAAATTTGAGGTTTCAAACTCGTGACCTTCAACCGTGACCTTGACCTTAAGTCGGCATGGTAAAAATTGGTTCATTTATGGGTTCTGCAAACCAGCTCACCGAGATGGATTTCTGACCAATGTTTAATGAAAATATATCAAAGGGTTCAGGAGATATGGAGCGGACAAGAAAGTGTTACAGACAGACAGACGGATGGACAGATGGACATGGGTTCTGCACATCAGCTCACTGAGAAGAATATTTGACCAAAGTTTAATGAAAATCCTTCCAAGGGTAAAGGAGATATGGAAAGGACACAAAACTCCAATTTTCAAACTCGTGACCTTCATCCGTGACCTTGACCTTAAGTCGGCATGGTAAAAATTGGTTCATTTATGGGTTCTGCAAACCAGCTCACTGAGATGGATTTCTGACCAATGTTTAATGAAAATATATCAAAGGGTTCAGGAGATATGGAGCGGACAAGAAAGTGTTACGGACAGACGGATGGACATGGGTTCTGCACATCAGCTCACTGAGAAGAATATTTGACCAAAGTTTAATGAAAATCCTTCCAAGGGTAAAGGAGATATGGAAAGGACAACTCCAATTTTCAAACTCGTGACCTTCAACTGTGACCTTGACCTTGAGTCGGCATGGTTCATTTATGGGTTTTGCACACCAGCTCACTGAGACGAATAATTCACCAAAGTTTAATATAAATCTATCAAAGGGTTCAGGAGATACAGAGCGGACAAGAAAGTGTTACGGACAGACAGACTGACGGACGGACGGACAGACAGACGAAGGCCATTCCTATAATCCCCGCGAAGCCCGTTCTCTCCGCTTAGCGGCGGGGGATTAATAATTGATATCCATAATTTGAATTATAGTTATCAATAATTCAAATTGATATCTTAAATCTCAATTATTGATATAAATTAATCTATTTATGGATATCATTTATTCAGATTGTAGATATCATTTATTCAGCCAATTAAATGATATCAAAAATTCTGATTATTGATATCATTATATAGAATTAATGATATCAACAATTCATAATAATGATATCTATAAATCCTTTAGCTATTAAGCTATCTTTAATTTAAATAAATGATATCAATTATTCGAATAATAGATATCAATAATCCGCCCCATTTATTGATATCAATAAGACTAATATATGGACATCTATAAATAATGTGCATCAATACTGGAGTCTCCATGGAGAAATTTGGATATCACTAATTCCAATAATGGATATCAATAAATAAGCCAGATTTATAGATATTTTTCCAATATATGGATATAAATAATAAATAATTTGAATTTATGATATCAATAATTAAAATCATTTATGGATATCCATTATTCAATTTTTGATATCTATAATTCGACTTTATGATATCAATAATTGGAATTAATGATATCAATAAATAGGACAATTATTGGTATCTATTTTTCCATTAAATGATATCAATAATTAGAATTATGGATATCTATAATTTGAATTATAGATATCAATAATTGGGCTGAATTATTGATATCATTAAATCGAAATATGGATATCCATAATAACTATCCCACAACTATACTATCATAAAAAGTTTACAAATTATGGTGTGGTCAGATTTTAACAGTGTGTGAGGTAGGGAGTAAGGCAAAATGTGGGGTGGGATGTACTCAGAACTTTCCTTTTTATATGGCCTGGGAATATTTTTATGGTTTAGATTTTCATTTTTGAGCGTTTCTTTGGGTTTTTGAGAAAAAAGATTTTAAGGTCTCGGCCTTTTAGCCAGTTACATGGGATTCATCACGAAAACATGCCTATATATAATTTTGACCCCCCTTGAACCCCACTTTTATTTTGTAAAACTGGGGTTAGTAGGGGTATACATTATTTTTCTTATTTCTGCTCAAAAACAGAGATTGTGGATACATGTTAGGTGAGGGGGTTCTAACGAGTACACACAATCTGTTTTTGAGCAGCCTCGGTTCTAAAGAGTACCCACAATCTATGTTTTTGAGCATAATTAAGAACTAGACATGTGTCCAAAGTACACAGATGCCCCCGCCATATATCTTTGTTGATATGGCTTGTACCCATCCTCTAGAATGGCACGGGGGTGTCCGGAGGGACCCAAAGTCTGTGTCTTGGAATGTGTCATATAAGTTACAACAAGGCATCGCATGCAATACAAATCCCCTCTCACAAGACAACTTCGTGTGTGGAAAACACTGAACTGGCAAAAGTCCAACTTTATTATCATACGCAACATTTGCGTAAAGTTTGTTAAAAAGCCATCAATAAATGTAGGTTCTAGAGTGATGACAATGTTTCTCTAAAATAGTCATAGTAACCTTGACCGCAATAGATCTTGCTCAAGATATTATCATAAGCATCTTTTGTGTGAAGTTATATTAAAATCTGTTAATAAATGTAGACAGCAGAGCGATTACAAAGTTTTTCTAAAAATAGCCACAGTGACCTTGACCTTGAGGTCATGACCTTGAAAGTCAAAGCAACTCTAGATATCATCATAAGAAACGTTTGTGTGAAGTTCTATTAAAATCCATCAATAAATGTAGGTGCTAGAGCAATGACGAAGTTTTTCTAAAAATAGCCACAGTGACCTTGACCTTGAAAGTTAAACTCGTTCGGGGCATTGTCATTTTTTTTTTTTTTTTTGGTTTGGGTTTTACGGCCCTTTCAAGATTATTTCACTCATATCGAGCCGATTGTTAATCAGAAGTGGGCGAAAACCGGAGTACCCGGAGAAAAATCACCTGACCTTCCGTTGCAGAACTTGGCGTCTCACACGTGGCCCGAGCGTGGCTCGAACCTACGGCGGTGAGAGACCTAATGACTAAGAGTCAGCGCTCTTATCCACTAGGCCACGGAGGCCCGTTCGAGGCATTGTCATAAGGAACATTTGTGTGAAGTTATATTGAAATCAGTGAAGAAATGTAGTCACTAGAGCAATGACAGTTTTTTCTAAAAATATCTACAGTGACCTTGACCTTGAAAGTTGAAATCGCTAGAGATTTTGTCATATGGAACATTTATGTAAAATTATATTGAAATTGGTGAAAAAATGTAAGCGCTAGAGCAATGACAGTTTTTCTAAAAATAGCCACAGTGACCTTGACCTCGAAAGTCGAAATTGCAGGAGATATTGTCAGAAGGAAAGTTTGTGTGAAGTTATATTGAAAAAGGTGAGAAGAAATGTAAGCGCTAGAGTGATGAGTTTTTTTTAAAAATAACCACAGTGACCTTGACCTTGAAAGTGGAACTCGCTAGAGATATTGTCATAAGGAACATTTGTGTGAAGTTCTTTTGAAATCGGTGAAGAAATGTAGTCGCTAGAGCGATGACAAAGTTTTTCTAAAAATAGCCACAGTGACATTGACCTTGAAAGTCGAAATCGCTTGAGATATTGTCATAATGAACATTTGTGTGAAGTTATATTGAAAACGGTGAAGAAATGCAAGCGCTAGAGCGATGACAAAGTTTTTCTAAAAATAGCCACAGTGACCTTGACCTTGAAAGTGGGACTCGCTAGAGATATTGTCATAAGGAACATTTGTGTGAAGTTATATTGAAATTGGTGAAAAAATGTAAGCGCTAGAGCAATGACAAAGTTTTTCTAAAAATAGCCACAGTGACGTTGACCTTGAAAGTCCAAATCGCTCGAGAAAATGTCATAAGGAACATTTGTGTGAAGCTATATTGAAATTGGTGAAAAAAATGTAGGCACTAGTGCGATGACAAAGTTTTATTTAAAAATAGCCACATTGACCTTGAGGTCATGACCTTGAAAGTCAACTCGCTAGAGATGTCATAAGGAACTTTGTGTGAAGTTGTATTGAAATCAGTGAAGAAATGTAGGCGCTAGTGCGATTACAAAGTTTTTCCAAAAATAGTCACAGTGACCTTGACCTTGAGGTCATGACCTTGGAAGTCGAACTCTCTCGAGATATTGTGATAAGGAACATTTGTGTGAAGTAATAATATTGAAATCAGTGAAGAAATGTAGGCGCTAGTGCGATGACAATGTTTTTCCAAAAATAGACACAGTGACCTTGACCTTGAGGCCATGACCTTGAAAGTCGAACACGTTCTAGATATTTTTGTAAGGAATATTTGTGTGAAGTTATATTGAAATTGTTGAAGAAATGTAGGCCCTCGAGCGATGACAATGTTTTTCTTAAAATAGCCACAGTGACCTTCACCTTGAGGTCATGACCTTGAATTTGAAAGTCAAACTTGCTCGAGATACTGTCATAAGGAATATTTGTGTGAAGTTACAATGTATATTGAAATCAGTAAAGAAACACTGGCGCTAGAGTGATGACAAAGTTTTTTCTAAAAATAGCCACAGTGACCTTGACCTTGAGTGTGTGTGTGTGGGGGGGGGGGGGGGGTGTCGGGATGGACCCAACTTTTGTATCAGTCAATGCATCTTATCATAAGGAACAATAATATAAATGGTTAAGGGGTGGGGATATGGACAGTTTCTGAGATATAAAGACTTTAATGAAGCAAAGGGGGTGGGGCAAGGCCTAGGGGGGACTGTAGGGACCCAAAATCTGTGTCATGGAATGTGTCATATCATAAGGAACAATAATGTATGTGGTTTAGGTGTTCAAATCTGATTAATTTTCAAGATAATTAGACATTTTGACAGTTTTGCATACAAATTCCTATATGACAATTTTGATCTGTTATGCAATCTGACCCCTGGGCCCACCCAGGGGCATGACCCTGGGTCAACTTGAACATGAACTGATAAATCTTGGTCTGAGTAAATGTCATACCAAATTTCAACTTTGTAGCACAACAGGTAAAATAATTGAGCTCCAATGCGAGCCCGAAATTTGAGCTCGACATTTCAGCCCGGAAGTGGTTACGAACGTGACAAACAAACGTACGCACGTAACATCACAGCGAAATGCTATATGCCCCACTCCTGCCAAGGCAGGCGGGGGCATAAAAATATAAAATTTTTCATCTGAAAATTTTCATTTTTCGGTGGTAAAATTTTCAATGTATGTGTATAGGCTTGTTTTCATAACGTTGAATTCTGGGGGTACATTGTCAGCCTTGGTATATTTTGATCGCCAGAAGATGCCGGGGCCAAGCTTGTGTAGCAGCCAAAATTCAGAGTGCCATCCCCCGACCCATTATGCGATGACCATAGTTATATACTGTAAGCCATAAGACCCAAAGGCCATATGTTTGTTTGATTTTAAGTTTTAACGTCCCGGTCCATTTTAGAGACGTCGATTCCAATTTTGTGGGATGTTTACCCAACTTCGAGATGAAATGACATCAAGCCCTGTCGCCCAATTAAACCAATAGGATTTATAAGCATGGACAGGCTTATGTCCTCTAAGTGGTTTACCAGTACTCGTGCGTGGTAGGATTCAGCTCTACGTGGAAACATCATGTAGCCCATCTATTTCTTCAAGCCCAGATGGGCGGGGGCAGTATATGAATGTTTCAGGTTTCAACCTGACAAATGAAACAAACAGCAGAAATCATCAAGAGCTCTACCATGTAGCAAAAGGGCCAATCATTTACAACTAGAAAAAGTGTCCATAGGACACGGATGCCCCCGCCAAATGCCATTCACAAAAAATATTACAAATGTACTTCAAATCAATCATAAATTATATTAAAATCATAAATGTAGGCGGTAGAGCGATGACAAAGTTCGTCAAATGCCATTCATAAAAAATATTACAAATGTACTTCAAATCAATCATAAATTATATTAAAATCATAAATGTAGGCGGTAGAGCGATGACAAAAGTTTTTCTAAAAACAGCCACAGTGACCTTGACCTTGAAAGTTGAAATAGCTCGAGATATTGTCATAAAGAACATTTGAGTGAAGTTATACCGAAATCGGTGAAGAAATGTAAGCGCTAGAGCCATGACAAAGTTTTTCTAAAAATAGCCACAGTGACCTTGACCTTGAAAGTCAAACTCGCTCAAGGTATTGTCATAAGGAACAATTGTGTGAAGTTATATTTAAATCAGTGAAGAAATGTAGTCGCTAGAGCGATGACAAAGTTTTTCTAAAAATAGCCACAGTGACCTTGACCTTGAAAGTGGAACTCGCTAGAGATATTGTCATAAGGAACATTTGTGTGAAGTTATATTGGAATCAGTTAAGAAATGTAGGCACTAGAGTGACGAGTTTTTCTAAAAATATCCACAGTGACCTTGACCTTGAAAGTCAAACGTGCTGGTGCTTGAGATATTGTCATAAGAAACATTTGTGTGAAGTTATATTGAAATCAGTGGAGAAATGTAGGCGCTAGAGCGATGACAAAGTTTTTCTAAAAATAGCCACAGTGACCTTGACCTTGAGGTCATGACCTTGAAAGTCTAACTCGCTCGAGATATTGTCATAAGAAACATTTGTGTGAAATTATATTGAAATCAGTGAAGAAATATAGGTGCTAGAGCGATGACAAAGTTTTTCTAAAAATAGCCACAGTGACCTTGACCTTGAGGTCATGACCTTGAAAGTCGAACTCGCTCAAGATTTTTTTATAAGGAACATTTGTGTGAAGTTATAATGAAATTGGGGAAGAAATGTAGGGGCTAGAGCGATGAAAAAAAGGTTTTCTAAAAATAGCCACAGTGACCTTGACCTTGAGGTAATGACTTTGAAAGTAAAACTCGCTCGAGATTTTTTATAAGGAACATTTGTGTGAAGTTATGCTATATCTCCCTCACAACTATGTTGTGCGAGGGGATAAAAATATTATAAATGTACTTCAAATCAATCATAAAATATATGCATCAAGGGCAGATAATCCAAAAACCAAAAATGCAAGAGTTGTCTTCCTTGTTCATGACGCATCGTCTCAGTGTGATGAATGCACCTGTGAAGTTTCATGAATATATTCCATACGGTTTAGGAGTTATGGCCCGGACAGGGTTTACTATTTGGTACTAAGTCAAGGGCAGATAATTCAAAAACCAAAAATGCAAGAGTTGTCTTCCTTGTTCATGACACATCGTCTCAGTGTGATGAATGCACCTGTGAAGTTTCATGAATATATTCCATACGGTTTAGGAGTTATGGCCCGGACAGGGTTTACTATATGGTACTTAGTCAAGGGCAGATAATTCAAAAACCAAAAATGCAAGAGTTGTCTTCCTTGTTCATGACACATCTAAGTGTGATGAATGCACCTGTGAAGTTTCATGAATATATTTCATACGGTTTAGGAGTTATGGCCCGGACACGACATACCATTTGACTATATATGGATGTAAGTCAAGGGCAGATAATTCAAAAACAAAACAAGCAGGAGTTGTCTTCCTTGTTCATGACACATCGTCTCAGTGTGATGAATGCACCTGTGAAGTTTCATGAATATATTCCATACCGTTTAGGAGTTATGGCCCGGACACGGTTTACTATATGGAACTAAGTCAAGGGCAGATAATTCAAAAACCAAAAAAAAGCAAGAGTTGTCTTCCTTGTTCATGACATCGTCTCAGTGTGATGAATGCAACTGTGAAGTTTCATGAATATATTCCATACGGTTTAGGAGTTATGGCCCGGACACGATGTCACCGGATGAACGGAAGCACGGACGGACAGGGGTAAAACTTAATGCCCTTCCGGTATTCTCCGAGTACGGGGGGGGGGGGGGGGGGGGGGGGGGGGGGGGCATAAAAATGTACCACAGTTTATTTTAGACACCCTAGTTCTAATTATTTAGTGACCCCCGCCAAATGTGGCGTGGGAAAATAGATTGGGCTACCTCATGTTTCCTCGCAGAGGTGAAACCGACCACACACGAGTACCTGTAAACAATATTAGAGGGATTAAGCTGCCTAGGCAAAGTGGGGCCAGTCCCTGCATATCAAGGTTGGTAAAAAAAGCGGGAAATACTCATTTCCCTGGACGACGGGAAATACAGGGAATTCCCGGGAAATACTGGGAAATATATATTTACGTAGGTGGTACCAATTGAGACTGCTTAATATACCCCAACTACCTAGCTATTTGAAAGCAAAATAATTTCAAGTTCATGCAGGGCTTAAAAATTCCACTTGTCTGCTTGCAATGACAAAAAAAAAGTGAAGGACAAGTAAAAAGTTTGTCTTGTCTTTTCAACATTTACCAAAGTTTACATGCACTTAGTCATGTGGTTAAAGTGAAATTTTGAAGCACTTTTTATATTGAATAACTGGAACGATTAGTCCCTTGCCTTCATATAGAATGAATACAATTTCTTTTCGAATGTGATTCTAAAAAATTTGCTATTTTCCTTGACTTGTTAACCCATTTAGTACCAGAAACCCCTAAATGGGTACCCTGGCAAACAGTGCAGGCCCAAATCAGACGCCGCAAAACGTGGTGTCTGATCAGGGCCTACACTGTTTGCAACAAGTTCAGCCATTTTCCGAATAAATTTTGAAGAAAACACAACCTGACACCCCTAAATTTTGAAATGGACTTCTGCTATATATAAGGAGGTACAAAAAGGGTTAATACATGTAATTTTAATCCTTAGGTTAGTATCTGTAGATAATTTAAGAAACCTTTTGTGCTTAAATTAAATGTGTTTTTCTAATACCTGTCCCAAACAAACAATTAAATTATCACACCTTTTAACATTAGGTGACAAACTTGCAAACAAACCTTTCCAATTCAAACATCCAAAGAGTTGTTATAAATCTCAAAAAATTGAACCTTGTGGTAAAGTGTTACACTAAAGCATACAAAACATGTAGTTCCAATGGCAAACTCTCTTAAAGAAGCTAAGTGCTTCTGATCTGGGTCTGCACTGTTTGCCCAGGCATATCTGTCCCAAATATTGGAATCATTATGGTATTTTATCTTCTTATTAAGACTTAAGCATGTAAGTGATTTTAAATAACTCTGCACCCTACATAACTTTGAAAGGGGACCACCTAAAGATTATTTCATCTTCTTATTAAGACTTAAGCATGTAAGTGATTTTAAATAACTCTTCACCCTACATAACTTTGAAAGGGGACCACCTAAAATTTATTCCTGTGAAGTTTGGTCCAAGTCCGACCAGTGGTGTTTAGGAGATGTCGCTTTTAGAAATTGTTTACGCCAAATTTCAAGAAGATATTGTTTTTTTTTTTTTTTGCGGTTTTATTTTTTTTTCAGAGAAAATCAGGCTTAGGCAGACCATTCAAATGATATGTCAAGCCTATTTTCTCTGAAAAATCAGAAAGTAAGTATTTGGAATGATGTTTCCAGTTGTTGTATGGTGCTTTTAGGGTCAAATATCTTCTCAGATCTTATTTTTTTTTTCAGAGAAAATCAGGCTTAGGCAGACCATTCAAATGAAATGTCAAGCCTATTTTCTCTGAAAAATCAGAGAGTAAGTATTTGGAATGATGTTTCCAGTTGTTGTATGGTGCTTTTAGGGTCAAATATCTTTTCAGATCTAAAAAAAAAAAAAAAAAAGCCTACCTTCCTACCCACCTCACATATGATTGGTAGGAGCACAGCAAACAAAATTGTTTTAAGGAAACTACATGCCAAATATGAAGGCTGTATCGCAAATGTTACAGAAAATTTGACAAAGTAGGTCAAAGGTCAAGGTCGTGGTTTGTTTGATTTGAGGTTTAACGTCCCTGTTAACACTAAAGGTCATTTTGGAGATGCTGCTTCCAATTTTGTGGGACTTTTACCAGACACCTAGATGAAATTACATCTCAAGCCCTGCCGCCCAATGAAACCAATAGGGTTTATAAGCTAAACGGGTTGACTCGCACTGCTTTGCCTGGGCAGGCTTAAACCCTCTAAGCAGTTTACCAGTGCTTGTGTGCAGGTCAGATTCAGCTCTGCGTGGAAGCATCATGCAGCCCATATATTTCCTCAAGCCCTGATGGGAAACGCCGTCAAGGTGATGGGTCAAAAGTTTTGAATGGTTGAGAAAACTGTCACAAGGAACATACATGCCAAATATGAAGGCTCTATCTCATATGGTTCAAAAGTTATGATAAAGTAGGTCACAGGTCAAATCACAGGTTATATCAGTGGGAAGCCCTTGTCACAAGGAACCTACATGCCAAATATGAAGGCTCTATCTCAAACAGTTCAAAAGTTATGACAAAATAACCTATTGATCTACTTTTTTATTTGACATGACCCATATTCAAACTTAATGGAGATATTTTCCTGATGACCATTCTGAGCAAGTTTTAGGATGACTAAAACTGGACTCTTAGTATTCAAAACATTTTAATATGATTTGACCTGCTGACCTACTTTTTGACCCAACATGACCCATATTCAAACTGGCCCGAGATATTGTCAAGATGATCATTCTGGGCAAGTTTGGTGATGATCAGACCTAAACTGTGGCCTCTAGTGTGTTCAGAAAGTTTTTCTATGATTTGATCTACTTTTTGACCCGACATGACCCACATTCGAACCTGACCGAGATATTGTCAAGATTATCATTCCGAATTAGTTTGATGATGATCCGACCAAAACTGTGGCATCTAGTTTGTTCACAAGATTTTTCTATGATTTGACCATTGACCTACTTTTTGACCAGACATGATCCATATTCAAACTTGACGATTTGTGACCACCCTAGAGGTTCACCGAATTTGTCAAGTTTATTTCTCGAGAACTACATGTACTTTAACCCTTCTCTTGATGAATATTCAGATTAGCTACACCCATTTCTGATTTTGAACCAATCAGATTACTTGATGTAATTTATTCCAACAAATTAATAAATTGAATGTCAAAGAGGATAGATCCTGATCAGATGGCTTCTTCATCTGATCTGGATCTACACTGTTTCCAAAGATAGGGGTTGTCGTGAACAGCATGATAAGAGTTAAGAGCTTCATTAATGGTAAGTGGTACAAACTTGCATCTAGGAATGACAACTATAATGCAAGCATCCATATTTAACCATGACCTACATTTTAGGGTTCACTGACTCAGTGAACCAATGTGACAGTGTCAACCCTGGCCTTCACCTTAATGTTTTTCATTTCTCAAGAACTAGGAGTTTCATGATACTATGTGCAAGCTTGCATCTGGAAAGGCAGCTTTTATGAAAGTGTCCATGTTTGACCTTGACCTAGATTTTATAGTTTGGTGACCCCTCAAGCAGATAGCCTTGGGCAGAATTCTTGTATTCTAAACACAGCAAAGCACATGTCAATCGAGAGTAGGCTGGGAAATGGTTTTGAACTGGGCCTTGGGCCGTTTGAACTTGTTCGTTCAACCTGTACTGTAAGCAAACAGTGCAACAATGACCCTGATCAGACAGGTTTTTCAGTGATCTGGGTCTACATACATGGCCAAGACTGCTTGCCAGTCCAGATGCCATTCAAATCCCATGGCAAGGTTTTGGCACAATTAACTGCATGTAACTCGGAATCAGAATTGTGACACGTCAATGACAAATACCTTTGGTTTCTTGACAACTTTTGGCAATGGCGTCCCTATTGTAGTCTTCGACTTTGAAGGTTTTGGAGACTTTGAAGCAGTTTTTGTAGGAGTTTTCTTCTTTACAACTTTCTTTGGTGACTTTGTGGAACTTTTTGGCTTCTTAGCTTTAGCAGCACTAGCAGTTTTCTTCTTGACAACAGATGTCTTGGTAGTCTTGGAGCTAGATTCCTTCTCTTTTTTAGCAGCTACTTTTTCTTTCTTTGCTTTGACTTTGGCTTCTTCACTTTGTTTTGTTTTGTTCATTTTGAATCTGCCAGTGTAACCCTTGGCGTCGGAACCTTTCGGTCTCACAAAGGTTTCATTATCAATGCCTTTGGCAAGCGCGGGTTTCAAATGAATTTTCACAAAGTCAACGTCTAGGTTATAGTTACCAGCAATGTAAGTCTGTATACTTTGAACTGATGAACCTTTTTTGTCCGCTAGAGAGGAAATAGCCGCTTTTGCCATCTCGAAAAACGATGGGTGGTTCGGCTTAGGTCGTGAAACTTTGGGTTTAGCACCAACGTCCGCCATATTTGTTTCTTGTTTTGCACGTGAACACTACAACCTCTCCACTTTATAGCATGAAAAACTCCCGCCAATTAAAACTGTAAATTGCAACTTAATAAACTTATCGCGGACGCGATTGAAGACATCGGATTGAAACGCACGTTCCTTTCCACTTGATTGGACATCATGACGATTTATATTCTAGGAAATCGATATGCGGCGTATGGCACTTTATTCTTTTTGGTTTTACGACCCTTTTCAAGATTATTTCGGGCAGTTGTCAGTTTCTGGCGAAAGAATGTGCACCGTACTGGTTGACCGCTTACGTCTGCCCATGAAAAGAGTGGATAGGTAAACTGACCGGCTCAAAAAATGACATAAAATAGTGTTGACTGGGCTGTTAAACTCCAATACAAACAAATCAAGATTATTTCGCTTATATCGAGCTGATCGTTATATAATAAGAGGTGGGCGAAAAGAGTATCCGGAGAAAAAAAAAAACACCTGGCATTCCGTTGCAGAACTTGGCGTCTCACATGTGGCCCAATACATGTATATATTGGGTCCATGATGTGACCGAAGCCAGGCTCGAACTACAGAGCTCTTATCAACATGCAGTGACTGCACTGGTAGCGCGAAATCCTCTGAGCGTACACTCGGAAAATGCTCCCGAAAGGAACTTAGACTGTTTCGTTTAGCCCTTAACATGCTTTGTACTTTGCGGGAACAGTGACGTCTGATCTGGGTCTACGCTGTTTGCCATACCCAACGGATGAGTCCAGATCGATTTTACAGGCAACTCTCTTTACATACAACAATGAGAATGTCGCCGCAATAAATAGCCGTTTACCGAACAAATTCAGCGACGTGAAAAAGCTACATCATTTAGTAACTTCGGTCGAATGATAAACAATCCACACTACCCACGCAACCCTCAACCCCCTAAAAAAAACAACAAACAAAACCAAAAAAAAAAAAAACAACAAAAAAAAAAACAGGGCTATGATGGCTCTGGATCGCTCACCTGATCCATAGAGTAACAAGTGGGTCCCGGGGAGGGCCATTATTGGCCCCAGGGCTATAATGTGCATAATGTTGAGGGAGGTCTAAAAAGGTGAAGCTTCATACCAAATATCAACAAAGGCTATAATTTTAACAGTCTTGGCAAAGGTCCACTAGAGAAGCCACACACCAAATATCAAAGACCTGGGCCTTGCAGATTTCTTTTAAAGATATTCCCTACATAAGTCTATGTAAAACCAAATGGCCCCGAAGCGGGGCATTTTAAGCTTCAGGGCTATAAATTAAAAAATCTTGATAGAGGTCCACCAGAAGAAGCTTCACACCAAAAATCAAAGACCTGGGCCTTGCTGTCTCAGAGAAGAAGATTTTCAAATATTTACCTATATAAGTTTATGTAATACCAAAAAGTCTCGGGGCGGTGGCATTTTTGGCCCCAGGGCTATAATTTCCACAATCTTGATAAAAGTTCACTAGATGAAATTTCACACCAAATATCAAAGACCTAGGCCTTAGGGAGCAGATTTTTAAAGATGTTCCCTATATAACTCTGTGTAAAACAAAAGGGCCCCGGAGCGGGGCCATTTTGGTATCAGGGCTATATATATATTTTGGTTTTGGTTTTACGGCCCTTTCAAGATTATTTCACTCATATCGAGCCGATCGTTAATCAGAGGTGGGCGAAAACCGGAGTACCCGGAGAAAAACCACCTGACATTCCGTTGCAGAACTTGGCGTCTCACATGTGACCCGAGCGAGGCTCGGGCTATAATTTGAACAAACTTGGTAGACGTCCACTACATGAAGCTTCATACCAAATATCAAAGACCTAGGCCTTGTGGTTTCAGAGAAGAAGATTTATAAAGATTTCCCTATATAAGTCAATGTAAAACCAAAGGGCCCCGGGGCGGGGGCATTTTTAGCCCCAGGGCTATAATTTGAACAATCTTGATAGAGGTCCACTAGATGAAGCTTCATACCAAATATCAAAGACATGGGCCTTGCGGTTTCAGAGAAGAAGATTTTTAAAGATTTTCCCTATATAAGCCTATGAAAAACAAAAGGGCCCGGGGCGGGGGCATTTTTGGCCCCAGCACTACAATTTGAACAATCTTTGTAGGGGTCCACTAGATGAAGCTTGATACCAAATATCAAAGACCTGGGCCATGCGGTTTCAGAGAAGGAGATTTTTAGAGATTTTCCCTATATAATCCTATGAAAAACCAAAGGGCCCCGGGGCGGGGGCAATTTTACCAAAACACAACAATTTGAACAATCTTGGTAGGGGTCCACTAGATGAAGCTTCATACCAAATATCAAAGACCTGGGCCTTGTGGTTTCAGAGAAGAAGATTTTTTTTTTTTAGTTTTAAGGGAACCGCCTAAGGACGATTCCTGTGAAGTTTGGTCAAAATCTGATCAGTGGTTTAGGAGGAGATGTAGTTTGAAGAAATTGTTTACGGACACACGCAGTCACGACAAGAAGCTTATCTCGTCACTATATAAGTGACGGTGAGCTAAAAACGGTGAACATCAGCGGGCACCAGATATATCAAATAACTATACCATGATCTAACCAGAGATCCGCTTTCTTCCTCCAGGGCAAAGCGCACTGTGATATTTGAATCGTTACTGCTCGTATGTATAGCTGTTAAGTGAATCTAGGGCAGATGGAGCCCTGTTAATGGCACTCAAAACAAAAACATGCAACTCTGGTTCACAAACTCCAGCTATGCTTGTTTGTTTTTGTTGGTATTTTGCGTCCCCGTTAATACTATTTAGATCGCTTCCAATTTTGTGGGACTTAGATGAATTGACATATTAAGCCCTACCGGCCAAACAAACCACAATGATTTGTATACAGGGACAGCCTGACTCCCAGAACTTTAATAGATTCTAAGCGGTTTACCAGAACTCATATTCGGTGGGTTTCAGCGCTGCGTGGAGGCATTATGCAGCCCTATCTATTTCTTCAAGCGCGATGGGCGTGGGTTCTCCAGCTCTGTAAAGAATTGTTGAAAAAACTTACAGATCTTGTGTCGCATAAATTAATTTCCAATTTGGTCAGTACTGAGCAGGAAGAATCTACTGTGTACTACCAGTCTGATGGAAAATAAATATAATTTTCTGTGGCGAGTTTAATACCCCATTAATCTGCCCCCGCCCATAGGGGTTTGAAGAAATATATGGACTGCGTGATGCTTCCACGCAGAGCTGAATCCGGCCCGCACACTAGTACTGGTAAACCGCTTAGAGAATCTAAGCCTGTCCAGGAACCGAGGTGCGAGGCGGACCGTCCATGCTAATAAACTCTATTGGTTTTATTGGGCGACAGGGCTTGAGCTGTCATTTCATCTCAATGTCGGGTAAAAGTCCCACAATATTGGAAGCAACGTCTCCAAAATGGCCTTTACAGTGTTGACGGGGACGTTTAGCCTCAAATCAAACAAACAAAATACCCCATTAGTAACTAAGATTGTAGAGTTTTGACTATTTTTTCTAGTATGTACAACTACAATCGTCACAAAAAATTATGGTACTATTTTCCTTAATAGGTCCAAAACTTCTATCTCACTCTGAAACTTATCACCCAAAAGACCCTCTCCGAGTTCCCTCTCTCACTGCCTTATATATGAGTAAAATGGATCAGGACTCATGCTTGTTAATCATGCTACTCTATCATAATCATTGACCACGATCCTCAATCGTGATCGATGATCACGAGCCCCTATCACGATCACCGAACACGAGCCTACAGCATGATTGCTTATCATAGACATCTAATGATGAGCCCTGCATGGCCTTGATAACTGATCATGCACCTTGAAATGCCAATTTTCACGCATTAAATAACCTTTCTGCACATAGTCATGATCTTCAACCTTAAAGTATGTTCTTGGATTATTACCATATAATTACCAAATTCTGTTCATTTCATAATAGTGTGTTTCGATATGTTTCTTTGATTCAACGACACAAACGGCGATGTAGCAACATGTTGTGAAGCACGGACGACAGGCACGTTCGAAGCCATGGTCATCCTCTACATCCGGGCTTGGCTCTAGATGTCTTGGCACTCTCTTGTCTCTGGATCCGAGAGTGAGGATGACTCTGTGCGCCTATTCCTCACTATAATCCAATATACAACACGTCATATACATCATATACACAGTCACAGCAAGCAAACATATGCAAGCCACAAAAAAAGGCTTGCAGGTGAGGAAACAATAGCGGCTGTTTTTTGTCTTGAGGTTTAACGCCCCCATTAACACTGTTTAGGTCATTTTGGAGACGTTGCTTCCAATTGTGTGGGACGTTTACCCAACACTGAGATGAGATGACATCTCAAGCTCTAACGGCCAATGAAACCAAAAGGCTTATATGCATTGGACGGTCTTAAACTAGTTTGCCTGGACAGGCTTTGTTCTTCTAAGCGGTTACCAGTACTCATGTATGGTCAGTGTCAGCTCTGCATGGAAGCACCATGCAGCCCAACCTGTTTCTCCAAGTCCGTTGAGCGGGGCGATCTGGCGTCTGTAGTTGCAGACCTACGGGGGACTACATTGTCGCGTTCCTTATGAAGCAAGCAGTATTACTGAGCGACTGAGCAGTCGCGTTCCTTATGAAGCAAGCAGTTATACTGAGCGACTGAACAGACCCCTACGATCGCAATGCTTATCCGCGTATCATGGGGAAGGGGCCTGGAAAAATTACCTAAACAATTTCCTGTTGCGAAACCCCTGGCTGGTTAACCGCGATCAGCGGGTATGCCACTTAGCGGTCGAACAAGAAAAAAGGTGATATGTTTGGCAATGTGCGCACTCGGATGGGCAGTGTTGGTTCTGAAAGTCCCATTACGAAAACACGCCTATAAAACTACATTGTAACCTTTATTGCCTAATAAATGAAAATTTTAAGATGAAAAAGTGTGATATTTTTTCTTATTACTTAAAAAAATAGGTTGTGGGTACTCATTAGAACCGCCTCATCGAGGCGGTTCTAACGAGTACCCGCAACCTATATTTTAGAGCAGAAATAAGAAAAATAAGGTTTATCCCTGTAAACCCCAGGTTGACTATATAAATGCAGGGTTCAAGGGGGTCAAAATTATATCTGTAGGCGTGTTTTCGTGATGGCAGCAAAGAACATCTCTGGTTGGTAGAGAACTTGGCTGGTACAAAGTCGGTCAAACGCCGAGAAGCCTCCGTGGTGTAGTGGTTACGCTACACGCCTTTTAAACCAGGGATCGCAGGATCGATCCCGGGCTTCTCCAGATTTTCGGATGAGTCTCAATCTGATTAAAATCCGATCTCGCTGCGTTTGGTTCGTTTAAAATAGAATAAAACGGAAATTCCGAGGTCATGGAAGGTGACCTTTCATGGGTCGATGTCAGATCTAGGCGTACATAGTTCAGCTTAGATCGGGTTTCAATCAGATTGGGATGAGTCTTAAAACGGAGGTCCCGTCTCCGTATGACCATAGCTGTTGGTGGGACGTAAAACTCAAACACTCACTCACTCGGTCAAGCTCCGAGTGAAACTCGCATTGCAAAGGAAGGGCTTTCAAAAAACTTGGTGCTGGATACACTTTCTTCTGGAGTGGACGCAAGAAAGACAAGCGACGTGGAGCAGGCATAGGATTCGCCAATCAAGGCACACCTTGTCAGCAAGCTCAGCACTTCCAAAAGGCATAAATGACCGCATGGAAACGCTGAGACTTCCCCTATGTGGAAAGAGGCAACAGATATTGTTAGGGCCTATGTACTCACATTGACCAAAATACAAGTTCTGTGATGATCTGGATTCTTTGATGTCTGCTACACCCGCACAGACAAAGTCATCCTCCTGGGGGACTTCAATGCTACAGTGGACACAGATCACCAAACCCTAGAAGGAGTGATTAGGACATAAGTAGTAGGAAAGTGCTACAGCAATGGCCTTTTCCTTTTGATGAAGTGTAAAGAGCATGGACTACTGATCACCATCGCAGTCTTTCGTCTGCCAACTCGCAACAAGCCGTCACGCATCCTCGCTGCAACCTTAACCCTTAGCTTGCTGTTCACGTCAACCCCTATCTTTGCAAACAGTGTAGATCCAGATCAGATGGTTTCTGAAGAAGCCATCTGATCAGGATCTATACTGTTTGGCATCTAGTTTGTGAATTTGTAGCAATAAATTACATAAAGAAATTTTATTGGTTGATAGACAGAAATGGGTGTGGCTTAAATGAATATTCAATAAGAGAAGGGTTAAACATCTCATTGACTATTTCAGACAGACAGGATCGTCAAGTGTGGCAAAGACTGTCTATGGTGCAGACTGCTGGAAAGACCACAGGCTTGTCACCAAACTCAACCTGCGTATTTAGCCTGCATGGCGACCACAAAGGCAAGAGATTGCCAAAGATACTTATTATGTAGACAGTAAAATTCTCACCGACACATTCTTCACTATCCCTCTCATAACATAAAATCAAGTTTTAACGCATATTAACAAGTTAGACCCCTCCAAGGCAACGGGGCTTGATGGTTTAGGCCCTAGGGTTTTAAAAATGGCAGCCTCTGTCTCTTCATCTATTGCCATGCTGATAAACAAAAGCATAAAAACAGGAATATTTCCATCCCAGCTTAAGCAAGCAAAAGTGCTCCCAATTTACAAAGGAGGGACAAAATCGGACCTCTCAAACTACCGACCTATTTCCATCTTACCTACATTGTCCAAAATATTCGAAAAACATATAAACTCGCACCTTATGGGGTTCTTGAACAAATATAAACTTCTGCATGAAAGTCAGTCAGGTTTCCGCCATAAGCACAGCTGTCAAACTGCACTAGTCAAGCTAATTGATAGTTAGACAGAATACATTGACAGAGGTGACTTGATTGGTGCCTTGTTTCTAGACTTTCGTAAAGCTTTTGACCTAGTAGACCACTCCATTTTGCTCAAAAAGCTATATATATATAAATTCAGTTATGTACAAAAGATGTTTTATCAGGGCTATATTCTTCCCTTTATCGATTATGGTTCTGTTACGCGGGGATCTGCATCAGCTTCGCATATTGATCGCCTGACTAAATTACAAAAGCGTGCAGCCCGCATAATATTACGCAGTGATTTTAATACACCATCTGAACAATTGTTTCAAGAACTCTGATGGTCATCAGTACCAAATAGAATAAGGTACAATAAAGCGGTGCTCACGTACAGGACATTGAATAACCTCACCCCGGCTTATATTACGAGATTACTGACACCGATGTCGCAAGCACATTCTCTGAACCTAGGGTCATCTGATAATGGTTTTTTATATGTCCCGAAATCGCGTACATCTTTGCATGATGGTTCTTTTTCCTGCTCTGCTCCTAGGCTATGGAATGCTCTTCCTCAATCTATTAGAGAGGCAGGTTCCCTTAATGTTTTTAAAAACTGCCTTAAAACTACATCAGTCTAATTTTACCATCATAGATAACATATTTTAAATTATGTTTCAGAATGTATATTTTAAACTTCAGGATTCAGCATTCTTCTTAGTCATTTAAGCCTCTTTGGCGTTTTATTTCGGGTTAAATCCGCGTATTATGTTTCCGCTCTGCGGGGAGCTTGTTGTCTGGACATTGGGTCCGCCACAGGCTTTCTGCTCCACGGAGCTTCTTACTTTACGTGATTTTTCACGTTCCGGGTATTAATATGGCTCATATTTTAGGATTGTTCTGATGACAGGTTTTATACGCTCTTACATGATATCAATGCATTGTTATAATTTAGGGTCAATATTTTAAGGTACAAGTTTATTGTCCTTTTAAAATTATGCACTTTTGCTATATCTTAGGATATTACTTTAGAACTTCCTTTTTTTCAGAACGATGTCATATTATTCGTGTTTTATGATAATATTGTGATAATGTGTTTAATGTTGTTGTTGTTGTTGTTGATTTGAGGTTTAACGTCCCCGTCAACACTGTAAAGGTCATTTTGGAGACGCTGCTTCCATTTTGTGGGACTTTTACCCGACATTGAGATGAAATGACATCTCAAGCCCTGTCGCCCAATGAAACCAATAGGGTTTATTAGCATGGGACGGTCCGCCTCGCACCGCGGTTCCTGGACAGGCTTAGATCCTCCAAGCTGTTTACCAGTACTAGTGTGTTGGCCGGATTCAGCTCTGCGTGGAAGCATCATGCAGCCCATATATTTCTTCAAGCCCCTATGGGCGGGGGCGACATAACGTGTTTAAATGTATATAGTTTGTTAAAGAGGGAGCTTGTAGCTAATTGTGTCACCCTCTCAAAATAATGTAAAAATAAAAAAAAAAGTATAAATAAATAAATACTGGATGTTCCAAGGCTGAAACCAGACCGCAATAGGCCCGCAATAGGAAAACATTCATAAATTATATATACAGCACTTTGAATTCATTACAGGTAGTTTAGGTCGTAGTACCAAAGCGTTAATCCAAAATCATTAATCTATAGACAAATGGCAATATTAATGTTTAAACAAACAGACATGGACTCCAGAAGGGTGCAATCAGTTAACGGCCCCACTCATCGGTGCTTGGCGAAATAGATTGGACTGCACGATGTTCCACGCAGAGCTAAATCTGACCGCACATGAGTACTGGTAAACCGCTAAGACGGACTTAGCCTGCCCCGGCAAAGTTATGCGAGTCAGACCGTCCAGTACATATAACCTCCATTGGTTTCATTGGGCGACAGATCTTGAGATGTCATTTCATCTCAATGTCGGGTAAAAGTCCCACAAAACTGGAAGCAACATCTCCAAAATGACCTCAATAGTGTTGACTGGGACGTTAAACAACAAACAAACAAACAAAATCAGTTAAGACGATCTAGAAAAGAACTGGAAAGTTTCACTTTTCAGCAATGGATTCTCTAGGACGGGTTTGACAAGAATGGCGAAGAAATACAGGGACTCCTTCAAGAGAAACATCAAAACCACAAGACATACCTCAGTGATGAGTGTTTGAGTTTTACGTCTCACCAACAGCTAAGGTTATACGGAGACAGGATCTCGGTTTAAAGACTCATCCGAAAGTCTTGAGAAGCCCGGGATAGATCCTCCGACCCCTGGTTTACAAGGCGGGGAGCGTAACCCCTGCGCCACAGAGGCTTCTAATACCTCAGTGATACCAGCTCGATCAATATCTAACTCGAAATGCTATCAAAACAATGTCCCCCACCATTAAACACCCTTCTGACCTTGAATAGGTTTTGGTCACCAAAATCTAAGGTGCATACAAGCCATTTTTTGGAGAAAAAAATAATAAAAATAATAATGAACCTGTGACCTTAAAAAGGTCAAGATCACATAACTCTAATCATATCTTTGGTATGTTGCAATGTTTGACGAACACTCATCAATTCTTAAATGAGACAGGGTGCAGAAAAGCCATCATTTGCCCAAAATTGACAATTTTCGGGAGCCTGTGAAATTGAAAATAAGGCCAAGGTCACCAAAATCTAATAAAATGTTTTGTTGGTTGGACTTATACAATAGTGTACCAAGTTTGACAAAATTTCATTGATTCATTAATTATACCGGGTGCAGATAAGCAAACATTGTTGAAAACAAGGCCAAGGTCACCATAATCTAATCAAATCTTTGGTAGGTTGCATAATGTAATGATATATTGTACCAAGATTGACCAAATTTCATGGACTTGTTCATGAGATAAGTGGCAGACAAGCTAAAATTTACAGTTTTTTGGGGCTTGCGCCCTTCAAAATAAGGTCAATGTCATCAAAATCTAAACAAGTCTTTGGTAGGTTGCTATGATATACTATACCATGCTTGACCAAATTTCATCCATTGGCTCATAAGACACGGTGCAGACAAGCCAAAATTCACAGTCTTCGGGGGCGTGTGCTTTTGAAAATAAGGTCATGGTCACCAAAATCTTCTTAAATCTTTGGTAGGTTGCAATATTATATTGTGCCAAGTTTGACCCAATTTCATCCATTCGTTCATGTGATAGGGTGCAGACAAGCCAAAATTCACTGTTTTCAGGGGCCTGTGCCCTTCAACATAAGGTCAAGGTTACCAAATTCCAATCAAATCTTGCCCATAGGGGCTTGAAGAAATATATGGGCTGCATGATGCTTCCCCGCAGAGCTGAATCCGGCCCGCACACTAGTACTGGTAAACCGCTTAGAGGATCTAAGCCTGTCCAGGAACCGCGGTGCGAGGCGGACCGTCCATGCTAATACACCCTATTGGTTTCATTGGGCGACAGGGCTTGAGATGTCATTTTACCTCAATGTCGGGTAAAAGTCCCACAAAATTGGAAGCAGCGTCTCCAAAATGACCTTTACAGTGTTGACGGGACGTTAAACCTCAAATCAAACAAATAATCAAATCTTTGGTAGGCTGCAATAATATATTGTACCAAGTTTGACCAGTTCACGAGATAGGATTCAGACAACCCAAAATTCAGAGTCTTTGGGGGCATGTGCCCTTGCAACTTGATGATGAATAAGGTAAATGTCACTAAAATCTTCTCAAATCTGCAGTTTGTTATAATGATGTATTGAACCAAGTTGGACCAAAATAAGTCAATTTGTTCAAGTGATAGGGTGCATACAAGCCAGTTTGGCCCAAACCTGACTGTTTTTTTTTTTCTTTCTTTTGTCGTCTGCTGCACATTCTTGCAACGTGCAAAATATTAAAATGTTTTCGCATACATGCAAACAGTTTTGACCCTGATCAGACTGCAGGAGCAGTCTGATCTAGGTCCACAGTTTGTAACAATAACAACGCAGACGACAGTTGTGATTAGCTTACTTTGCGCGCTGTTTAACTTTATTGCTCCGTTATGCTCACGTGAACAGCAGCAGGGATGCCGGCGCTGTTGACAACCCGGAATAGTTTGTTTGAATTGAGGCTTAACGCCCCCGTTAACACTATTTAGTCATTTTGGAGACGTTGCTTCCACGACAATGATAAGAAATGCCATTTCAAGCCCTGCTGCCCAAATGAAACCAATTGTCCGACTCGCACTTTGCCTGGGCAGGCTTAGACCTTCTTCTAAGCGGTTTACCAGTACTCATGTGCAGCCCAGTACCACTTACTCGAAAAATGAGGGTTCAGGGATCTTGTTATTATGATCCGAGTCTTTGCTCGAAGAGGAATGGCTCTACCTCCAGGGGAGGTAACTCCTGCAAAAGTATTTTGTCTCCCATATCAATAAGGGGTCAACTCTTAAAGGAAACAATTTGCTCCTGGGGGACAAATTCTTTCCTTATAGAATAGACTCCTTCTTCAGTGGGACATGGTTTATAGAAAAGCGAACAGAAAGTCACGAAGGATGTCTCCCTTTGATAAATTGCGGAAAAACGCCACGTGTTCCCAGTCCCCTTAAAGGACATTTTCGCTTGACGCGACTCATATGAGACAGGAGACAACGCTTCTAAAACTTGTCAACGACACGTCAATCCTTATGGGTCATTTTGTGTGGTCTGCTAGAGGATAAAAAAGGAGGGACGAAAAAAAGTACGGTGAAATTCCTTTGCGAAATTCCTTTACTAAGACCAGCTTTTGGACTGTGCAAAAGTTGTCTTAAAGATGGTCTCTGACCAGATGACACTGTATGCAGAAAACACGAAGAAAGAATAACTGCACCCTAAAATAAGCTTTTGTGATTAGCTTTCTGTGCGCACTATTTATTTGTTAACAATCTTCAGCAAGAACTTGTTGGTACTAAGGCTTATCAACGACAGCCTCTGGCTGTAGAGAGGACTGTAAATTGGTGACCACATTTGTCATTCAGCCACCAAGTTTGTTGTATGTGTTACAGAAGGCCAAGACACGTTTCCAACGTCATATTGGTTACCTAAACTCATAAAAGACTATACAAAGCACGGTTTATTGCAAATCAAAACTCTTGTACCACCAGTGAGCTTTCCAAATTATTAACTTCATGTTTTACTGCCATCAAAAATATGTAATTAAATATTGGGACAAAGTCTTTGAAAGATCAGGGAGAAATCTGTTTTGGTCTATAGAAAAAATCTAATGGCGTTTTAAATAAACTGAAATCCAGACGTTTTCGTGCTTCAAGTCTGTCTACTTATGATTTTTACACTACACTTCAAAGAAAAACTTAATGATTTAATTGAATGGACATTTCATAGGGAAGACTCCCTCTATCTTGCATGTAATTTAAGAAATGCTTTATTTCATTTCTGAAGATCATAGAAATTATACTTTATGGTGATGTCAGAAAGCGCGTGTAGCTCTCATCTTTCTACTTGTCGATATTTACACGATATTTACATAAGATTTGGTACTAAGTTATTTAGACACGCTGTGGGTATTCCGATGGGTACGAGTTGCGCACCCCTTGTGGCTGGTCTACTCTTGTTTTGTTATGAAAGAGAATTCACAATGTGCCTTTCCTTTGAAAACCAATCTGAAATCATTGAAGCCTTTAGCTCGACTTTTAGATATTTGGATGATTTATTAAATTTTGACAATACCTGTTTCGTTGGTTTTATCAGTTAACCTATTTCGATGGTTTGATCAGTCAAATTAACCCCCCCCCCCCCCCCAACACACACACACACACGAACCTCAGTTAAATAAATCAAATTCTTCTGATTCCGAGGCCCAGTCTATCGCATCTGTCTATTGTAGATGGATTTGTTTTCTGCAAAATTATGATGAACGCGATTTTGAGATTGTAAAATTTCCTTTCTTGGATGGTGATGATCCTCGTGCGGCATCCTATGGTATTTATATTCCACAACTAAATAGATTTGCCAGAGTGTCTAGTCATGTAACCGACTTTAACGCTCGTAATACATTGTTAACTGCTAAACTTCTTAATCAGGGTTATCGGTATCAAATTTGGTATAGTTACACCTTATCATAAACTACGCAAAGTCTTTTCAAAATTTTATAGACTTCGTTCCGATTTAATTTAAAAATTCAATGTTGAACTTATATCTCTTCTGCAAAAAGGTCTATCGGAACCCGACTTTTATGGTGACTTAGAATATGAATTCAGAAAGAATTCAGACTGCATGCATGGTAGTTAACCCAATCACGGTTGACAACTTTGCTTCCCTCTTTAGTTGCACGCCGGTGGGTCAGGCCTCAGATTCAATGACGGTTCCAGCGTAAAGGTTTACTGAGAATTAGAGAGAATTTAATTTTATGTAATGTTGGTTGGTGCCTAATGCGCTGTCTCTGTCAGACCCATCGGAATCTAGCTGTTGGTTTTCTTTTGCTCCAGAATTTCAGTGGTTTCTTGCTGTCGAGTCCTCACTGTTGTTTCATCCCTGTGTTCGTTTCATTTAAGTGTTCACGGAGATGTTGCACTGATGAGTAAGGAGGCCTTCATGCGGACTGAAAAACTTATTTGTCTAAATAGCGTCGGAAGTAAGGGCGCAAAATCGATTTAAGCGCACTCCCCCCCCCCCCCCCCCCCCCGCCCAATCAGTGGAATTCGTTTCACTAACAGTTCCAAGGCGGTTCTTCTGTCGCGGTTTATTTTGTTATGTGTTATGATTTGTCTTTGAGTGTGTGTATCACTTATATTTTTGTTTAGGATGGCCAATTGGCCATTTTGGCTTTCCGTGTCTCTGATGGGAGCTGTGGGTTAATTGTATCGATTCCTGTTCATTTCTATTTTTTTAAAGCAGAATTAGTCTTCATTTTAATGTGGTCTTAGTAGCGCAATTTCACTGTATAGCAGAAGAAAGTGGAAAACGGATGAGGATGAGGGAAAATGATTGGCAGTGAAGAAACATAGGATAAATAGACAAGCCACCTGTTGCGATCAAAGCAGACCTTGCCCAACTGTGAGCCCGTCTCAGATGCCAAAAGCTGAACGAAACCTCCGCCTTACCCAACCACCTTGTTTGTATACTCGTAATGGAAAGAATTTTCTCATTTGGATCCTTTTTTTGCCATGGCCGCGAGCACATAACAATAAGAAACGCCATATCAACGTCGATGCAACGTCATGTGAGGGCTCAGTTTATTGGAAAGTAAACAATGATCCTTAGCAGCAATGAAGTGGTTCCTGTATATAAATGCAGCCATATCAATAATCAAAGCACTGAAAGAACCGGTGGATCGATTGTCTCTGAGGGTAGGCTGAGAAAATAGTCCTGAACTTATACTTTTTGTTCAACCCTTAAATTCCAGTATTTTAAGTGTAGGTCTGATCGGACGCCGCGTCTGTTTAGGTATCTTAGCACGGTTGCTAATGCACCAGCCATGAACCCAGTCCAAGTTCTTGCTGTTGCACTGGTTTACCAGTTTAGTTATCTTTTATTTTCTATGCATTTATTTATTTACTTTCCTGACCTAGTCCAAATTCTTTTCAGCTGCATCATGTGCCCTTCTGTTTGTTTTGTTTGAACACTATGTAGGTCATTTTGGAGACATCGCTTCCAATCTTTAAAGGGGGACCTTTACCCGACATTGAGATGAAATGACATCTCAAGTCCTGCAGTCCAATGAAAGTAAAAGGCTTAAATGCATTTGACAGTCTGACTCACACCCCTTTGCCTGGGTAGGCAACGGCTTACCAGTACTCATGTATGGTCATTCTCAGCACCATGTAGCTCACTCTATTTATCCAAGACCGACGGGCGGTTGCGATGTGATCTCTTCTGTAGACATGTATATACTAAATAAGACCAACACAACAGATGCATCTTACATGTATTCCATGTACATTCTGTTTTTGGTATTCGTGGGCTGCAGGAAGGTAACAGGTTAGATTATTCTTGACCAGAAGCATATCTTAAAAATCGGAGAATGTTATTCTATCAGTTTTTTTTTGCACCTGCATGTTCATACGAAGTCTTATTGAAAGGTTTTCAATTGTTTCGTAGCAATCATTTTTGTCCCGCACGCCCAGTAAAGAAAGTCCGCAAAAACAGGTGAATGTGCTCTGATTGTCCAATGACAAGCTTCCAGTGAACTATTATTGTTGCAGTCAGATATGACGATACCAGATCTGCTTCCAAGACATACTTTCATAAATCTGCAAGATTGCCCTGCAATGTTCAGGCCATTTTCGAATCGGAGGTCCAGTTGAAAATGAGATGGTCAGTTTGACTAATGGATATTATAATGGAACATGATTTTTGAACGAAAATCATGAAATATTATTCTTAATGTCGTTTTGGGGTTATATTTAGTATAAGGTCATTGGGTCCGTTTTCTCGAAAGAGTAACAGCCAAATTCAGGCCGTCAGTGTACTCAAACGTCTCATTATCTTTACAATTACTCTTTTCGGAAACATAGTTTAGCATTTTCGTATTCAATTTCCCTTTAATCAGCCACCAAACTCGACCTGTTGCTCGATACATTCACAAATTCTCAGACAGCCTCGAATTGCATTAAAATGTGCTCAAATTTGCTTAAAAGTGTCATTGCAATCTACCAGAGATTTAATATATATTACGATGGCCTTAGCCGGATATTCAAGGGCACAGGCCCCCAAAAACTGCACAATTTGGCTGCTCTGCACCCTATATCACGAAGAAATGGACGAAATTTTGTCAAACTTTGGTAAAACATATTCTTGCAATCTACAAAAGATTTGATTAGATTTTTGTGACTTTGATCTTATTTTCAAGCATACATGCCGCAAAAAATTGTCTATTTTGGCTTGTCTGCACCCTGCCTTATTACAGAATTGATGAAATGTGGCCAAACTCAAAACAGTATAATAACCTATACCAAATATTTCTTTATATTTTGTTGACCTTGACCTTAATCTCGAGTTGAAGGGCTCCGGAAACCTGTTCTTATGGGGCCAAAATGACTTGTCTGTACGCTATAGCATTAAAGAATATTGATCAATGCCAGTCAAACTCGGTACAATATTTAATTACAGTTTACCAAATTTGATTAGATGATGGTGATCTGACATTTTTAATGGCTGTTTTAGCTCAAATGAGTCGAAGGCTCACAAGGTGAGCTTATAGTATAGGCAGGCATCCAATGTCCGTCCGTCGACCACACGTTTGAACTTCAATATCCAAGTTACTAGCTGGCCAATCTTGATCAAATTTTATGTGCAGCATCACTGGGTTGAGGGATTGATCGCATTAGGCTTTGGACCAGTTTTGATCATAACTGTGGTTGTCATGAAAACAAAACCGTTCCATATATACTTATAAGGGGGGGGGGGGGGGGGAGGAACGTGTCCAAGTCCAACTTTTCTCAGCCATTTCTGATCCGATCTGTATCAAACATACAGAAAACCAGGAGAGGCATATAGTCTGCGTTAAGTTCGGATTTGGGCCTCACAGAACCTGCGGCTTTGGAGCCACCTGCCCTTAAGCAGAAAACATAAACGAATAATGATGTCTCCACTTTTTCTCAGCTGTATGGATAGGATCTTTTGGAAACTTTTAGTTAACAGGCACAACCATAATATCTGAGATGAGTTCGAATTTGGCTTGAAGCTGACAACCAGTTTTGTAATTACGTTCCCTTGAGCGTGAATAATTTTACCACAGGCTTACAATGGAAAGACGACGTCTCCAACTTTTCTCAGCCATTTCTGATCTGATTTTTATCAAACTTGCATATAACCAGTAGAGAGACATACAGTGTACCTCGAGTTCGAAATTGGGCTTCGCAGGATCAACGGCTTTGAGTTACCTAAAAAAAAATGTGTCTCCACTTTTTCTCAGTTGGTTTCCATCGGATCTTTTTGAAACTTGTAGTAAACAAGGACAAGTATAATATCTCAAATGAGTTCGAATTTGGCTTGAATCTGACAACCGGTTTCGCAGTGACGTTTCCTTGAGCGTGAAAAAACTTACCATACAGTAGGCTTAGAATTGATAAACGATGTCTTCTCATTCATTTCTGATCTGAACTTTATCAAACTTGCGGATAACCAGGAGAGGCAAACAGTCTGTGTCAAGTTCGGATTTGGAACACACAGGACCGACGGCTTTGTAGTTACCTGTCCTTGAGCATAAAAAATAAGCGAGAAAATGGTGTCGCCACGTTTTCTCAGCTGTTTTCGATCGGATCTTTTGGAAACTTTTTGTAAACAAAGACAAGCATAATATCTCAGATGAATTCGAACTTGGCTTGAATCTGACAGCCTATGCTAGTTCTCAAGTAAGCGATTGTTGCCCGCTTGGCGACTTGTTTCTTAATGTCACAGGCTCATGAAAACTGGCGTGTTTGTAGCTTATATTTAGGCGATCTTAACCTAGTTATGAAATTCAAATGAGTGGGGGACATTGTTTTCTTCTGAAACCATTTCTAGTTTGAAAATGAAATTTGACACAAAGGTTCCTTGGGTGACCCTCTACCAAAGTTGCTGAAATGGTTCCATTCAGCTCCACATGCTAGGCCCTAAAACATTTAGTCCCGGACTATGGTTCCGGATTTTCCCGATTGGTCCCGGCAAAAACAAATACCGAAATAATCGTTCAAAGCCATTTGAGTCGGCAAATACATCGAAAATCAAATTGACCACCGAGTTAATTTTTCGAGCGCTTTTGAATTCGAGGCTATCTGAAAATTAATGTGAATGTATCGAGCACCAGGTCGAATCTGGTGGCTGATGAAAGGGAAAATGGAAACGAAAATGCTAAACTGTGTTTCCAAAGAGGCCATTTGTAAAGAGAATGTGAAGTTTGAGTACACAGACAGCCTGAATTTGGCTGCAACTCTTTCCAGAAAACGGGCCCAATGACTTAATGACTAAACATAACCCACAAAACGAAATTTAGAATACTATGTCATGATTTTCATTCAAAAATCATTTTCAATTATAATCTTCAATAGTCAAATTGACCACTTCATTTTCAAATTCACCTCCGATGCAAAAATGGCCCAAACATTGTAGGGAAAACCTGTAGATTTATTAAAGTATGTCTTTGAATAAGATATGGTATCGCCGTATCTTACCGTAACAATAACAGGCCACTGGAAGCTTGTCATTGGACAATCAGAGCAAATTCATCTGTGTTTGCTGACTTTCTACTTTCGATTTCACCACTGAGCGTGCGGGACATAATTGATTGCGACGAAACAACTGAAAACCTTTCAAAAACACTTGGTATGAACATGCATGTGCAAAAAACAAAAAACAAAAAAAAAAAAAAAAAAAACCTGATAGAATAACATTCTCCGATTTTTAAGATATGCTTTTGACCAAGAGTAATCTTAACTGTGACCTTCCTGCAGCACACGAATACTAATAACAGGAAACGTTGAAATTGACCTCCGGATATAAGTCAAATTGTTTTCAATTGACCACCGGCGGAGGTCAATTTGAATGTTTACAGCCCGTGAATTAGTGTCGTGTATAGAAAGCGCATTATTTGATTTCATAAAGCGACATTGATAAACCCATTGACCTAACATCAATAAAAATATTACAGGACTATCAATAGCCGTAATCTTGATTTCCCAAGAGTGGTCACGTGACAACATCGATTCAGTTCTGTTCTGCATAACTTTGGGTGAACTGGTTAGCCAGTCGACCCAAAAATGGTACTGTGTCTCTTGCACTTGTCAGAAAATTGAACTTATTACTTGCGACCGGCGAAGGCTCAATCGAGCATGAGCATAAGCGCATTATTGCAATAACCTTTGATGTTCGTAGACATGGGATTAAAGGACGGGTCTCCCTAAGGGGTTTTTTTGGCCTCCTAACGATTTTGTTTATTTCTGGCTTATTGTTAGCATACATATGTCTAATTATTTGGAACATATGTGGTTTTGGTATTTAAGCAGTTTTTTCTGAGTTACAGGCTCTTTAAAGTGGGTGGGGTAACTCCACACAGTTTTGACATGTATTTTGTGTCTCATTTAAAGGTAGAAAAATAGTACCATACATGACACGTTATTATATAAAATGACAGGAGAAGGTCTAACTCTATGTTTTGTCACAAGTTTATTCACCAAAATTCACTTTTTGGGGGAAAAATATGGTTTAAGGAACCTTGGGTCATTTTTGAGATTTTTAACAGTAAAAGTCTTTTTTTTTTCTTATATCTTCGGTATACATTAACCTATAGTAGTGAAACTCCTACCATGCAAGCATACTGATTAGGTAATATAACTCAAATGATCATTTGAGATGTTGACCTATATTTCACGGTTGAGTGAACATTCTTATTTCATGTTAATGGGTTAGATTTTTGTTTCCATCAGTTCAAGAGTTTAGATAATTCTGGCATTTGGATAAACAGGCGATGGGTTTAAACATATTTAAATAAAACGAAAAACAATAGAAATGTGTAAAGAGTACCCAGATGCCCCCGCCTTTTTGGCTTAGTTAATATGCCTGCATGACCCCTGGGGACACATTGTACATGTATGTGTCATTGAATATGTATTAACATCAGATATATATGTTCGTGGGTGGGTATCTCAATATTTTGGATGTTGATGATATGAACTTGGCAGGGCAGGGGGCTTGGGCATGATTCTGTGGGTCTCAAGATATATGTCATTGAATGTATCTAACCATAAACAACAGCAAATAAAAAAGGTTGGAATCTAAAAAAATCAACATATTTAATTATTGAATCAAGTTAATCTATTGAAGAATCGCTTTCATCGTCACCTGAACTTGAGCTGTCCCAGTCTTTTTGTGCAGCATCTGTAAGACTGTTCATATACTGTGACTTGAATGACTGTTCTCGCTCTTACTTCGGCTGATGGGGGTAAAAACCTAGATACCACAACACGGAAGCGATATGGGCACAGCAGCCAACTACCTTGATTTTATTTGGGCTTTCAAAATTCCGTCCTCCTCCTTGTGAATCATTATCTCATACTGACCGGCTTCAGTAGTGTGTTCGTCTGTATACGAATCGGCCTGTTTTAATTGGTATATACCCATGGTCATGTCTCTCAGCTCTGCTTCCGTTAATTGTGGGAAGTCTTCGAGGTTGGCATCATCAATAGCTTTCCATGGAGCCTTTGCACGACTGTCCTAACCATTTTTCTCTACCTTGTCTTTAAGTCTGTTTGGTAACTTGGCAAGTTGTAGCATACGTTTTGCAAGAACCTCATCAGATTCAGAATTCTTAACAAGAACAGGCCTAAATGCATTTAACAAAGAACATACGATTCTGACGTAGTCACCAATGCAAGGTATGTGGGAGTTTGGCATTACATTTGAAAGTGCCTTCCATTTTTGGATTCGGCCATTGGCAGACTCAACCACCCACCTTACCTTGCAGAACACCTGGAGTACACTATAACTGTGAACAAAATGTTCTTCTTCTACTTATTGTCTTCTTTTTATTAATATTATTATTATTATTATAAAGAGAAAGAGAGAATGAGAGAACTAAACATTACTCTCAATATTACTGTTCCTGTAAATAATCATAGATCAGTCAGTTTGTTAGTCAAGCTAACAATTCAATTGCCCAGAATGTTTTCCTATATTGCAGCATCATTCATTGTATCATGTTAAGTACAACAGCAGCATTATCATTAGATGTATCTTCAAAGTAAGGTAACATCTTTAATGAAAAGTGGAAACATATAAACAGATAAAGGGTCTCCTTGTCTAATACCTGAAATACAGAGATAGAGAGAGAGAGAGAGACAGGGAATACAATCTAAGGATTAAGGAAGGCCCTGGACTAGGGTCTATAATAGAGTGGCAGTGCAAATGAAAAAATGGTGACGAGGTATTTGATTGCTTCGTCCATAACGCTTCTGTGTTAAAGAACCTCGGTTTTAAGGCCATCAGCCAAAGTCAGTAAAAAATCGTTGAAGTCACAGTATATGAACAGTGTAACAGATGCTGTTCAAAAAGAGGCAACAGCTCAAGGTCAGGTGATGATGAAAGCTATTCTTCTGTAGATTAATTTGATTCGGTATGCGCAAAGCATGTCAGAATACAGTTGTGAACAACCATTTTCAAATGTATATGCCTGTGTCTTCACGTAGATGTACCACATTAGATGTGCTCTTGAAGTGGGATTATTAAAGATATTCAAGCAACGACCTTTCTTATATCTCTGCATGCCAAAGGAAGGAGTGAGTGAGGCATATATATTTTTTCGATGTGATGTTATGTTCGTATGTGCGTACTATATCACACATTATTACGTTCATAACCAGGTTCACATTTATGTCTGCATTCTCCTGCAGCTCATAACTGTTTAGCATGTTTATGGTCACTGATTCTGTCTGGGGTGGGGCTATTTGATTGGACCAAAGAAAATGTAAAAAAAATATGTATCTCAGAAACTGTTCAGATTCCAACCTTTTTTATTTGATATTGTTTATGGTCAGATGCATTCAATGACACACACAATAATGCCCCAGCCCCCTGCCCTGCCCATTTCATATCATCAAAATCCAAATATCTTAGAAAATATTGAGATACCCATCCTGAACATATATATCTGATGCTAGTATGTCTCCCAGGGGTCATGCAGCTATATTGGCAAAGTCAAACAGGCGGGGGCATCTGTGTACTTTGGACACATTTCTATTGTTTTTTTTTCGTTTGATTTAAATATGTTTAAACTCATCGCCTGTTTATCCAAATGCCAGAAATATCTAAACTCTTGAACTGATGGAAACAATAATCTAACCTATAAACATGAAATAAGAATGTTCATTCAACCGTGAAATATAGGTCAACATCTCAAATGATCATTTGAGTTATATTGCCTCATCAGTATGCTTACATAGTAGGAGTTTCACCACTATAGGTTAATGTATACCGAAGATATAAGAAAAAAAAAAGAACTTTACTGTTAAAAAAATCTCAAAAATGACAGAAGGTTCCTTAAACCATATTTTTCCCCCAAAAAGTGAATTTTGGTGAATAAACTTGTGACAAAACATAGAGTTAGACCTTCTCCTGTCATTTTATATAATAACGTGTCATGTATGGTACTATTTTTCTACCTTTAAATGAGACACAAAATACATGTCAAAACTGTGTGGAGTTACCCCACCCCTTTTAAAGAGCCTGTAACTCAGAAAAAACTGCTTAAATACCAAAACCACATATGTTCCAAATAATTAGACATATGTATGCTAACAATAAGCCAAAAATAAACAAAATCGTTAGGAGGCCAAAAAAAAACCCTTAGGGAGACCCGTCCTTTCAAATTGGCCAATCATCGTAGCTAATATAGCACGTCATTTTTGACACCGATCTTAAAATAATAATAATAATAAAAAAAACAACAAAAAAACTTCATAGTGTGATCGTCCAAAAACGTCAAAACGATGCTGAAACATTACTTCGAGTACCAGAATGAATAAGAGGCTGAAAAATTCGCACCAACATGAGTCATTTACCGCTAACTTACGTTTGACGTTTTTTTTTTCTTTCTCAATTTTACGTTGGTGTCTTAAAATGGTGGTATCCAAAACCTTTATAGATCATTTATAGATAAATTACAATATTTCAGAACAAATAACCAAAATAAAAAATGTTTAAATGCCCATTTGGTCGCTGGAGTTATAAAAAATAGGGACTTTGTTGTCACATAGACATTCCGCGGTTTTAATTTTCTTTGACAATGTGCGTATTTAATATCCGTATGCTTCTAAGTCTTTTCACAGTTGCAACACCGCCGCCATTAGCGTTGGCTGGTTGGTTGATTTGAGGTTTAACGTCCCCGTCAACACTGTAAAGGTCATTTTGGAGACGTTGCTTCCAATTGTGTGGACTTTTACCCGACATTGAGATGAAATGACATCTCAAGCCCTGTCGCCCAATGAAACCAATAGGGTTTATTAGCATGGGCGGTCCGCCTCGCACCGCGGTTCCTGGACAGACTTAGATCCTCTAAGCAGTTTACTAGTACTAGTGTTTTGGCCGGATTCAGCTCTGCGTGGAAGCATCATGCAACCCATATATTTCTTCAAGCCCCTATGGGCGGGGCCGCAATTAGCGTAATTTTGACTCTAGGAAATATATCCTGTAAGAGTGCGTATGAATATATATATGTATGTGTGGAGGCGGGAATGGGATAATGCATTTCATACTGTTGATTATGATATACCTTATACTGTCGTTGTTTGTCAGAGGGCCTCAATGAAAATTGGTTCCCCAATTGTGTTACCCTCTTTAAATAAAGTCGTTACTTACTACTTACTTCTTGATTGCAGTTATACACTGTAGTCATGTAAATGAATACCGTGATATGGACGTCTCGTGAAGGCTTACTGAAAATTAGAGAGAATTTAATTTTATGTAATGTTGGTTGGTGCCTGGTGCTCTGTCTCTGGTCGGGCTCATCGGAGTCTGGCTGTTGGTTTTCTTTTGCTCCGTCGTTTCGGTGGTTTCTTGCTGTCGGGTCCTCGCCGTTGTTTCGTATCTGTGGCTGTTTGGTTTTTGTTTTCTCGGGAATGTTGCGCTGGTGGGTTGGGGGTGGGTGGGGTGGTGCCTTCGTGTGGACTGGACAAATTGTTTATCTAAATCTTGACGGAAGTAAGGGCGAGGATTGCGGCCGCGTAAAGTCGATTTAAGCCCCCCCCCCCCACACACACACACACACACGCACACCCCGACACGCACTCACCCCAACACACCACCCACTGACCGTTCCAAAGCGGTTCTTCCTTCGCGGTTTATTTTTGTTATGGTTTGTCTTTGAGTTTGTGTAAAGCTTATTTTTTGTTTTGGATAGCCAATTGACCATTTTGTGGTAAAAGAACTGTTCTTTTGGCTTTCCGCTTTTGGCATTTCCATTACGGTCCAGTTATTCTTTCTTTTTTGGTGTCTTTTTTGGAAGCTGTGGGTTAATTGTATCGATTGTCAATCATTGCATTCACTTCTGTTTTTCATGTATAAATTCCTGCTTGCGGAATTTCACTAAATAAGGGATAAAAGAACAACTTCACGATTGATAATAAACGAAGGGTATTATATAATATATGGATACTTAGAAAAATATGAACTCTCAGACCGTTATAATGCAGCAATACAATGCAACGTCATCACAACACAATACAACGCAACAAAACCCAATCCAATCAAACACAACACTACAAAATACAACGCAACACAACGCAATCCAACCAAACACAACACAATACAACATAATATAACGCAACAGAACACAACAAAACATAACCCAGCACAACAAAATATAACGTCGCAACACAACATAACACAACATAATCCAACCCAACACAAAACAGAATATGACGCAACACAAAATAACACAACACAACAGAATACAATAATACAATGCCATCCAATACAATACAATTGCATCTAAAACATCAAAAACTTCTGTCATTCAAAATGGCAAAGGCATCAACTATTATGCTGAATTGAAAGCTACTCACATTTGAAGTTAAAAAAAATAAGTGTTACAGTAATATTATAATGTTATTAATCAAATAATTTCGTTTTGGCCCAGTTACAGGTCCGAGGTCTGCTGTATTGGCACGAGGCCGAAGGCCGAGGCCAATACAGCTGACCGAGGACCTGTAACTGGGCCAATACGAAATTACTTGATTAATGACAATTTTATTAATTGATGCAATTAAAAACATGATTTATGATTTTTAGATGTTGGTTGACCTTGTGTAATATAGGATAATCAATTAATAAATTATTATATTGGTTCACATATTTATTTACCCATATAAGCCTATCGGCCCAATTTTGGGACACTGGCAAGCGGTGTAGACCAAAATCAGCCCCGGCGTCTGATCTGAGTCTACACTTTTTGCTAAAAGTGCGTATATTGGGTAAAACATACCACAAACAAAACTAACTCGACACACTTTCAGTTGGAAATGGATGACTCTAAACTCAGTAAGTGGAATATTCCATTAACATATATGGGTTAAATTTGTTGAAACTAACTACATGACAGTTCAAGCACACTGTATGCAAGAATACAGAGAAAAAATAAAATTTGCCTCGTCAAGCGATTTTGGTACTTATCGCCTATGCGAGCAGCGAAGGTTCAGGCGAGCCTGCGCATCCGCGCAGTCTCGCCAGAACCTTCGCTCCTCGCTCATACAAGCAGTGAATCAAGAGGAACCTTCAGACAGAAAGCCATATCCCTGCCCCCCCACCCCCCACCCCCGAATGGCTGGGCATGCGCAGTTAAAATTTGTCATGACGGAATGCTCGAAGACACAAATTCGTTTGGCGGGGCTCAAATAATACGCAACGATTGCCATAAATGAGCAACATTGAGCAACATTCAAAACTGATAACCAATGACTTAATGAGCATGCACACGATATACTACAGTCAAAAAACCTACAATAAGACACACGACAAGCGAAGGCTCAGATCAGCCTGCGCATCCGCGCAGTTTTAACTGAGTATTCGCTGTTCGCATGAGCCTTCTACAGCCTCTTGGCAATTCAATGAGCAACAAGCGACTGGCCTTATTCACAGACTGAACTGAGTCTTCACTGAATAGCGCGGCTATTTTCTATAAATAGCCGTTATCTTGTTTTCCGAAAAGTCAGTGATAGTCACGTGAACGTCACCATTGAAAAGCTTACTGCACTTTATAACATAAACATAGGATCGACTGATAAACAATCGACCCAAAAAGTCAAAATATATGCATGTTTTAACACGTGCGTGAAGTGAAGCCAATGTCAGTTAACTCGTTGTCCACTTGAAGAAGTTTGGAGGTCAGGACCCATACGCAGGCTGATCTGAGTTTTAGCCGACCATTAATGACAATATGCTCAAATATTTTAAGACTGCTACATTTTCAGCTACAGGTTCTCTCTCGACACAGACTAGCAAGGGTTTTGATTTTTTTTCTAAATACACGGACACTAGAGGTACCATTTTCTGGGTGATGGTGTGGTGGTGTGTGTGTGTGGTGGGGGGGGGGGGGGGAGGGGGCCGGTTACGGCCCTTTCAAGACTAGATTAATTCACTCCTATCGAGCTGATCGTTAATCATAGGTGGGCAAAAACCCGAGTATCCGCAGAAAAACAGCCTGACCTTCCGTTGCAGAACCGGTCTCAAATGTGACGAATCATAGCAGTGAGAGACCTAATGATTAAGAGTACCAGGCCGTCGAGGCCCGTAGAGAAGCAGCGAACACCAAGGTACTGATCATACTGCGTGGATGCACAGACTGATCTGCATCTCTCTGTGTGTCTTGAGCTTTACGTCACCAACAACTTAGGTCAATGGAGGCGGAAACATGCAGCCTAGAATCAAACCAACGACCCCTGAACATGCGATCTGAACCTTTGTGCTTCGTAAATGACAAAACAGATTTTCTTATATTAGCCCGGACACAGCATTTCCTACAATTTACATGTGCGCCCAGCGAAGACTCAGATCAGACTGCGCATCGCGCAGTCTGACCAGAGTCTTCGTTGTGCGTTCTAAGGAAAGCTAAAAGTAGTCTCTAGTCAGACTATATTAATACGCAGGCTGATCCGATTTTCGCTGGGCGCACATGTAAATTGTAGGAAATGCTGTGCCACGGCTCATATATTATAATGTTGTTAATCAAGTAAGAGGTCTGCTGTATTGGCCGGAGGCCGAAGGCCGAAGGCCGAGGCCAATACAGCTGACCAAGGACCTGTAACTTGGCCAATACGAAAATGCTCGATAAATGGTAATCTAATTAACTGACATAATTAAAAAAACATGACTTTTGATTTTTGACCTTGTGTTAATACGGATGACCTCTGATCAATACAGGATAGTCAGTTAATAATAATAATAATAAAAAAAAAAACTGTACAAATTCCCCAACAATACAAAATGTTAGACATTTCAAACATCCAAGTGTTTTAGATCAGTTGATTATCAATCGACTGCCAAAAGCCCGAATTTACTTAGCACATAAGCTCTTTAGTGCTGATGCTCACGTGGCTATCACTGATTTGTGGGCAATCAAATGGTTATTTATAGAAATAACCACGCTATTCTTATCGTCGTGCGTAAGAAGGAGAATCGGAATCATGTGCTGGGCTTTGCAAGCAGTGTGGATCTAGATCAAATGCCACAGACGCGGCGTCTGATCAGGGTCTACACCGTTTGCTTATTGAACCGGAATTTAATTACAGCTTAAACAAAGTTCAGTACCGAGGCAATCCAAATTTGATTCTACATCCAACGAAGTCAGTTGAACTTAAAACTGGCAAACAAGATCATAACAACATGTCGCATACTGGTCGTCATATTTTTTAATATCAATTCATAACCCATTTATGACCTGCAGATTATTCCATCATAATGTTTTGGACAGGTCTATTTCTAATTTCAGGGTTGTCGGCTTTATTATATTTTCAGTGTAAGTTTTACGCAAGAAAAAAAGAATCAATGTTCTTTAACTCATTTAGTACCGGAAATCCCTCAAGCGGTACCTGACAAACAGTGCCGCTGTTTGTGAAAAGTTCAGCCATTTTCTAAATAAATTTGTAAGAAAACACCACCCGACAACCCTAAATTTTGCAATTGACTCCTGCTATATAAGGAGGAAGATTCCATTCGGTACAAAAAGGGTTAAGCAAACAATGTAGACCCCGATCTGGGCTTGACATATATGGAAGAAGTTACACTGATATAAACACTAAAACTACACAATATAACCCTTATCCTGCAGAATATTTTAAGTTTACCGCACCCATTTCTGACTGTCAACCAATGAAATTACTTAACATGTTATATTCATCTAAACTTTCTTAAACTGAATAACAAACTGATCTGGATCTACACTGTTCGCAAAGGTTCAGTAGGACAAGGGATAACATTATGAAAATACGCCTATTCAAAAACATTGTAAACTTTACCGCCGAAGAAATGAAAATTTTCCGACAAAAATTTGATAGTTTTCTTATTTCTGCCCAAACCATATATAGATTGAGGGTACACGTTAGAAGCGCTTCATGGAGGCGATTCTAACGAGTACCCACAATCTATATTTTAGAGCAGAAATAAGAAAAATAAGGTTTACCGGGTAAACCTCAGTTTTACTACTTTAAAGTGGGCCGGGTTCCAGGGGGTCAAAAGTATATATAGGCGTGTTTTCGTGATGGTACGAAGAAAAACAACAAGAAGCATATGTTTATAATAAAACACATACTTTGCTATTACTTGTCAAGGTCTGAGATTACATAATTCAAAAAGAATTATAAACTGGTAGGCAGATAATGTAAGGATTGATGTAATTTGCAATAATGCAAAATCTTTATGGAAAAAATGGCCCGCATTTCGGATGACCAGGGAACCTTTTCGAAACATAATGGAATAAATCTTAAGTTAAAAGAAGCTATTTGATGATTGTCCCCATCCAATTATAAACACAAACACAGTTATATAGAAAATACATTAGTTAATTTCGAAAGGACAATCTACACTGACTCTGTAAAATACGACTGAGTTCCCTTAAACTCTTACTGAAGAAGGTTCATGATACAGAACCCGGGAAGGGACATGAATTTTTGAAATATGTTGTGCGCAAAGATATTAAGTGCGCACAACATAATTTATCTTGTGCGGACAACATATTGTCTTGTGTGCACAACATGGATCTTAGGAAGTTGTGCAAACAAAATATTATCTTGTCCGCACAAGATATTATCTTGTCCGCACAAGATCTATGTTGTGCGCACAAGATATTATCTTGTCCGCACAACTTAATATCTTGTGCGCACAAGATAATATGTTGTGCGAACAAGATATTATGTTGTCCGCATATGTCTTGTGCGCATATGTCTTGTGCGCACAAGATAATATGTTGTCCGAACAAGATAATATCTTGTCCGCACAAGTGCGCACCACAAGATATTATCTTGTGCGCACAATTTCTTATCAAATATTTCATGTCCCTTCCCGGGTCCAGTAGTTTTTTTTGTTTTGTTTTGTTTTGTTCATTTATTTTATTTATTTATTTATCTATTTATTTATTTGCACAATAGAACACTTTTATATGAGATGTATTTTATCTTCTTTAAACTTAACACCCTTGAAGACGGAACCGGACACTATTTATCAAAGTCACATTTTTAAATCGCTCTCAGGCTCGCGGCGTGTCTTCTCGGAGACTTTTTATGGCTCTTCAGCCATGTCGCGGATACCTTTTTTCTCATCATTTTATATATGATTCTGAAAGAAATCAGTATGGCTATTGTAAATGCAGCTGTTCAAAAAGTGCGAGGATTATGTGGATTTTCCGGCCGATTGTTTGGGGTTAACGACACGTCAACCATTGAGGGTCATTCTGTATCTCACCAAACCACCCACTGTTAATTTCCGAGCGTTGTTTGTTTGATTTGAGGTTTAACATCCCTCTCAACACTATATAGGTCATTTTGGAGGCGTTGCCATCAATTTTGTAGGACTTTTAACCGACATTGAGATGAAATAAGATGTTAAGCCCTGCCGCCCAATGGAATCAATAGGGTTAATGCATCACTTTGCCTGGTTTAAGCGGTTTACTATGGGACGCCGTTTTACTATTTAATACGTATTTATACATATCCATAAATCGAATTATGGATATCCATATCCATATATCCATAAATCGAATTATGGATATCCATTATTCGGCTGATTTATGGATATCCATAGATCGAATTATGGATATCCATAATTCGATTAATGGATATCATTAATTCAGATCGATTTATGGATATGCTTTCAAAGCAACGGACGCCATACGCTCAACACCCGCCATGTGTGCAGTTAAATATCGGAGCCAGCCGTAAGATCTGGAAATTCCGGCCAACGCACCCGGTCCCACTGGAATCACCTTTATGAGAACTGTGCACCTAAGGACGTAAGATTATAGTGATTCAAACAGGCAATCCGTGCATGCTTTCTGGAGAAAAATAAATCTGGAAATGCCGGCCAACGCACCCGGTCCCACTGGAATCACCTTTATGAGGACTGTGCACCTAAGGACGTAAGATTATAGTGATGCAAACAGGCAATCCATGCATGCTTTCTGGAGAAAAATGGTTGTCATATATATTCGTGACATATAGCCATATAAAACTCTACTTGAGATGTATGGAGTACCAGGCAGATTCAGATATTTCTCCTGGGCCCCGCCCATTGGGGCTTGGAGAAATAGATTTGGCTAAAATATCCATAATTCGAATTATGGATATCCATAAATAATTATGGATATCTATAAATGCGAATTAAATAGTAAACCGGCGCCCCATAGTTTACCAGTGCTCATCAGCTCTGCGTGGAAGCACTATTTCTCCAAACATATTTATTTTATCATTGTCTGCCATGGAACAGAAACATTTTTCGCAATTGCCTGCCATGTGACGGAAACCCTTTTTTCACAATCGTCTGCCATTGGACAGAACCTTTTTCATCATTGTCTGTCATGAAGCAGACTCTTTTGACCTGTCTGCTCTGGCGTAGAAACTGTTTTTCATCATTTTCTGCCGTGGCGCAGAAACATTTTTTACATTGTCTGGGGTAGAAACGTTTTTTTCACTAGTGTTTGCAATAAGCTGGAAACTGTTGTTTTTTTTTACCATTGTCTGCACGGGACATATGCATTTTTCAACATTCTCTGCTATGTCTTGAATTATTCTTCACACTGCGACAGAAACTTGTCACCATGGGGTAAAAATTTTATTTTCAACATTGTCTGCCATGCGGCAGATTTTTTTCACCAGTGTCTGCCATGGGGCAGAAACTGTTTGCACCATTGTCTGTCATGGGGCCGAAACCGTTTTTTTCGTCTGTAAACTTTTTTCATCATTCTCTGCCATGGTGTAGAAACCTTTTTTCACCACGGTCTGCCATGGTGCTGATACTTTTTCCCACTGTCTGCCAGTAAGGTAGAAATCTTTTTTTTCATCATTTTGTACCGTGAAAGAGACATTGTCTGCCATGCGGCAGATCTTTTTCACCATTGTCTGCCATGGTGCAGAAACTGTTTTTACCATTGTCTGCTATGGGGCAGAAATTGTTTTCACCATTGACTGCCATAGGACAGAAACACTTTTACATCATTGTCTGCAAGGGGCAGAAACTTTTTTCAATATTGTCCGCCATGGTGCAGAAACTTTATTTCACCATTGTCTGCCACAGGGCAAGCACTTTTTAACCATTGTCTGCCATGGGGCAGAAACTTTATTTTCACCATTGTCTGCCATAGGGCAAGCACAATTTACACCATTGCATGCCATGGTGCAGAAACCTTATTTCACCATTGTCTGCCCTACATTGTCTGCCATAGGGCAGACCACCCTTGTCTGCCATGAGGCAGTTTTTATTTATCACCATTGTCTGCCACTTGGCAGAAACTGTTTTCACCATTGTCTGCCATAGGGGCAAAAACATTTTTTTTTTCAAACTCTTTTTTTTCACCATTGGCTGCCTTGGTGCAAAAACTGTTTTCACCATTGGCTGTTATGGTGCAAAACTGCCCTGGAACAGAAACTTTTTTTCGTCGGTGTCTGCCTTGGGTAGAACCTATTTTACACCCTTTTTTGCCATGGGGCAGAAACTTTTTAGCTCACCTGTCACGTAGTGACAATGTGAGCTTTTGGGATCACTTTTTGTTCGTCGTCCGTCGTGCGTCCGTGCGTGCGTGCGTGCGTGCGTAAACTTTTCTTGTGAACACACTAAAGGTCAGAATGATAATCATGACAATATCTCGGTCAAGTTCGAATATGGGTCATGGCAGGTCAAAAAGTAGGTCAGTAGGCCAAATCAAAGAAAAACCTTGTGAAAACTCTAGAGGCCAAAGTTTTGGGCCGATCGCCATCAAACTTGCTCAGAATGATCATCTTGACAATAACTCGGTCAAGTTCGAATATGGGTTATGCCGGTTCAAAAGGTAGGTCAGTAGGTCAAATCATAGAAAAACCTTGTGAACACTCTAGGGGCCACAGTTTTGGTCCGATCGTCATCAATATTGCTCAGAATGATCGTCTTGACAAAATATGGGACAAGTTCAAATATGGGACATGTCGGGCCACAAAGTAGGTCAGCAGGTCAAATCATAGAAAACCCTTGTGAATACACTAGAGGCCACAGTTTTGGTCCGATAATCATCAAACTTGCTCAGAATGATTATCTTGACAATATCTCGGTCAAGTTCGAATATGAGTCATGTCGGGTCAAAAAGTAGGTCAGTATGTCAAATCAGAGAAAAACCTTGTGAACACACAAGAGGCCACGGTTTTGGTCCGATCATCATCAAACTTGCCCAGAATGATCATCTTGACAATATCTCAGTCAACTTCGAATATGGGTGTTGTCAGGTCAAAAAGTAGGTCAGTAGGTCAAACCAAAGAAAAACCTTCTGAACACACTAGTGGCCACAGGTTTGGTCCAATCATCATCAAACTTACTCAGAATGAGCATCTTGATAATATCTCGGTAACGTTCGAATATGGGTCATGTCGGGCCACAATGTAGGTTGGTAGGTCAAATCATAGAAAAACCTTGTGAATATACTAGAGGCCACAGTTTTGGTCCAATCATCATCAAACTTGCCCAGAATGATCATCTTGACAATGTCTCAGTCAAGTTTGAATATGGGTCATGTTAGGTCAAAAAGTAGGGCAGTAGGTCAAATCAAAGAAAAACCTTCTGAACACACTAGAGGCCACAGTTAAGGTTCGATCATCATAAAACTTGCCCAGAATGATCATCTTGACAATATCTCGGTCAAGTTCGAATACGGGTCATGTCGGGTCATAAAGTAGGTCAGTAGGTCAAATCATAGAAAAACCTTGTGAACACACTAGAGGCCACAGGTTTGGTCCAATCATCATCAAACTTGCTCAGAATGAGCATCTTGATAATACCTTGGTCACGTTCGAATATGGGTCAATGGGTCATGTCGGGTAATAATGTAGGTTGGTAGACCAAATCATAGAAAAACCTTGTGAACACACTAGAGGCCACAGTTTTGGTCCGATCATCATCAAACTTGCTCAGAATGATAGTCTTGACAATATCTCGGTCAAGTTCGAATGTGAGTCATGTCGGTCAAAAAGTAGGTCAGTAGGTCAAATCGTAGAAAAACCTTCTGAACACACTAGAGGCCACAGTTTAGGTTCGATCATCATAAAACTTGCCCAGAATAATCATCTTGACAATATCTCGGTCAAGTTCGAATACGGGTCATGTCGGGTCACAAAGTAGGTCAGTAGGTCAAATCATAGAAAAACCTTGTGAACACACTAGAGGCCACATGTTTGGTCCGATGATCATCAAACTTTCCCAGAATGATCATCTTGACAATATCTCAGTCAAGTTGGAATATGGGTCATGTCTGGTCAAAAAGTAGGTCCGTAGGTCAAATCATAGAAAAACCCTCTGAACACACTTGAGGCCACAGTTTTGGTCCGATCATCATCAAACTTGCTCAAAATGATCATTTGACCATGTCTCGATTAATTTCGAATATTGGTCATGTATGGTCAATAAGAAGGTCAGTAGGAAAGATTGTTGAAAAACCTTGTGAACATACTAGAGGTCCCAGTTTTGGTCCGATCATAATCAAACTTGCCCTGAATGATCATCTTGACAATATCTCAGTCTAGTTCGAATATTGGTCATGTCTGGTCAAAAAGTAGGTCAGTAGGTCAAATCATAGAAAAACCCTCTGAACACACTTGAGGCCACAGTTTTGGTCCGATCATCATCAAACTTGCTCAAAATGGTCATTTGACCATGTCTCGGTTAATTTCGAATATGGGCCATGTCTGGTCAATAAGAAAGTCAGTTGGTCAGATTGTTGAAAAACCTTTTGAACACACTAGAGGTCCCAGTTTTGGTACGATCATCATTAAACTTGCTCAGAATTATCATCTTGACAATATCTGGGTCAAGTTTGAATATGGGTCATGTCGGGTCAAAAAGTAGGCCAGCAGGTCAAATCATAGAAAAACAATTTGAACACTCTAAGAGGCCACAGTTTTAGTCAAATCACTATTAAACTTGCTGAGAATGATCATCTGGACAATATCTCAGTTAAGTTCGAATATGGGTAATGTCAAATCAAAAAGTAGATCGGTAGGTTAATTTGTCATAACTTTTGAACCGTTTGAGATAGAGCCTTCATATTTGGCATATAGGTTCCTTGTGACAAAAGCTTCCCACCCATATAAAGATTTGACCTGTGACCTTGACATGTGACCTACTTTATCATAACTTTTGAACCATATGAGATAGAGCCTTCATATTTGGCATGTATGTTCCTTGTGACAAGGTTTTCTCAACCATTTAAAACTTTTGACCCATGACCTTGACCTACTTTGTCATAACTTTAGAAGCTATTGAGATACAGCCTTCATATTTGGCATGTAGGTTCCTTGTGACAAGGGCTTTCTATTCGTACATAAATTGATCTTTGACCTTTTTCCTTGACATTTTACCTATTTTATTTTAACTTTTGAACCATGTTGTGTAGACGACCCTCTAGGAAAATAGCATAAACGATTAACAAATGGTCACAAGAGCTAAAAATAGAAAAACATTGTGAATTTGCTTCAAATGCGAACTCCTTCTAAATCCTTGGGCCAATTGGATTTAAAACTACACCGGAATGTTGCCTTGGTGACTCCCTGCCAAAATAGTTAAAACTCATTCCACTCAAATGAACAAGATGGCTGCCAGAGCTAAAAATAAAAAAAAAATCTTCAAACGACAATTCCTTCTGTACCCTTGGGCAAATTTCATTCAAATTTCGAAGTAATGTTGCTTAGTTGACCCTCTACCAAAAAGGCTTAAACGATCCCGCTCCGATGAACAAAATGGCCACCGGAGCTGAAAATAGAAAAAAATATTGTAAATTTGATTCAAACCTGAACTCCTCCTAAACCCAAAGGCCAATTTGATTCAAACTTCACAGGAATGTTGCCTAGGTTATCCCCTACCAAATAAGCTAAAATCACTCTGCTGATGAACAAGATGGCCACCAGAGCTAAAAATAGAAAGTACTCGAGACAGTGACAAACAAATGAGCGAACCAGGGCCTTGCGGGCCCTCTTGTTTCACCATTGACTGCCATGGGAAAGAAACTTTTTCCATCACTGTCTGTCAACGGACCGAAAAGTTTTTTCCTTCACCATTGTCTGTCTTTGGATAGAAACATTTTCGCCATTGTCTACCATAGGGTAGACACTTTTTTCACGACTGTTTGCGATGGTGCAGAAACATTTTTTCACCAGTATCTGCCATGCTGCAGAAACATTTTTTCACCATTGTCTATCTTGAGATAGAAAACTTTTTCATCATTGCCTGCCATAGGGAAGGGACTTTTTTCACCACCTTCTGCCTTGGGACAGGGACGTTTTTCACTATTGTTTGCTAAGAAACTTGTCTGCCTTGGTGCAGAAACATTTTTCACCATTGTCTGCCATGGGGAAACCTTTTTTTCACCAATGACTGCCATGGGACAAAACTATTTTTCATCATTGCCTGCCGGTGGGCAGACTTTTTGATGTTTGGACATCGGTTTCCGCCCCAAGTTCCCCGATTTCTAGGGTTCGGCATTTGGGTTTGGATTCGCACACAGTGCATGATGCATATCTGGATACATTATAAACTATCTTACACTGTGCTATATTGATTGGGTCAATTTGTAATTATTTTTAAGACTGTATTTTATAACTTCGTTGTCATACTAATTGTGTTTTTTTTTTTTTTTTTTTTTCAAAAATAACTTCTCAATATTTTAAAACAAACGGTTACACCTAGATAACGTAAATGTTTCCTAGGCATTTATACATTATTTCCATTTTGTGTTTTAGTATTTAGTAAGTGATGTATATCTTGTATATATGTTACATTTTTCATATATATAGACATTTTATCTTTTAATTGAATTGTTGGGGGACCAAATGTTAGATAAGTTCTTACTTAAAATGCTATTCTCAGAAAATAAAGACATTATTATTATTATTATTATTATTATTATTATTATTATTAAGTCTTTATGTCCCAATATCAATCATCAAGCCATGAATACATTTCTCAGAACTTAAACTCAAGATTTACATAAAATAAAAAAACAAATAATAATAATTTTATTAATGTCAATTTCGACGTCAAAATTATCACCAAATAAACTGCGTTAAATGCACTTGCTAATTCTTATAAACAATAAGTATTAGTTCAGCAAAGATTCTACCGCGACTAAACTAACTCTTTAACCATATATTTACAGAGAGCAGTGGACAAGTGACTTGCAACACGTTGCCAGCCATGGGGCTTGAAGTCGGGAACCATCGATCTACCTATTTGCGTCAATGCGTTCCACATCAAAAATACGAATACATACATCATGTGACATACCTAATTGTTAGTAGATCACAATGCTGTACCGGGATAAATTATTTTTGAAAACAGCATAGATCCAGACCAGCTGGCCTCGAAGACAGCTGATCAGAATATATACTGTTTTCCATTCGGCTTCTGAATCCATGCTAAAAATTGAAATGATGCAACAAAATCACTAAACATCAGGGAGGAGTATAACATATTGAACATGCAATTTGTGTATTCAAATTTCTGTAGTTGTAGAAAGGTTGTTACAAGGGTTAGTCAATAAGTAACCAGCCTATCCCATTTCCAATAAGATTCTTATGCCTTATTTCAATACATGTATTAGGTACGAGGGCAAACTTGCACCCTTATCGTGTCATTTACCCATTTGATACTGAACGTCAAAAATGGCTAGCGATGCACAAGCAAGCTTTTCGTCAAACGCTGAGTACCGTGCTGTAATTCTGTATTTGACAGGAAAACAGGTCAGTAAATACATTGCGGGTTGATTAATGTTAATAGATCTTCTGTGCTATCGTATGCACAGCTTAAATTCTGTGCTGGGGGATTCCAAATGCTGTAGGACGTCTTTAGAAGACGAAACCGTCTATTTTCCGGGCTAAGTTCCTAGTGACTATTTCCTATTTCCAAACTTGAAAAAGGCTATACGTGGACGTCATTTCCGGTCCAACGAAGAAGTCGTGGCGGCGGTTGAGGAGTGGCTCGAAGACAGTGACTCTGACTTCTTCAGTTCTGGGCTGATTGTACTGGAACAGCGTTGGCCCAAGTGAATCATTCTAGAGGGCAGTTACATCGAAAAAGAAGAGATCGATCTCACCCATAAATAAGTTAGGCTGTTTTTTTATTGGCTCGCTCTCGTGCTATAGTTTATCAACGACCTTTGAGAGTTCAACGTTCAAGCGTGACAAGACTTTTCATGTTTTAGGGGAAGCAGGTTTCGGATTTCTTTTTTCACAGGATTTTAAAATTATACATAAGTTTTTTTTTTTATATAATGCCATTACGTAGAAGTCGTGGCCAACTGGTTAGTATGATGCAGTTCGAATCTCAGTAAAGCTATATCTTCCAATGTAAAATCCCAACTGAAGGCGACTTACCTAAAACACGGACTAGTCCAAAATTAAAAGTGCAATCATGTCTCACGGCGATTTGAAAGACTATAATACCACAGCAGAAGTATAAATACACACAATACATGTATTATTAATTACAGTGACGTGAAGCAAACTAAGTACATGTAGTTTTACTATCTTGCGAAATTGCCATCGCATTTGGAGAACATGCGATGTTGTCCGCTGTGTATGTGTACGAGGACTGTTCAAATATGAATGCAAGTAGAACGTTTTCTCATGCACTAATGCGAAAATCACCTGGAAATAAATATCACAGCGTAGAAAAACATTTTACCTATACATTGATACCAAACCTGTTAAAATCCGTCAACTTTAGCCATGTATATCGTTCGATAAACACTGTCTACTCTTGTATACTAATACAAAACATGGTTGGAAGAAAGTCAGAGTACGCCGTTGAAATACGGTCCTATTTTAAGAATCTTTGTATTCTTGGTATACGGTGCAAAGACATTTTTGATGAAATATGTTCGGTTTATGAGCATAATGAAATGTCTTTTCCGACAGTTTTTCGTTGGTGTAAGAAATTCGGCTGTGGGCTAGGCTCAACAGAAGATGCACCACATGATCGTCGGCCGAAAAGAGCAACATCTGCCAAGATGGTTGCTAGAGTGAAAGAAATAGTTGCTACCGATGCACGATATACCACTAGGCAAATAGCTAGTATGGTTGGCATCTCAATAGGAGCAGCTCATACAATTCTGAAACGGGATTTGAAAACGGGAAAGATCTGTGCTAGATGGATTCCCCATCTGTTGACAGATGAGCAGAAAAAGACACGCGTTCAGTGCGCCAAGAAGTTGCTTAAAAAGTTTCCAAATTACAATGCACGGTCTTTCGCTGTTCGTCACAGGTGACGAGACATAGGTTCACTTGTTTAGCCAAAACGAAAGATTCAGAACAAAATATGGACAACAAAGTATTGCAAAAGACCATGCATTGCAAAGCGGACCATGAACATCAAGAAGATAATGTATGCCCTATTCTTTTCAAATCAGGGCCCTGCTATTCAGGTTTCTGTGCCTAAAGGCAAATCTGTAAATGCGAAGTTTTACAAGAATAAAGTTCTTCGAAAATTGAAGAAATATTTCAAAGAACGAAGATCCGCAACTGGTTTGGCAAATGTTAGATTGCTACATGACAATGCGTCATCGCACAAGGCGTTCATTGTGCAAGACTATCTGAAGCAGGAAAATGTTGTTGAACTCCCTCACCCCCCGTATTCCCCTGACCTTGCCCCGTGTGACTTTATTTTGTTCCCGCGGCTGAAAAAATACCTTTCTGGTCGAAAATTTGTACAGCGCAAACACCTCGGTTCTGCAATATTCCAGTGCCTTCATAGTATACCTCGAAAAGACTACCAAAATGCATTCAATCATTGGATCAGAAGACTGAAAGTTTGTATATCTGTTAAAGGGGAATACTTTGAGGGGACAAAATAATTTTTTCATCGAAATCTATCACGGAATCATTTTATGTGCTTAGTTGCATTTATATTTGAACAGTCCCTTACCACAGAAAGATCAATACATCTTGTGTTTTATTGTGGCCATGGACTTCATCGCATGTTCTCAACATACCTGATATTGTTGATGATATCCGTTTTGTCTGATTTTAAAACAAACAAAAAAAAAATGTACATTTTTGATATGAATTGAGCGTTGTTTTTTCAAATGAAATATTGTTGGCTATCACGTTAAAAAGTCCGTGTAATGATCACTCCCATAAACCCCTCTCCATGTAAAGAAAACTGGAGTTAACAAGGGTATACATTATTCTTCTTATTTCTGTTCCATGAAATAGGATGTGGGAACTAGTTAAAACCGCCTCAGTGAGCGCCCACAATCTATGTTGTGGTCATTTATTTAAAAAAAAAATCCATCAGAAATATGAGATATGAAAAAGTGTACTGTCGCACGGTAGCACGGAACAAAATGGTATTGGCCTCCGTGGCATAGTGGTTCAGGTAGTTTTTCTCCGGGTACTCCGGTTTTCGCCCACCTCTGATTAACGATCGGCTCGATATGAATGAAATAATCTTGAAAGGGCCGTAAGAAACCAAAACACAATAAAAAAAAAAACAAAAAAAAAAAAAAAAAAAAAAAAAGGAAAATGTATAGAACAATAGCTACCGTTATATCAGGATATATAAAGTCATTCTTAAATTCTATTTTGTGAAAAACAAAGTTTGATATAAATAAATTATCATGAGATATTATCTTAAGTTGAACTGGGAAAGAAAAAAAGGACAAGCTGCATCTCAGACTAGCCAGCGCACCCGCTTTGTCTGTCCAAAACACCCGTTCATCACGAAAACACGCCTATATAATGTTGACCCCTTCGAACCTCATATTTATATAGAAAAACTGGGATTTACAGAGTAAACCTTATTTTTCTTATTTCTGCACTAAAATATAGATTGTGGGTACTGGTAAGAAACAACTCGATGAGGCGGTTCTAACGAGTACATACAATCAGTATATTGACCAGAAATAAAAACAATATCACAATTCTTCATCTAAAAATCCCGCGCATTTTTTCGGCGGTAAAATTTACAATGCATTTGTACAGGCGTGTTTTCGTAATGCGATCATTTAGTAGGCATACGTTATACTAAGTAAGAAGAACCTTTGCAGTCCATCTACTATCTTGGCCCATTACAAAAATCTTCGTTGTACAGAAACATAATGTCTTTCTTCGTTCGGAAAGATGAAGAACATGAAAAACAGACCTGAACAAGCAAATTATACATGGAATTGATGCCCCCCGCCTTATTTTTTTATCTGTGCTGTTAAACTGAGTAAGTAAACCAGACCGCAATCGGTATCACTCACCTGAAACCTGCAAACAAGAGGTCCATAATGGACCATAATTCAAACACCTCTAAAGTTTCTGAAGGATTGGTATTATGTTGGAGGAGTTGCGCTCACAAGGTACCTACAACATATACTGATGCATGAAAAAGTCTAAGTTAAAAATGTGTAAAAGTGAAACACAGACATTTCAAAATTCTATAAGAAGCTCATGCATACTAGTATCTTCAGACAATGAATAAATAACTTGTGAAGTTTTTGAAGTATCGGTATAAAGCTGTAAGTGGAGTTGCGCTCACAATGTTGCTACTAAGAATTCGGAACCATGCAAAAAAAAAAAAAATCTAAGTTAAAATGTGAAGAAAAAAAACCCTGAAAAAATCATTTGAGGATTCTGCAAAAAAACATATGCACATTTTCAGATCATAATCAAGACACCTGTAAAATTTAAAAAATGATCAATTTAAAACTGTAGGTGGAGTTGCACTCACAATGTACCTACTGCATATTCGGAATCATGCAAAAACGTCTAAGTTAAAATGTGAAAAAAGTGAAACATGAGAAATGATTAGGATCAGCCTGTAAAGATGTAATTATATCCTAAAAGGTGCTGCTAGACACACGATGGACGATGGCAGAAACGGTCTCATTGAGTTTTATCCCTAACCAACTAAGTTTTAGGATGATCAGATCAAATTGAACGGGCCTCCATGGTCCAGTGGGTAAGGGAGCTGACTCCAAACCATTAAGTCTTTCACCGCTTTGGGTTCGAGCCTGGCTCAGGTCACATGGGAGACGCCAAGTTCTGCAACGGAAGGTCAGATGGTTTTTCTCCGGGTACTCTTCTGATTAACTATCGGTTCGATTTAGCAGAAATAATCTTGAAAGAGCTGTAAAACCAAAGTTCAACTGAGGAAGTTCCGCCGATCATAACTAAAGGACTTCGGCTGCTAATAAGGTCAAAATAGTGGACATAACTCTATGAGGAATAGGTTAACTTCGCAAGAAATCATACTGACCCCTGTTTTTATCCCGACCTACTCATATGCATGTTCCAGGAAGATCCGATTAAAACTGAAGGGTTTGTGGTTATGACAATTTCCCTCTGTTTTTCTAGGACCTTTGTCCTATCCTTATCTGCCTGCTCTGCCTTAAATGTCAAAAACAAACATTTTCATCAATCCAAGGAACATAGTTCTATAGCCCCCGCCCATAGGGGCTTAAAGAAATATATGGGCTGCATGATGCTTCCACGCAGAGCTGAATCCGGCCCGCACACTATAACTGGTAAACCGCTTAGAGGATCTAAGCCTGTCCAGGAACCGCGGTGCGAGGCGGACCGTCCATGCTAATAAGCCCTATTGGTTTCATTGGGCGACAGGGCTTGAGATGTCTTTTCATCTCAATGTCGGGTAAAAGTCTCACAAAATTGGAAGCAACGTCTCCAAAATGACCTTTACAGTGTTGACGGGGACGTTAAACCTCAAATCAAACAAACATAGTTCTATGATAGATAGGCCGACCTCGTCAGTTTTCCAACTCATCAGAACTTTTATCCCAAACCTGCTAACATGCGCGTTTCAGGAAGATCCTATCAAAACTAAAGACAAGATCAAAAATAGACATTTTCGAATTAACTCCATGAATAATAGGCAGACCTCGCCAGTTTTCAAACTCATCGAAGCGTTTAGCTCCAGCCTAATTATATGTATGTTTCAGGAAGTCTTGATTATAACTAAAGGACATAGGTTGTTGACAAGGTCTAAAATAGGCATCTTCAGCTAACGAGGGGACATAACTCTATATGGGGAATAAGTCGATGTCGCACGTTTTCGAACTTGTCCCGACTTTATTACCGGCCTATTTATACGTAAGTTTCAAGAAACACCGATTCAAACTGAAGGACTTACTTGGTGCTGGCATTTTGAAAATATTTGAGGGTCACTGATGAGGCCTAATTGGCCGAAAATAGCTAGTCTGGCCCAGAAAAAATGTACACTTCATATTTTCTAGTTCTGTGATGTATTCCTTGCTTCCAAAGGATAACCCTTTTATAGAACATATTTATCGCAAACCAGCCTGCTTACATCAACAATCAACTTACACGTACATGTAAATTCCAGGAATATCCTACCAAAACTAAAGTAATTATGCTGCCGGCAAGCTCCAAAATAGGCCTAACAAGGGGACTATGATTAATAGGCCGATTAAGCTGTGTGATTAATTGGCCGACATTTCCAGATTTCAAATTTATCCCCGGCCTACTTATATGCAGGTTTCAGGCAGATCCAATCAAAGCGTAAGGCCATCCTTAAAAAATTGCTTGCTGTGCTCCTACCCATCATATGTGAGGTGGGTAGGAAGGTAGGTCTTTTTTTTAGATCTGAAAAGATATTTGACCCTTAAAGCACCATACAACAACCGGAAACATAAAAAAACAAGAATGTCATCTTCTTGAAATTTGGCTTAGTGTGCTAAATTTCAGTTTAATCAGGATTTCAAAAAAAAAATCTTTTCCTCAGAATGGTTATAAAATTTTTTGGGTAGGGAAAATCTGTGTGGGTAGGTAGGAGCACAGCCAACCAAGAAGTTTTTAAAGATGGCCTAAGGACAGGTATGAAACAGGCATTTCCATCGATCAAAGGTACACCACTCTATAACAGAAAGGTGGATCTCACCAGTTTTCGAACTCGTCCGAGCCTTTATTCCCAGCCTACACATAATGAAGTTATGACCATAGTACCCAAACCACAATCAAAACTCATAAATCCGTAAACGAATGACTAATCAGAATGTTCAGCATTCACCATAGTTGCATTATCTTCTGGCTCCCAGCTTGCACATTGTCAATATTGGAAAAACATGTAACCAGACCCCCCTGACCTTTTAAGGTCAGGGGGTCTGGTTACATATTTTTCCAACACTGATAACCTTCAGACTAGGAACCAGCAGATAATGCAAATAAGGTGAATATGTGTAAAGGACTGAAGGAGCTGTGGTGATGACAAGTATTTTACGACTGTAAGTCTATGGTAGCTTTCGGTTGTCATTGCAAACCAAGTCTTTATTCAATATCCATAAAAAGCTTATGTCATCAATTCCCAATCAGAGGAATGCTACAGGTGAGAACCGGTTGAGGTCAGTTTTCTTCGGTTCAGTGGACCTAAAAGCAAACACGGCATTTCCTCTTACAGTATTTTGTCAGCAGAAGAAAAAGACGTTGCGAGGATTCTCTTAGGTAAAACACGCATAGAATAGAAAAGAAAATGAATCAATCAAGTCACAACGCATTTACAGTTACGTAAATTAACGTTTAAAAAGTTTATTTAATCGTTGGCACATATTGTTCATCGTCACAGTGGTGACTTACTTGAGCCATGGTCTTGTTGTCCGACGATGGAATCATTTCCAGACTGCCTATTCTTTCTTCCTCCTTTGCCCTGTCTCTCCCGGATGGCACATAACCATCACCATTTTCAGGCAAAAATAATTCTTTAACCGTCGTTTCTTCTTCTGGTGCCTCTACAAATAATGTCATGAGAGAAAAGAACTGACTGCCATGAGGCTAGAATATGTGCACACAAAAAAGTGCACAACTAACAGTACAATTAACGTAAAAGGAGCTATAAAAATAGAGACTGCCTTGGGACTATCAGCAGTAAAACTACTGGGGGCTTAAAAGGGGAACGGATATATATTAAGAGAAGGCAGCTCCTGCAAAAATGTTTTTGTCTCCAACTTCAATGAGCAAAATATTTCCACTTAGGGTAGAACCCTTTTTCAGTGGGACGGAGATTTTAGAAAAGCGAAAGTTCTCTCTCTTTGAAAAAAAGGCGGCGAAAAAATCTGCCAGGTGTATCTATTCCCCTGGAGACGATAACACGCCCGTGCGACATAGTGCATTTTTCACATCTCCAAAATGTCTAGTTTTCTGATGAAAATCCGTGATATTTTGCTTATATATACAGCAAACATAGGTTGTGGGTGCTTGTTAGAACCGCCTCATTGAGGCGGTTCTAACGAGTACCCACAACCTATGTCTTGGAGCAAAAATAAGAAAAATAATGTATACCCCCGTAAACCCCAGTTTTCTCTATATAAAATGGGGTACAGTGGGGGGGGGGGGGTCTTCATTTCACGGACTTGTTCACGTGATGTCACAACAACCGCCCTAAATTCCAATTATAACAGACTGACCTCCATGGGAGAATCTTTAACAGCGAGTCATTACAGCAACATGCATAACAACCTGCTATGTATGAATTAAGATATTTATGAATCTGGACTGAAGGATCAACAATAATCTGGCATCACAGCAGAAGAAAGCCACCAATAGTTTTGTTTGTTTATTTGTTAAACTCCCCCGTCAAAACACCAATCAGGTCTTTTCCGATTTTGTGAGACTTTTACCAGACATTGTCATGGAATGAAATCTCAAAGCCTACCGCCCAATGAAACTGTTAGAACCACTTTAGGTCTTCTTAGCGGTTTACCAGTACTCTTAAAGTTCGTTGGGTCTCAGCTCTGCGCGGAAGCACGGTGCAGCCCAATCTATTTCTCCAAGCCCGCCCATGCCTCGATGGGCGGGCGCCCAAGAGAGTTACAGCGTTACAACATGTTCTAAGTACACTCTCTTTTATTTGTGTCAGTTTCATGATAATGGTCATTTACTTACTTGAAACAAAGATGCACATCACGAAAACACGCTTATATAATTCTGACCCCCTTGAACCCCACTTTTATACAGTAAATCTGGGGGTTTACAGGGATAAACCTTATTTTTCTTATTTCTGGTCTCATTTTCGGCGGTAAAATTTACCATGTATTTGTATAGGCGTGTTTTCTTAATAAATTCACAGTTACCTTCTTGTAACTGTCTGTCCCTGCCGACAAGTCTACAAACAAACAGTTTCACCTCAGTTCTCTTTACGAAAACACCTACGGCAATAATAATAAGAAGAACCAGTACTCCAGTGGGTGAGCCGATGGCCACTGCTAGTTTGTGGTTTGAACCAGTGGAAGCCACATGAGAATTGTCTTTGATATCTGAAAGAAGAATGCAAATGCAATTGGTCATAGGATGGAATAATTAGCTTCTAAAATTTGGTACAAAATGGACCAACGTACACATAAGCCTCCATAATATGCAGCTATATCTCGAATTATCAGAGATTTACAGATGTTTCATACACGTGTTTCGTTTATTACCAAATCCTATCCATCTATGAATTTCTACATACACTGTTTTAACTTGCATATCTATTTAAACCAAATAATCAGAGGACTAATGGTCCCGTCAATGATCAGCTGACACCTGGAACTGGTATATCTAATGCCATAGGGACACTGTGTAATATATCATGATATGTTTATCTTCTAATTTCTGGGCCATTTCATTTTGGCATAAATTAGTTTTTCTAAACGCCAGGTTCTCTAACCACTATCTGTGGTCTGTCCCTTACCACCTATTGTTAAAATATTTGGACAGCTGGAAGCATGGCACCATATATAAAGCGAGGGCTCCTTTGTGAGAGCACCATCGCCACATCACGTAACATCAGATCACATGCATGTTAGATCTTTAGGCTCTTTGGTTAACATCAGTTGGCTGTTACCATACTAAATCTATTCTAAATTTTTAAATGGAGATTATTTGAAATTTTAGTGTTAGGAATGGTATAAAGAAGATGAAGTGAAATTTATAATATCGTAACTGATTAAAGAAAATTAACATTATGTATCGACCTACCTACATACATACACCCATACCATACCAACACACTGTAGAAGCCTCCGTGGTGTAGTGGTTACGCCACTCGCCTTGTAAACCAGAGATCGCAGGATGAGTCTTTAAACCAAGGTCCCATCTCCGTATGACCTTAGTGGGACGTAAAACTCAAAACACTCACTCACCAACACACTGTTTTACAGCCAGCTAATCAAAACATATAACCAGCAATGCACCGAACTACACAACACGCGCGCGCGCGCGCGCGCACACGCACACACACACACACTTTGGCAATTATAGTTACACCTATCTCGGTAACATAATATAATGTATTTGTGTTTGTTTGACTTGAGTTTTAACATCCCCATCAACACTGTAAATGTCATTTTGGAGACGTTGCTTCCATTTTTGTGGACTTTTACCCAGCCCCTGTCTCCCAGTGGGGTCGATGGGGTTTATTAGCATTGACGATCTGACTCGGACAGGCTTAGATCATCTAAACGTTTTTTTTTCAGTACTCGTGCGCGGATCTTATTTCAGCTCTGCGTGGAAGCATCAAGCCCCGATGACGGAGACCGAATATGATGTATATAAATTACACGGTATATAAAAAAAAAAGATGCGATCAGATATGGGAGGAGGCGCCGACCCCAAAATAAAAAGAACAAAAAAAAAAATAAAAAAAATAAAAAATAAAACATTATGTAATACAAAAAACTAAAAGTGAACTTTGAGTTAATCCACACTTAAGGAGAAAAGAAGTTACAGTATTGTTACAAACGTATTCTAAAACTAAATTCAAAGTGAACAGTGAAACAAAAAAGTAAAACATGGAAACCTACCTTTTCCAGTGATCAGGGAGACAGTTTTACCAATGTTTTAAACACTCAGACGACCGAACAATTATTTGAAAGTCAACAGACACCAAACATGAACGCTATAATTCATTTGCGTAAATTTCATAGCTACCCAAAAGAGGATCTGGAAAGGTTTATGCATAGTGTGTTTTATCAGGATTTCTGACACTGAAAATAGAAAGGTTGCCGCATTCCAAAAACACATAGAATGACCGGCGCAGACCTGATTCTGCTGCCTGGAGGACGATAACAAATCATCTCACTCTATGATGTCTTCCAACAGAAAATACAAACCTACAGACAACAGACCCGTGCTTCTGGTTGAGACAGAACACTTCCAAAATTTGTGTTTATTACCTGGCTATCCGACAGAGGATTATATCAACAAAGTTATAGAGACGGGTATGACACGTCCAAAACCAGCATAGGAACTCATTACGAAAACATGTCTATACAAATACTTTATCAATTTTTTGGCCAAAAAAAAAAAAAAAAAAAAGGAAATGTTAAGATGAAAAATTGTGATATTTTTCTTATTTCTGCTCAAAACATAGATTGCGGGGACTCGAGGTTCTATCATCTACCCACAATCTATGTTTTGAGCAGAAATAAGAAAAATAATGTTTACCCCTGTAAACCCCAGTATGACTATATAAAAGTGGGGTTCAAGGGTATCAAAATTATATAGGCGTGCTTTCGTGATGCCTTTTAAAATCCATACAGGGACTTCCACCCCTGCTTACATGTTTTTGTTCGAGCTGGTGATCCCACTAGTTAGACTGTGACTATACATAAAAAGAAACCGCATGAGTCATTGCGCCTATAGACAACAACCTATCAATATATGAATCAGAAAGAAATCTAAAATAAAGGAAACATTTTTTTTTTCAAGTTTTAAGGTTCAAAGGCTGACCCGCTGATTACTTGGTACTTACACTGTATTATTACATTACCAAGAAGCTTTCGTATCGCATTGTATTGAACTGTTATGGACATGTTTAAACTGTGTAGTGACTAAATTGTATAGTTTTTGATATGATTTATTTCCTTCCGACAATTAGGCGCAAGCTGCTAATTTATACAGAAGGGCAAAGCAAGAATGAAGAAGACTGGGTTTAGGTACAACGTAGACCATTTAATAATAGGCCAGCAAGATAAAGCATGTGCATGAAAATATATGAGCAAGATATAAAAAGCCTAAAACATGCAATCACTGTTTACATGGTTAAATGATCTCCACTAGTTCATGATACACTGAGCATTTCTTCCTGTCAACCTCAATATCTTAGAAGTGATTCATTGAATTATTGTCCAAGATGGCACTTAATTGTTAACACTGATCCAAGATAGATCCAAATACCTTATAATAAGCTAGGATTATCACAAGGCACTCTGAAAATTCACTTGTCCAGGTACTGGTAAATATAACTTTATGAGAAATAGTCCACTTTCGTCGCCATTGAATACACCAAAGTCTATGTTATTGCAAAATGTCTTCTGCAACTATAACCAAGAGGGATACAAGATATTTGCAGGAGTTCTGCCTTTGATATAGCATATAGACATTAAACGGTCTACCTAATCTACTGTAAACTAAAGCTAACAAAAAACAACAACAACAAAAAAAAAAACAACTATATATATAGTTTGAAACTAGAAATTCAATATGGCGTCGCTTGATGCTGCCTGCTTGAGAACGAAGGGGAGCCACCACAAGTGGTCTATCCACAAGCCAGTATGGGATAAGGAGCAAATCTGATTGGGCAGGAACCTTATCATGTGAGGGCCATGTGGAGCAGAAACGTGATAGGTGTAATGTCTTACAGGACATCATCTCCAGGTGGTGTTAGTTATAATAAGGTCTGGCAGACATGTACAAGCTGCATGACCTAGGTAGGGGGTGAGTCCTCTCAAGAAAGACCATGTCTGCAGGAAATTAATAATGCATTAAACAAAGTAAATCCTCACGAGTCTGTAGATAAAACAAAAGTTTGAAACTAGAAATTCAATATGGCGTCGCTCGATGCTGCCTGCTGCCTGCCATGCTTGAGAATGAAGGGGAGCCACCACAAGTGGTCTATCCAAATGCCAGTATGGGATAAGGAGCTAATCTGATTGGGCAGGAACCTTATCATGTGAGGGCCATGTGGAGCAGAAACCTGATAGGTGTAATGTCTTACAGGGCATCATCCCCGGGTGGTGTTAATTATAATAAGGTCTGGCATACATGTACAAGCTGCATGACCTAGGTAGGGGGTGAGTCCCCTCAAGAAAGACCATGTCTGCAGGAAATTAATAATGGATTAAACAAAGTTAACCCTCACGAGTCTGTAAATCATGTTATGTCGTCAATTTTCTTATGTTTTATACAAATGTTATGTATGTAAACAATATGTTTTGAAAATGTATTTTCGCATGTAGTCTGTATTATGACATGAGTAATATATGTTTTTTGTACATTATTTTGCGTACATTTTAAACAGCTGTGTACATTTCCTACATTTCCTACAATCTGGCTGTGTTTGTTCATAACATCAATTCGGATTAAAATGTGTCATTCTATGCTAATGGTTTCATTAGAACATTAGAGCAAGGCAGATAATGATATGAAAACAAATTGTGAGGATTACTGCAATTCATTTTTCAAGAAAACTGTCCATTTTGTCTTCTGTTACATCACTTGTAGTGCTTCCAAATTAAAGGCAATTTTTTAATTACCAGACAGGCCTCATTAAATTCTAGGCTGTTTCCTTTTAACATCCCTGGATAGTCCGTATCAATGGATAATTCGTATCATTAAATACTTCAATCTTTTTCAAAACCCATTTAATGAGTTGCTATATTACCGTTTAGCAAATCTTATAAAAGGAATCAGAGTTTTTGTGTGTGTGTTAATGTATTGCCATATTGTCAGAATGTTTGGAAATTATTGTATGCTTTCATGTGTGTGTGTGTGTGTGTGTGTGTGTGTGTGTGTGTGTGTGTTTCATTTTTCTATACTGCATGTATGCTTTTGATATGGAAGATAACCTTTTATGTTTTTGTGTGCTATTCTGTTCGATTTTGATGATGCAAAGACAATAATAAATATTATGTTGAAGCTGAATTTTACATTTTCATGTAATTATCTTAGTAACATAATTGTTTTGTTCATATCTTACTTTTTTGTAATGTTGTGCGCAAACTTTTGAGGGCAAATATGAACCTTGTCCCTATCTTTAATGCGTTCATATTCGCATATGGTGCCAAGGCTCCGAACTGGGATTGCAGCCGCGTAAACTTTGTGACCGATTTAATCACCCCTACCCTATACTAATGCATATTTATTAATTATCAATCCTGTCCCCCTATCTTTAATTCTCTCATGCTTGTATATACATGTAGTCCCAAGGCTCCATTCTTGGACTGCGGCCGCGTACAATCGATTTGAGCCCCCCTCTACCCACCGTGAAATTCGTTTACCCCCCCCCCCCCGGGGGGGGGGGGAAAGGGTTCTTCTGTCGCGGTTTATTTTTGTTATGGTTTGTCTTTGAGTGTTTGTATCGCTTATCGTTTTGTTTTTGGACAGCCAATTGACCATTTTGTAGGAAAGCGCTTTTCCGTTGGTGTCTCTGATGGGAACTGCGGGTTAATTGTATCGATTACTGATCGTTGCATTCACTTCTATTTTTCAATACTAGGCAAACCTTCAATAGAGCAATTAAAATGAAAGCGTCTTTTTGGTTTACAATAAATTAAAAACTTTTTTTTTTCGTTTTTGCAAACATAAGTGCTTATCAGTTCATTGTATCCAGCAACCAGATTCCCAGGGCGAAACTTTACCTTTAGAGAAACTGAAGGCAAGTATAATTCAGAACTGTAAATAAATCAATTAAAACAAAAAACTACTTTGTAAAAAAATGTTAACATTGTCTATTACGAAGAGTTGACTGAACAGGTAAACCTATATATCAAATTACACTGCTTATGCAAAAAAGTACAGAATATTAAGTTTTTCATTAGAAAAAAAAGAATGAAATTCAAGAATGAAGAGAATTCTGGGCCGAACTATCTTGTTTTGTCTATTTAGCCAAATAAACCTGACCTTCGTATTAATTTAGAAATAAAAAAGGGTTACCAAGGAAAAGCATGATCACAGAACAGCTCACATAACCGAAAGACCTGGCCCCGTGTTTATAAAACTTATATCATGCTCAACTCACTTGAGCTTGAAATTTGTCCTGTTAAAATATTTTAAAATACCAACACTGGCAACAACTGTTAGCAAGACAAATGACACTTTCTGTTGATCCGAGCATGGAAATCACCACATTACTTTGTATTTTATTTTTATGAACATTACACATTTCATACTCAGCTGAGATGAGCATGGAAAAAGTGTTATTACCTTGGCCCCTACTTGGCTCAATGATCTCGAGGGAAACATAGTAGTCAAGAATAAAAATCAAAAATGAGTTCCTTTAAGAGCAATGAAAACATTCATAAGAGAGAAGATGGGTCATACTACGTAGTTTCGGCTAATAAAACCTCATCAGTGACCCTGCAAAGATCCGGCAAAGAAAGCCAGAGGAAACATACTGCAATTATGCGAATTTCGAATAGGCAGTCGATTCAAAGACTGATATAAATCAAAATGGGGTCCAAATAATTAAAAACCTGTCTATAATATGAGTCTAAACTATAATTTATTTCTGATTACTCAGAATATTCACGCTGATCTCAAAGGACCAAAAGTAAAATATAAACTGCACTATGGTTGATGTACGGGGAGACGTTTTACGGCCGCCACACGGCACAACACCAGCTGCAGTGAAGGCAAATAAAAATAAAAAATGAGTTCCTTTAAGAGCAATGAAAACATTCATAAGAAAGAAGATGGGTCATACTACGTAGTTTCGGCTAATAAAACCTCATCAGTGACCCTGTAAAGATCCGGCAAAGAAAGCCAGAGGAAATATACTGCAATTATGCGAAGTCCGTGTAACGAACACCAATCTAAACCCATATTATACAGAGAAAATTGGGGTTAACGGGGGTATTCTTTATTTCCTTATTTTTGCTCAAAAACAAAGATTGAGGGTACGCGTTAGAATTGCCTCAATGAGGGGCTTCTAAGGAGCACCCACAATCTATATAAGGACTAGAAATAATTAAGATTCAAACATTTTCATCTGAACAAAATCTGGTTCTAGAGTTAGAAGATACATCATTTTAGCACGCACGTGTGTAGATATAAACTGCACTATAATAAGATGAAGTACGGCTACAAGGTCTACTGTCACCGCATAACACTTTACGGCCCCCGCCCTTCATGGCTTGAAGAAAAAGATTGGGCTGCATGATGCTTGCATGCAGAGCTAAAACCGACCGCACATGAGTAAACCTTAAAGGTTCTAAGCCTCCATGAAATATGGTGTGAGTCGGGCCGTCCATGCATATAAACCCTATTGGTTTCATAGCGGGACAGGGCTTGAGAGGTCATTTCATCTCAATGTCGGATAAAAGTCCAACACAATTTGATGCAGCGTCTCCAAAATGACATACACAGTGTTGACGGGGACGTTAAACGTTAAATCGTGAAAGAAATTTATCAAGAACGAAACACAAGAATATAAATAAAGCTCTCTGGGTCAGATGTACTCATCATGTTTTCAATACTGAACGCAAAGGAAATAAAAATATAACATGCAATATGATTAAATACGAGGAGACATTCTACCGAAGCAGATGCCATATTGTATGGATCTACACTGTTTGCAAAGTTAAGGCCTAAAGATATTCTGTTTCCCATTTACGGACTGACCAGTAATTCAGTCAATTTTCCGCCGAGTGTATTTTTAGCGCAAAATAAAATCAAAGCGCCAAAAGGCACTGAAATGACAGATTCTATGAGAAACTCGTGAATATTTAGGCCTTTATATAAGGACAGGTATAAAATTTACTCTTTTAACCTCCACCACTCTCTGGGCTAATTCAGCAGACGACAAACTGTAGACGGTTTTTTTTCTTATTTTTCCTAGAAAACAGGACTTGACATCTCATGATAATTTCATCCGTAGGAGACAATTTGCATGAAATGTCAAATCCTGTTTTCTGAAAAAATAAATAAATAATAATAATAAATAAATAAATAAAAAAATAAGAAAATATTTCAAAATGTCGTCTGTTGAATACATATCACGATGTAGGTACATATACTATATGACATGAATAATCAAAGCGCCAAAAGGCACTGAAATGACAGATTCTAAGAGAAAATCAAAACACTGTGAAAACTTACAGACAACCTTTCTAAAAAGGCTCTTAAAAGTTAGAAAAGTAGTTCTGCAAATTCCATTGTATGATATGTTTGCAGATGTCTATACACCGGTGGTATCATGAAATGCCATTCGATGTTTCAAATTTTGGAAAGAAACTATTTACGTTTTCAAAACCAAACATTAAAATTCAAGTTTTAACAATGCTACCGTCAATTACTAACATTTTTGTCTGGTCGGTTGTGGATACCTCCCAACAAAAGATACTCTATTTTTCACAAAGAGATCGGAGGAGAAAGGCTGGTCAGTCCAGTCCATGAATTCCATTGGCTTGAAGACATTTTTGAGTAAGAACAGCACTATAAACCCGCACGTAATCCTGCTGGATTAGATATCCCGGATTTTGAGCGTAAACAAATAAATGGAACCACGTGAGGCCGACGCACTTGAATGATGTAACGTCTCGCTGTTTAGTTAACGTCTCGGCCATGATCTTGAATGTTCTTAATGTCGCTAGCTACATGCAATAGCTCGACATACCATTTCGCTTAAATTCCATCCGATATGTCATGCTCTATTACGAACGCGTTGCCTCGGCATACCTTACACCCATATGTCGAAACATCCCGAAACGACAATCGGCGTGATTCACGCTGAAGTGCGATGTGTCACTGAAACGCATATCACGCGAGTCGCTTGGACGCCAATATACATATACGTATTTCATGCACCAGCGTAAGTGTTCCGTACTGTGTCGACGTCTTAATTTTGGTCACGACAGGGACGTCTAGCTCTCAAAAGTGCATCGCACAAGGGCGACGAACAGTGTCAGTGCGTATTAGTCGGTAGTTGTGTGTGTGTGTGTGTGTGTGTGTGTGTGTGTGTGTGTGTGTGTGTGTGTGAATTCGGGTTTAACGTCGCTTTCAACAATTTTTCAGTCATATCACGACGCTGTCTGGTTGCGACAGGGAGCTCAATGCTCACTTTTATAGTGCTGCCTCACTGAAGTATCATGTCCCAGACACATTACATGATACCACACCCAGTCACATTATCCTGACACAGGTTCGACCAGTCCTAGCTCTACCCCGTAAATCTGAATGCCAAGCGAGGAGCAGCTAGTACCATTTTTAACGACTTTGGTATGTCGCGGCCCGGGATCGAACCGTGACCTCCCGTTCCCCGGAGCGGACACTCTACCAACTGAGCTATCGGGACCGGTAGTCGGTTGTCGAAACCCTTTGTTTATCTACAGGTACAGTATAGCAGATGCCGGCGGAAATCTGCTTCGCATAGGCGTCTGTCGGATGACTCGATCTTGACGTACTGACGTCGGTCTTCCGCTACGTCGACGTCCACTAGCGTTTTCTGTTGATAGCAAGATGTCGCTCCAACAGACAAATAGATCACATACATGTGGCACCCAAAATCAGAGTCAACGCCATCCGCTTTCCGACCAGCTTCTTACTGTCCATTAGAAGCCTCCGTGGTGTAGTGTTTATGCTACTCGCCTTGTAAACCAGGGATCGCAGGATCGATCTCGGACTTCTCCAGACTTTCGGATGTGTCTTTAAACCGAGGCATCGTCTCCGTATGACCTTAGCTGTTGGTGGGACGTAAAACTAAAACACTCACTCACTCTAACTGTCCAGGGTTTAATGAAAATGTTGCAATACGTTCTCACTTGATGCTTTTTGAGAACAAAATACAAGTTCTTCTTTTCTAGGCACGACCTTAGATCACACATCAAAAGTTTGGTCCTGAACATGTGGTTTCTATCAGTGCTGGTGTGAAGGTTGTACACAGGATCGTTGGCCCCCGCCCATCGGGGCTTAAAGAAATAGATGGGCTGCATGATGCTTCCACGCAGAGCTGAAACCGACCCGCACACGAGTACTGGTAATCTGCTTAGAGCATCTAAGCCTGCCCAGGCAAAGCGGTGCGAGTCGGACCGTCTGTGCATATAAACCCTATTGGTTTCATTGGGCGGCAGGGCTTGAAATGTCATTTCATCTCAGTGTCGGGTAAAAGTCCCACAAAATTGGAAGCAACGTCTCCAAAATGACCTTAACCTAAAATCAAACAAAACAAAACACAGGATGGTGGCCGAACTGGTAACCATACGTCACGGTTGATTGATTTAACCTTTTTAGCTTAAGGGCATGGTGCCTAAGCGTGTTGTAATCATGCAATCGTTTGGTTTCAGAATCAAAGCACCGAAAGTGTTGAGGGATGTAGGTTGGGGGGAAAGCCCTGGGCTGAGATAAAACTATTTAATTTAACTCTGAAATTCCAAACAAATAGTGAAGATTTTGATAAGAAGCGCGTCCTGCAGCGTCCGAACTTGGTCTACACTATTTGCCAAGCTCACCCTATGATTCCAGGATGACCCTCTTCAGTCTTATGGAATACCCTGATCTCACTGCGGCTATTTTCTGCAAGGAAAAGGTTATTCTGGGAAGTCAGTGATAGTCACGTAGACATTAGCTCTGAACCGCTTTTTTTATTAGTAACTTCGGGTCGAATGCCAAACAATCAACCCAAACATAGCCGGGTCGTTTGTCAGTCTTGGGTGCATGTAAGTGTTATATGTAAAATCTGTACTTGAATAAACTGTTCGATCTGGCAAACAATGTAGACTAAGATCAAACGCCACAGAACACGGTGCTGATCTTATTCTAAATTTTTTGCATGAGTTACTAACATCTTAAGTTTAAACGGATCAGTCCAAGTCCTCGTTCATGACCAGCCTGCATTTAGAGACAATCGGCTTGAATGTTGTCAGTGCTTTAATTTATTCACTGTCTTGAGTTTCTGGAGTGTACACTTCCATCACTGAAGTTGGGCTCGTCCATTCTGCTAAATATGGCACCTAGAAATATATCACAGGACCTGCATTGTTTGCATAGGTATCTGTACCATATTCCAGGGTTGAAAGGGACAGCCTCTCGCAAAGATTGATATACACCTGGTTGTAACTGACCCTAGACTTGACATCGAATGTCGGAAAACCCATTAATATTTTGGTCGGCAGCTGACCGGCTGGTCTTTAAGGATTAAATATTGACAGCACTGTTAGAAAACAGTGTAAAACCTGAACAGACGTCTGAGCAGACGCCACATTGATCTCGCATGATGCAGCTGATTCATGTGAAATGCTGAATCTATTCTCTGAAAGGTAAGAAAAAAATCGTCAAGTCGTCTGCTTCAAAAGTGTGTATTGTGATTATAGGATGTACAATTTTGATAACTGCGCCAAACCGGACTACATTTTGGCGGACTCATATTTCTTTGACGGTCAAAGCCGGAAGAAAGTCGTAAGAAAGCCGGTACTACTTTACAACACGCAGGATAGCTAGAAACGACAGATAGAATCTGTCATTAAAAACTACGAGTGACGTAACTGGAGAAAAGAAGTTCTTCTGGTAATTAATATTAATGCATCGATTCCGATTTTTATGGAAGAAAGGAAAAAAAAAGCATTCAGTGTGTTGAATTCCACATTTCCTGATCGATGTTATAAAAACAATTAGACTCACTACCACCAGGCATGCGACGCAGGGGCAACGTCACATCAACGTTGGTAATGAGGTTGCACCGACATTAACCCATTTAGTACCGGAAACCCAAAATAGGGTACCCTGGAAAACAGTGCAGGCCCAGATCAGACGCAGAACGCGGCGTCTGATCAGGGCCTACACTGTTTGCAAAACGTTCAGCCATTTTCCAAAAGAAATTTGAAGAAAACACAACCTGACACCCCTAAATTTTGAAATGGACTCCTGTTATATATTAGGAGGAAGATTCCATTTGGTACAAAAAGGGTTAATATGACGTTGCAGTCAAGACATGGCGTTACATCAACGTCAACCAGACGAAGCTTTAACGTCATATGCCTGCTGGGTAGTATCACCAAATGATCATTACTAAAGGCAAATCTAGAGTATCACCTCAGTTTTCAGAGACTCCGATCCTTATGAACAACTTCATTTGATTTTTTTTTCTAGATCTATGCGATTTTCGAGTGCTGCAAGAACACCCGCAGATTTAATCAACAACGAGCACTACGGCAGCATTGTTATTCAACAGAACTATTCGGTTTTTGAGACATGTGAAGTGGGATGTGTCGGATTCTTTACCTCAATTCAATATAAACTCGTTGTGCTCCAAAGGGGAGTTAATGATTAAGGGACATCCGTCAAAATTATCGGCAATCCGTATGACCGAGTGATGACGTCGTGTCTGTAACTGTTGTGTGCATGTCAGGACAGACAAAGCGGCTAACCGATAATCAAAAGTCAAATACAGCTTATTATACACTCTATTTTTTATTTTTCAAAGTATATCTATGTACTTAAATGTTGTGCACTGATTGCAGCTCTATACATATTATTTTTTCTTTTCTAAAAATAGACAAAGGTACTTTAATGGCGTATTGATACAAATACAATTAATCATAACCCATTTTGTACTGAATGTAATATTATCACTTATCTGACGAAGATTTCATTACGAAATCCCGGTTCAAAATTAAGGGGCGTCAGTTAGAAATATATGAATTAATTAAGGAAAAGAATGGGCTAACTTTCGACAACAGTGAAGCCCGCAGTGAAGGCCGTGGTTAGACGCCGCCTCCAAGATTCGCCAATGACCCATTATGCGGTCGCCCGTATAAAATGGGGACTTTCCTTATGCATATTCAATTAACTTTTCCCGTTTTGTTTGTAATTTAAGAAAGATCATTTTTGTATTTTGATTGAAACAAAACGTAATCAAAATGCCGAAATAATGCCATGAGAAATTAGTTTTGAGACAGCGAGCATGAAAAGTCAACAAACAACGGACTGTCCGTGTTTGCGCGGAGTCATATTTCAAAAGGAGTGGAAGCCGGAAGTTCGGACGTTAAAATTGTAAACTTGCAGAACGACGAAGAATGACAGAAGGAATCTGTCATTAAAAAGAAAAACGAAACGGAGACGGACCCGGTAAGAAATCCCGGTTTTTATACAGGTCCGTTGCGTAAACAGTGTTAGAAATAAGCAATTGCCCGATTGCCCGACACAGGTTAAAATCGCATCGGACAAGTTCAGTTTCACGTTCGGGTGTCCGACAGGCAACCCGAGAATTTTTGTTGCATTTGGTCACAGGAGGATGCATAAAATCGCGTCTCGGACGCATTAAAAAGGACAATGGCGCACAATATTTCTTGCGGTATGACCCCTCTCTATAATCAGATTTTCTTGGAAGTCTATTGAGTGACAATAAAAATTATCCTGATTACCTCAGACGCGTGTCCAGGCATCAACAATCATAAATAACGCAGGCGGATTTAATATGTACTGTTGTGTAATCACGCAAGTATTTTCGCTAAGGACGGCCCCCACCCAACGGGGCTGGGAGAAATAGATGGGCTGCATGATGCTTCCATGAAGAGTTGAAACCCACCGCATACGAGTAGTCCTACTGGTAAACCACTTAGAGGATCTAAGCCTGCGCAGGTAAGCGGTGCTAGTCGGGCCGTCAATGCTTATAAACCCTATTGGTTTTATTGGGCGACAGGGCTTGAGATGTCATTTCATCTCAATGTCGGGTAAAATTCCCACAAAATTGGAAGCAACGTCTCTAAAATGACCCATACAGTATTGATAACCCTCAAATCAAACAAACAAAATTTTCGCTAAGGATGGGTAGATGCGGAGGATGATCGGAGTATTCACATGTTTTGTTTTTGATGTGCTGCGCTGAATTTCCGGCCGTCATTTTGTTCACGTGTGTAATTTTCCCGCGTTTTTTTTTCAAGAAAACTACGTCATCGATAGTTTGCACACGCAGTTTTTGCATGCAATTTGTGGAAAACATGACTTTTAAACCTGTGCCACAGATGAAGACTCAGATCAGCCTGTGCAGTCTGATCAGTCTTTGCTGTTTGTATGAGCCTTTCGTAGTATGGCTTCTGTGATATTCAGAGAACAGCAAACGAAGAGCCAAGGAACAGGCTGATCTTTTGTTAGAAGAAAAGGTTTTGCTGTGTGCTGGCTCATTTACATGTAGACGGTAGAATGCGGCCCTTTATGGGTCCGACAAACACGATAGCTAATGAGTGCTAGGATCAGACTTTTAAACTGCCCTAGAGATGGTTCCCGATAATTGCACTGAACGCGCATGCACACACTGGAAAGACTAAGATCAGCCGGCGATTCGGCACAGTCTGACCTGAATTTACTTTTCACAATGTTTTATTTTTGTTATAGTTTGTCTCTGAGTGTTTGTGTCGCTTATGCTATTTTATTTTTGGATAGCCTTTTGGCCATTTTGTGGGAAAGTAACTGTCCTTTTGGCTTTCCGCTGTTGGTGTTTCCATTAGGATCTGTTGTTTCATGTTTGTGTGTCTTTCCTTTTGGTGTCTCTGATGGGAGCTGTGGGTTGATTGTATCGATTCCTGATCATTGTCTCCACTTTTTTTCTGAAAGATTACACACTGCCGCTACACGCACATGATACCACAGGTCAGGCAAACTTTCACACTTCATTTGTAGAATTGGTGTCACATACACTTGTTATCAAAACACTATTATGATTTCTTAAAGTGAGATAATTAGGGCCCCGCACTGAAAGTGTGGGTGCCCTATAGTAATCACTCTGTCCGTCCGTCTGTCTGTCTGTCTGTCCGTCCACAAATTTTTTCCTACTCCTCTGATAGCGCTGCCGGGGCCCTAGTCAGTTTCACTGACAGCTCTAGTTAAGTACAATAAACAGGGGGGTTAGCGGTCAACCAATAGGCAACAAATTATTCCTAAACATGTCTAAAATAATCATTTTTTAAACATGCATGACTTTTTTTGTCAATTTGAGTGAATTTTGTACCAAAATGCAGGGTAACAGCTACTCTATCTGAAAAAATGTCATGACGCTAGAAAACAGGACATGCCGCTAGAGAAAAGGGACATGGCGCTGCGCCATTCTAAAAAAGGGCTGGGGTAAACACTACAAATTTGTGCACAATGTCTGTATTTTCTTTTTCTTGAAAAAGAAATCAGCTTGCAGTTTTCAGATACGTGCCAGCGCAACAAAACGATAGACAGACAGACAGACAGACAAATAGTTTATGTAAGTCTCGTTTTCATACATAAAAATATATTCATATTGTTTAAAACAATAAATGCGTATCAAAAAGTATGAAACCACTCAGGTTCAGTTATAAGAGACTAGTTATAAAATATTAATGAAATGGACGTTTAACGTACATGTATATATACATTGCTAAAAACCTAAATGAAACATATTTACATGTACTATCTGTACAAACAATTACTACGTTTAGTTAAAATAATTTGGCAGGGTTTGGCACTATAAATGGCAATTTTATCATTAGACAAAAGATGACAAACTTTTTCACGATTATCAAGAGAGTCAAAATGCTGAAGCTCAATTTTTTATAGCAACTCTAGGCATATATCTTTATAAAATGGGCATTCCAGAAGAACATGTTCCTCACTTTCTATTTTGTTTGTACAATTAAAACTAGAGCTATCACTAAAGGTGATGAATACCCCCACAAAAACTGCCTTGATAGTACATCAGCGCCATTTTGCAATTTTTTCACTTGAAAGGGGCCATAACTATGTCGAAAATTGACGAATTGTAGTGGAAATCGAACTTGACCTGTATTTTATGATGTTACATCAGTGTACCAAAAATTATATAAATCGGTGAAGCGGTTTTTGAGTTATCGTCTGGAAACCAAGTCAACAGACCGACCGACAGACAGACAGACCGACCGACAAGCTCACTCCTATATACCCCCCCCCCCAAATTTCATTTGTGGGGGTATAACAATACCTTTCCCCATAAGGTATCATTTCATACCGTCCCGTTTCAATTCGAAAGGGTGCTACCCCGCATCTGAACTTCGCTAAAGCGCTAAAGCTTCTTGACCTTGACATTGTTTAAACATTTTATATGTACGTAATTTGTTTCCTCCTGTGTATTTTGCTATGCTGACGTTACTTGACACTTTATTCTTCCATTCTGTTTTATAATCAGAAACATAACATTTCTCAGTGTTTTAATAATATATTGTCTGTGCACGTTATTGTAGAAAATATATATATATATACTCAAATTAATATCCGTTTTCTATAGTGCCTTATCAATATGAAAACTCCAACTTTTATGTTTGTGTCGTGTGTGGTAGGACCATAAAAACACCTGCTTGTTAATCCTATCACTGTCCATGTGATTTAACCGGAACCAGTGTGATAGAACCGAAGTCATCTGTTTTATATGCGGCGGTGTCCATCCCATATCCCCGTTTACAGCGGTGTTGGGTGTGTATTTGCCCACCCCTAAGAAGAATCGAGATGCCTTATTTTGGACCGTATTGATTACAGAGTACTCTTTCACCCCACCCCCTCCCCCAGACGACAACACCGTAGCTGATCACCGACAATACTGTGGTGTCATAGAGTTTCTTATACACATCAAAAGGCATTCCTCCACTTTGCTTAAATTTCGAGATAAGTAAACCATGTGCTCTGGTCGCCGATTGAGCAACATATTTTGCGTGACACTGTAGTCTAGATATTCATTTAGGACAAGGCCTAGATATTTGTAAGATACCGTATTTTCAATGTTCGATTCTCTACATTTAAACGGAAAAACAGATTTATCCACAGACTGGTTTCGAAAATGTATCACTTTTGTTTTACTGAAATTAACTGACATACATTTTGAATTACACCAGAAAGACAGGGTATCAAGTAAGAACTGTTAAGTAGAAGTAAAACAAAGATCAGGAATCGATACAATTAACTTACTCCACCCACCAAAGACACCAAAGGGAAAGAAGCACAAACCTTAAGCGACCAGACCATAATGGAAACCTAAACAAAGGAAGGCCATAAGGACAGTTACTTTTCCACAAAATGGTCATATGGCCATTCAAAACAAAAAGACACAAGTGATACACACAGTAAGTAACAAACAACAACATCAATAAATCGCCACAGAAGAACCGCCTTGGAACGGTCAGTGGAAAGATTTCCACTGGGGGGCTTAAATCGATTTTACGTGGCCACAATCCTCGCCCTTACTTCCGTCGCGATTTGGACAAATAATTTGTTCAGTCCGCATGAAGGCCTCCTAACTCATCAGTGCAACATCTCCATGAACACAAATAATCAAAGAACCACAGAGGTGAGACAACGGTGAGGACTCGACAGCAAGAAACCACTGAAATGCTGGAGCAAAAGAAAACCAACAGTTAGACTCCGATGGGCCCGACAATGTAAGTCATTTTCATTTTCTGCAAGGAGGGCTAGATCGTCTGCGTAGCATTAATAGTTTATGCACATGTTATCAACTAATATGCCTTCAGTTAACTTAGAAAGGGCATCACTGAGGTCGTTGATATACAGATTGAAAAGCAACGTGGACAAAGTGTATGAAGTTGGCTTGGAGTCTGGAGTATGGAGTTTGGAATTCGATTTATTCCGGACTAGTAACGTATAGTAAAATATTAGTGAATGTTAGGCAAAATCGATATTCCAAGCCGCGAATCCCAAGCCAAGTTCACACACCCACGTGGACAATATACAGCCCTGCTTTAAGCCAGATCTTACATTGAACCAGTCAGTTTGAATATGGTTTATCTTCACAGCACATTTTACATTGTTATAAAGTGAGCACAGAGACTGAAATTTTTTTCCTCCGATTCCATATGAATGCAGCTTGTTCCATAGGAATTCGCGGTTTATGTTATCATAGGCTCTGCTAAAATCGACAAAGGCTACAAAGGTAGATTTTTTGGCTGCTTTTTCTATTTTCAATTATGGATGTTAAAGTTCTGAGGTGATCAATCGTGCTGCGTTTTTTCCAGAAACCGTTCTGGAAATCCGTTATTTTGCCGGCACTTTCTGCCCAGGCCGTAAGCCTTTGGTTCAACACAGTACAGTAAGGTTTATAAATGGCAGAAGTTACAGTTAAGCCCTTGTAATTCATTGTATTTCTCGGGTCTGATGTGGACTCCTTTAGCAGGAGCGTGATAGCTCAGTGGTTAGTGCACTTGCCTCTGATGCTAGAGGTCCCGGGTGCGATTCCCGGCAGCGGTGTGAAAATTTCGGTGTCCGAACACGCTCCTCTGGCATCATTTGCAGGGATGAATGTCATAAAGTGCACCGTCCTTCGGATCGGGACGTTAACTGGAGGCCCCCTGTGCAGGGAGAACCATCCCCTGTGCAGGTTAAAGAACCCTACCGTAATTACATGATTACTGTGTAGGCTTTCATCCTGCAAAACTGGAGTGTATGTAACATACACCGTCTGTGTCCCCTACTGGGGTTAAGGCGAAACCGGATGAAGAAGAAGAACAATGGTGTTATAATTCCATATTCCCAGGCTTCCGGGATGGTTCCTGATTCAAAGCAAACACAAATCAGTCTGCGAAAAAAGCCGATACATGTGTCAGATTGGATCACTTCAGCTGGAATAGTATCATATCCAGGGCATTTATTTTTGTTTAGTGGCATGACAGCCTTACGACCTTCAAGTATTGAAGTATAGACTTCCGGGCATGATAATAGATCTTACCATGGTGAGACGCGGAGGATACAGCCGTAGCGGGAAAAGAAGACAATGGAAGGGATCGCAGTTGAGTTGGAAATTTATCCCGTCACGTCAAGGAGAGAGAGAAAGAGAGAGAGAGAAAGAAAGAAAGAAAGAAAGAAAGAAAGAGAGAAACTAACTAAACATACCATAGCTCAATTTATCGAGTTTAATTGCTTATGATAAAGAAAAAAAATCTACCTACCGACCCTTATTTGGTTTGTGAAAAAAGCCTATCTACCGACCCTATGTCAAATCTCCGACCCATCAATACCGGTATTGATGGGTCCGAGGTCATATATCTGATGAAATTGGAAACAGAACATTTTAAAGTCTAAGCTTTCTATGCCAAATAAGCTAGTTACGACCAATTAGGCTCATCCGTGACCCTCGTATTAATGTCCGAGACCCTAATGGACTAGATGATCCAAATGGACATAACGCTAGAGAAACACAGTTTTAAATGTAATACGACTCAAAGTTTGCGTTTTAAGGTCTTATTTCCTGTAGTGTAATCAGTTATTCCTTAGTTTTTAAATACTAAATAGAGTGGAATGTGCTTTCATATACTGTGACAATATTGTTCATCAAAAATACTAAATGGTTTCACACACGAATAATCTAAAAGTCACTTATGAACACGGAAGTATTATTACTTTTGACTTCTGTCTGGCTATAGGAAGATATTTTGACCCCCCTTTGGCTATCATGCGTTCATACTTGAATATGTGGACTTATTTATTTGTATTTTCAGACAATTGATTTATTGAAAACACATGATGTGGCACGATCAAGAGAAATAATAAAGTGAGCTGGGTGCTTAATCTCATAGGCGATCAGCAAAGATTCATAGTGTGTGTGAACTTGGCCTGGGGTTTGGAGGGATTTGCATTACGATACTTATACGAAACAAATTGAATTTAAAACTCCAAGCCAACTTCACTGACTTGGATTTTCATAAGAGCCTATGCACACACACAGTCTCGCAAGAAGCTTCCCTATTCGCACAAGTGTATAATGTTATTCGCATACATAGTCGTAGCAGCAGACAAGCATTTAGAAGAACTGTGCAGTCTGATCAGTCTATTTTTATTTTTATTTGCTGTTTGTATGAGCCTTTAGTAGTATGGCTTCTGAGATATTCAGAGAAGCCAGGTGAACAGGCTGGTCTTTGGTTAGAAGAATTTTTTTTTGCTGTGTGCTGGCTCAATTACATGTAAATATATAAGAAACGACGGTAGAATGCAGTTTTATGCGGCCCTTTCTGCGTCCTACAAACACGATAGTTAATGAGTGCTGGGATCAGACTGTTAAACTGCCCTTTTGTGGTCTAATTATGCAAGGTCGTGTTTCTGTGAATCTCCTCATATTAAAAATATACATAATGACTAAAAAGAACTCACCAGACGTTTTATATCCCGGACACTTTAACTGACACTGCCTCTCAGTTCCCTGAAGAGCAGCGTGCAAACAAATGTCTGTGCACGGTGAACACCGCTGTACAACTGAATCATAGTATGTCTGTGACGGACATATCGGCTTGGAGTCCACAGTCAGGAGAAGCAGTAGCACTTCAAGAATTCCTGATATCGACATAGCTTGAGCCACCTCACATCGACTTTGCTTGAGCCACGGATCACAGTGTCACGCCACCTTCTATATTGTACCGTAATATATCGTGGTCTGTACTGTTTTTCAGCGTATCAGTAAAATACACTATGCCCAGAACCATCCCGGAAAACACCACGGGAATATACCTGGAAAGTACACAAATATTTTTATCCATTTATTACGATTCGAAGTTATTCAATAAAGTCTGAATTTTTATGACATTTTGACAGACTTTGATTTATTTCTCTGAAATAAGTATTCTCAGTGTGTTCATATTTGTTTAAATGTCCTTGTATGACAATACTGATATACTGTGTAAAACAGATCAAAGGCGGCCCTAGATAGGGCGACGGAGGCACTTAAGGGGGAAATGCTGAGGAGATTTTTTTTTCATTTCTTACGAGGAAAGAAGCATAGCCTGAAAAGTTCCCCGCCTATGGTGGGATTCGAACCCGGGCCGCTCGGGTGCTAGTCCAGTGCTCTAACCGCTGAGCCAAAGACTCGCTGACGCAGTTGTAAGAGACTGGTTATAAACCTAGAAGCTATGCATATGATCTACCAAGGTAGGTAATGGAAGGGAGGTAACACATTCAAAATCTAAAACAATGATTAAGATACTTATATTTTTAAAAAGGAATGTGTTTTATACGAAAAATAATAAAATATTATTTACAATATTATAATCGTGGTGTGTAGCAATATTCATTTCAAATGATTTTTTTCTTGGTTTTTATTTTACGATCCATTCAAGATTATTTCACCTATATCGAAGTAGAAGTAAAACAAAGATCAGGAATCGATACAATTAACTTACTCCACCCATCAAAGACACCAAAGGGAAAGAAACACAAACATGAATCGACCAGACCATAATGGAAACCTAAACAAAGGATGGCCATGAGGACCGTTACTTTCCCACAAAATAGCTAAATGGCCATCCAAATTAAAAATACACAAGTGATACACACAGCAAGTAGTAACAAACAACAACATAAATAAACCGCCACAGAAGACCCGCCTTGGAACGGTCAGTGAAAAGAATTCCACTCGGGGGCTTAAATCGATTTTACGCGGCCACAATCCTCGCCCTTCCTTCCGTCGCGATTTAGACAAATAATTTGTTCAGTCCGCATGAAGACCTCCTAACTCATCAGTGCAACATCTCCGTGAACACAAATAATCAAAGAACAACAGAGGTGTGAAAACGGTGAGGACTCGACAGCAAGAAACCACTGAAATGCTGGAGCAAAAGAAAACCAACAGTTAGACTCCGATGGGTCCGACCAGAGACAGAGCATCAGGAACCAACCAACATTACCTTGAATTAGATCTCTCTAATTCTCAATAAGCCTTTACGTTGGAACCGTCATAGAATCTGAGGCCTGACCCACCGGCGTGCAATTAAAGAGGGGAGCAAAGTTGCCAACCGTGATTGTGTTAACTACCATGCATGCAGTCTGTCGTATAACATCCATGTTGTACCCAATCTTTTTATATCGAAGAATGATTTTACGAAATTGGGTGCTGAAGTCATTGCGGTTTTATATTTTTCTGAATTTATATACTAAGTCACCATCAAATTCGGGTTCCGATAGACCTTGTTGCAGAAGAGATTTAAGTCCAATATTGAATTTTGAAATTAAATCAGAATGGCGTCTATAAAATTTTGAAAAGGCTTTGCGCAGTTTATGGTACCGATAACCCTGATTAAGAAGTTAGTCGTTAATAATTTATTACGAGTGTTGAAGTCAGTTGCATGACTACACACTCTAGCAAATCGAATTAATAGCGAAATATAAACGCCATAGGATGGCGCACGAGGAACATCACCATCCAAAACAGGAAAATTTACAATCTCAAAATCAAAGTCATTGCGTTTATCATAAATTTTACACGAAACAAACCCATCTAAAATAGATAGATGTAAATCCAAAAACGGGGCTCTGTCTCTGGTCGGGCCCATCGGAGTCTAACTGTTGGTTTTCTTTTACTCCAGCATTTCAGTGTTTTTTTTTTCTGTCGAGTCCTCACCGTTGTCTCACCTCTGTGGTTCTTTGATTATTTGTGTTCACGGAGATGTTGCACTGATGAGTTAGGAGGCCTTCATGCGGACTGAACAAATTATTTGTCTAAATCGCGACGGAAGTAAGGGCGAGGATTGTGGCCACGTAAAATCAATTTAAGCCCCCCCCCCCCCCCCCGTGGAAATCTTTCCACTGACCGTTCCAAAGCGGTTCGCTTGTGTCTTTTTATTTTGGATGACCATGTGGCCATCTTGTGGGAAAGTAACTGTCCTTATGGCCTTCCTTTGTTTAGGTTTCCATGATGGTCTGGTCGCTTCATGTTTGTGTTTCTTTCCCTTTGGTGTTTTTGGTGGCTGGAATAAGTTAGTTGTATCGATTCCTGATCTTTGTTTTATTGCTTCTTTCCCTATGAAATGTCCATTCAATTAAATCATTAAGTTTTTCTTTTATAAGATTATAAGGAAGTGTTGTGTAAAGGGTGGAAAATCATAAGTAGACAGACTTGAAGCACGAAAACGCCTGGATTTCAATTTATTTAAAACTTCATTAGAATTTTTTTTAGACCAAAACAGATTTCTACCTGACCTTGCGATGCAGAACTTGGCGTCTCACATGGGACCAGAGCGATGCTCATTGAGAGACCAAATGATTGACAGTCAACGCTTTCATCCACTAGGACACGCGAGCGCGTTATTTTGAGTTCTAATACTTGTCGCCTATATAGCCAGTAGTAAAATCTGGTGATATATTGAGTGTGATAAATCACTGGGCGGAAGACTGCGTCGCGAAAAGCCGTTTTTTTTTTTAAATTAAGTTTCACGATGCCATTCATTGTTACCTTGACGTAACGTCGTTTTCTTATATCAGGTATGTTATGAAAACAGGTAAACACGTGTGATACACTCAGATACTGTCAGATATACTGGTCGGAATGATTTGAACAATGGCTGAAGATAGAGAGAATCTAAAGGAATCAATAGCATTTTCGTTGACTTTATTGTGTAAGAATCGAAATAGATCAGCTCTAATGCCGTGATACACCACTAGGCACCAATCACTGTCGGTCAGCGGTCACTATGCGCACGTGATTTGATCTCCTTTACATATACCTATTGTAGATGGGTTTGTTTCTGAAAAAAATGATAAAACGCGATGATATTGATTTTGAAATTTTATTTTTTCCTTTCCTGGATGGGTATTCCCTCGTGCGGTAGCGTATGACGTTTATATTTCGCAATAAATTCTATTTGCTAGAGTGTCTAGTCATGTAACTGACTTCAACACACGTAATAAAACTTCTTAATTAAGGCTGTCGTTATCAAAAACTTAGCAAAGCCTTTTCAAAATTTTTTTAGACGTCATTCCGATTTGATTTCAAAATGCAATGTTGGACTTAAATCTCTTCTGCAACAGGGTCTATCGGAACCCGAATTTTATGGTGACTGTGTATATAAATTCAGAAAAATATATAAATGCAATGACTTCAGCACAAAATTTTGTAAAATCCTTCTTCGATATAAAAAGATAGGTTGTACGACAGATTCCATGCATTGTAGTTAACCCAATCACGGTTGACAACTTTGCTTCCTTCTTTAATTGCGCGCCGGTGGGTCAGGCCTCAGATTCTGTGACGATTCCAGCGTAAAGGCTTGCTTGGAACTAAAGAGTGGATTGAAGAATCTAATTCTAAGTAATGTTGCTTGGTGCCTGATACTCTGTCTCTGGTCGGGCCAATCGGAGTCTAACTGTTGGTCTTCTTTTGCGCCAGCATTTCAGTAGTTTCTTGCTGTCGAATCCTCATCGTTGTTTCATCTCTGTGATTGTTTGAATTTTGTGTTCAAGGAGATATTGCACTGATGAGTTAGGAGGCCCTCATGAGCACTGAACAAATTATTTGTCTAAATCGCGACGGAAATAAGGGCAAGGATTGTGGCCACGCAAAATTAATTTGAGCCCCCCAGTGGCGTTCGTTGCGCTGACCGTTCCAAGGCGGTTCTTCTGTCGCGGTTTATTCTTGTTATGGTTTGTCTTTGAGTGTGTGTATCGCCAATTGGCCATTTTGTGGGTATGTAAATATCCATTTGGCTTTCCACTATTAATGTTTCCATTAGGGCCTAGTTGTTTCATGTTTGTGCTTCTTTCCCTTTGATGTCCCTGATTGGAGCTGTGGGTTGATTGTATCGATTCCTGACCATTGCCGTCACTTCTATTTTACAACTGACATCCAAACAATGATTTATTACCCAAACATCACTACTAAGGCTGATCTTTTTCTGAATTGATGATAACAGAGTTTGATTCTTTTAAAAGTACTTTTATACTGTTTTAATAATAATTGTTAACCTGCTAAGTGTATGCATTTCTTCTTCTTCCTTTCCTTGTTCTTCTTTTAACCATGTACATGTAAGTTTCCAAATTAACTTGCGGACTTATGGGGTTTAGTTGTGTGTATTATACGGGACACAGCAGTTCCTACGGTTTACATATACACCCACTGAAATCTAAAATCAGCCTGTGCATGCACTCGGTCTGATCTGAAACTTCACTGTAATCTCTGTGGATAAGTAGTGCAAAACTGTTCCACGATTATCATCGACTTATCTGCTGCTGGTGATTTCCCCAAGGCGACCCCTTACGTGTTGAAGACAGCTAGCCTTGAAGTTATAAAAATAACAAACACGTAATGTGGGTTTCCCCGAGGTATTTTGAATTTGACCTATTTGTAAAGATTTTTGATTACTGGGGTTATAAAATAGTGCTGACTGAAAAGAAATATCTCAGTCAGCCATTACTGTTTGTATGGTAACCGGGCTCTAAAAGTTGTCTCTGCTTTATAAAGTCATATTGCTGCAAGGAGCGGAGGGAACTGTGCATGCTCGTTCTGTTGTTTATTTGTTTCTTTGATTTGAGGTTTAACGTCCCCGTCATCACTGTATAGGTCATTTTGGAGACGTTGCTTCCAATTTTGTGAAACTTTTACCCAACACTGAGATGAAATGACATCTCAGGTTCTGCCGCCTAATGAAACCAATAGGGTTTATATACATGAACGGTCCGACTCGCACCACGTTTCCTGGGCAGACTTAGAACCTCTAAGCGGTTTACCAGTACTCATGTGCGGTCGGTTTCAGCTCTGCGTGGAAGCATCATGCAACCCAAACTATTTCTTCGGGGGCCCGCTCGTTCTGTTGTAAAAGTTGGTGTGTTTTCTGTCTGTGTTGGTTTTAGTTTAAGATTTTGTTACAACATTTGTCATTCGAGTTATTGAACTGACCTTAATCAAATGTGCTTTTAGTTTTAAACAGTTTGTAATAATATTTGCTTATGGTTTCGTTATAATCATGTTAATTATATTCGTAAACCTTTACATGTATGAGGTGTCACTTCACTATTTAATCGACTTTAAAGATATCTATAAATAAAATTTAACTATGTCAAGACATATATATTACATATAATGATTACATTTAATGATATAAAATACATATAATAATAGATACCAATAATGTTAATTATAGCTGTCTATAATTTGATTTATAGAAATCTATAAATTGATGTATAAATATCTTTAAAAATATAGGATATCAATAATTATTAATAGATATCTTAAATAATATTAGATATCTATTATTTTATATCTGTCATACGTTAAGGGATAGCTATAATTCCAATTATAGATATCTAGTATTCAATATGATGATATCAAATATTGAAGAACATTTTAGGATATCAATAACAACATTTATTGATATCCATTAAATATTTTCTGATTTCTATTATTGAAAATTGTGATGTCTATAATTCAACCTTTGAAATGATATATGTAATTGGATTTTAAGATATCTGTATTGGAAAGGAATAATGGATATCATAAAACAAGTTTAACTGTTGATCGGAGTCTAACTGTTGGTTTTCTTTTGCTCCAGCATTTCAGTGGTTTCTTGCTGTCGAGTCCTCACCGTTGTCTCACCTCTGTGGTTCTTTGATTATTTGTGTTCACGGAGATGTTGCACTGATGTAACTCATGCGGACTGAACAAATTATTTGTCTAAATCGCGAGTATTGAAGTAAGGGCGAGGATTGTGGCCACGTAACATCGATTTAAGCCCCCCCCCCCCCCCCCCCCGTGGAAATCTTTCCACTGACCGTTCCAAGGCGGTTCTTCTGTGGCGATTTATTTATGTTGTTGTTTGTTACTTACTGTGTGTATCACTTGTGTCTTTTTATTTTGATGGCCATATGGCCATTTTGTGGGAAAGTAACTGTCCTTATGGCCTTCCTTTGTTTAGGTTTCCATTATGGTCTGGTCGCTTAATGTTTGTGTTTCTTTCCCTTTGGTGTCTTTGATGGGTGGAGTAAGTTAATTGTATCGATTCCTGATCTTTGTTTTACTTCTACTTTATAGATATCAAGAAATATATATTATATACATGTATCATTGATTACATTTAAGGATACCTCGAAATTGTATTAAATAGTAAAACGGCACCCATATGCATGCATGTACGATCTTTCTATACTCAGAATTAGATATATAAATCACCATTATTAAATTATTAAATATTTTATTAGCGTTGCTTGTCGTGCCCCTTAATTAATTTACCTAATAACTCTGACCAAAACTTCTTTTACATATATACAATTCAACATCAACAGTACTGATGTGTAATAAATCAAGATATCATCAAGATATATCAATGACCAGGATCATGCATAAACAAACAAGATCTTATCAATATGTATCAGTGACCAGGATCAATCCAAATATATTAGTGACTTTATATCATTGATATAGATTATTAATCAATGATCGTCACGTAAGCTTCATGTGACTAGGATTTTCATAAATCTAATATGCGACAAGGATATAATATGTGACGAGAACTTAATCTAACATTTGACTAGGATTATAACAAATAAAAATCAAAAATGAGTTCCTTTAAGAGCGATGAAAACATTCATAAGAAAGAAGATGGGTCATACTACGTAGTTTCGGCTAATAAAGCCTCATCAGTGACCCTGTAATGATCCGGCAAAGAAAGCCAGAGGAAACATACTGCAATTTTGCGAATTTCGAATTGGCAGTCGATTCAAAGACTGATATAAATCAAAATGGGGTCCAAATTATTAAAAACCTGTCTAGAATATGATTCTAAACCAATAATTTATTTCTGATTACTCAGAATATTCACGCTGATCTCAAAGGACCAAAAGTAAAATATAAACTGCACTGCAAGGCTTTAATCTTAATTGTTTATAAAATATTCAAGATAATTTCTTATATATTTTTAATCAACCCTTCTAATCTAGTAGACTTCCTAATTACCAGTATAATTAATATATTTGTAATCAAGACTTCTACAAACTACAGGACCAATAAAGAGTTAATTAAAACACACTTTTTAAAGTTCTTATTTCTTTGGGGATGGTGAATTTACAGTCACACTATTCTTTCTTCTATAACCAGACCTCTTAAAATTCTGTTTGCCATAAGTATACCATCGTTGTTATCAAAGTCACATGCTCGCTGGTGGTGTAAGTTGCTTATAAGGTAAGTAGGGTGTGTCGGATGTTCCTTTCAATAGCCATAGTGTTCCTGTACAACGATTTCCAGACACTTCGGCCCCACTACCACCTCGGCCCCTAGACAGGTCGGCCCAAAACCAAGTCGGCCCTAGACACCTCGGCCCTAGTCACCTCGGCCCTAGACACCTCGGCCCCACTGTCACCTCGGCCCCTAGACATCTCGGCCCCATAGACACCTCGGCCCCACTTTTGATATCTGTTAGGGTATGGGCAGTTATATCATGTTAAAATCGGCCCCGCCCATCGGGACTTCAAGAAACCGATAGCCTGTGACATGAGTACTGGTAAACCGCTTAGAGGTTCTAAGCCTGTCCAGGAAAAGCGGTGCGAGTCAGACCGTTTATACTTATAAACCCTATTGGTTTCATTGGTCTGCAGGGCTTGAGATGTCATTTCATCTCAATGCCGGGTGAAATTCCCACGAAATTGGAGGCAACGTCTCCAAAATGACCGATACAGTGTTGATTGGAGCGTTAAACGTCAAATCTAACAAACAAAACATCATGTTAACAAGCCCGTGTAATGAATACCCCGCTATGCCCCAGTTTATATAGGGAAACTAGGGGCTCATAGGGACATACATTATTTACATGACGAAGACACGCCTTTATAATTTTGACCCCCTTGAACCCCACTGTTATATAGTAAAATTTGGGGTTTACAGGGGTAAACCTTATTTTTCTTATTTGAGCGGAAATAATAAAAATATCACAATTTTTCCTCTTATAATGTTCGTTTTTTTTTCGGCGGTAAAGTTTACAATGCATTTGTATAGGCATGTTTTCGTAATTCTTATTTCTGCTCCAAGATAAAGGTTGTGTGTACTGGTTAGAACCGTCCCAATGTGCAGGCCTGATCAGAATGCGTAGGTGACAACCTTTAATCACAACTAGTTTAATATTAATATGTGTTATGCAAACTAGTCATTTCTTAGATCCTTTCATATAAGTTAACAGCCATCTCCTTGAGAACGATTGGACCAGTATCAAAGGTCTATGTTTTCGAGCAGAAGTAAGAAATATAATTTTATCAACTTTTCGTTATATAATTTTGGTTTTACGGAATCTTCTATTAAGTTGTTAGGAAATAAGATCAAATTATTTTATTGCTATTTACATTTCGTATAAAAATAACAAATAACCAATGAGACGTTTATAATAAATAGAACAACGCATACACGACAATTTCAGGTTAACTGGGACTACACTCTTAAGGACAGCTAATCCCACGCCGCCTTCAATCGTGACGTTGACCTTGAGTCAGCATCACGAAAAGTGGGGTTTAGCGGGTTGTTCTAATTGTAAATATTTGATACTGATAGTCAAGGAGCCTTTTCTACAAGAATATATTGGGCCATGGAGACTTTGCTCTCAGTGCACATCCAGATCCATCTGATCTGGATCTACACTGTCATTCAGTTTTCGAATTTTAAATGAATACAATTTGAGGGTCTGATAGTCAGAAATGTGACTAATAAATAAATTAAATAAATAAATTATACAGTATACTTGTTACTCTCCGTCTTTAAATATGAGCTGAAATGACAATCAAATAGGAATTTCTAAATGTGTGAAACTTGATAACAATTGGAAATATACTGATCAATTCCTACAAAAACACGAGCAGTGAAGACATTGCACACAGTGCACATCCAGATCCACACTGTTTGCCACTAATATATACATATTGTACACATGTACATGTATCAAGTAATTTGGGTAACTGATAGTCAGAAATGTGACTAATAAATAAATAAATAAATTAATTAATTAATAAAGTATACAATATATTCGTTACTGTCCGTCTTTAATATGAACTAGAATGACAATCAAATGTGTGAAAATTGATAACAATGATCTGTTTATCAACAAGGATCTCTTTATTGGGGTAAAGGGATTAGTAACGCCCGGTTGTTTATTGAGCTTCACACTTTACTAATTTAAGTCAATAATTAATTGTTCTTGTAAAACTTTTTGCTAAATTTAAATAGTGTACTAACCTGAAATTCATTAATCCTTACCCCGCTGAGCACGATTATCCTTATCTTTGCAAACAGTGTAGATCCTGATCAGATTGCTTCTGCCCTCTGAACCGGATCTGCATCGTTTTTCATGCCGTTTTTGAATACATAAAATTAATTGGTTTACTTACGAGGATAGTTGTAGTTCAGCGAACCTGAACACTGATAATTACCTAATAAATAAATAAATAAATACATTTTTGTTTGTATTGGAGTTTAACGGCCAAGTCAACCCTATTTTAATTCATTTTCGAGCCGATCAGTTTACCTATCCACACTTAACCTGGGCAGGCTTATACGTAAGCAGTTAACCAATACAGTGCACATTCTTTTCGCCAGAAAGTGACAACTGCCCTTCTTGAATCAGCAGAAGGGAGAGAATGACCGAAGAAAAGATTTCATAATCAATCTCCACGAAAGAAAGTTGCCGACCCCGGTAGGTATAGAACCCGCGTCCTCCTGATCACAAGTCAAACGCGCATCAGGCTTAGCTACCGAGGCCGGATAAATAAATAAATAAATATATGAAAAAGTTAACAAATTTCAGATTATCCCCCATCATCACCATGATTGACGAAACCGAGGAATGGTTTTTTTTTTTTTTTTTTTTTTTTTGGTTTTACGGCCCCATCCACCGATCCATCCAATTAGTAACTTTAAATGATAACTTATTGAATTTAATTAAAAAAAGTATTTTAACGGTGTGGAATTGTTTCGGAAAAATAAAAAAGCCTAAAGATGATCAAAAGAGCAGAAAAGTACAAAAAGAGCCTGCTCTAAAGCATGCAGCAATGCAATTAGAATTATACATTGAAATAAAAGAGGGGAATTTTCAAATGTATCTTCAATTTTTCTTAAATTGACATATAGATTTCCCGTTTAGTAACTTTATAATATATAATAAATATATATATTATAGGTTCAAATATTCGTGGCTCTCTATCAAAATAATCAAATCGGCAAATAAAAATAATTTTAAAAAGAACAAACTCATCGGGCATCCAACCCAATCTCCTAGTTAAGTGGAAGCCCCGTGAGAAGCAAAGTGGGGCCGAAGTGTCTAGGTATACGGGGCCGACGTGTCTAGGGGCCGAGGTGTCCAGGGGCCGACCCGTCTAGGGTTTCAATTTTATGTGGGGCCGAGGTGGTTTTGGGGCCGAGGTGTCTAGGGGCCGAAGTGTCTAGGGGCCGAGGTGGTTTTGGGGCCGAAGTGTCCTGTTACCTGTACAACACTTATGTCGTCTGGCTGTAATAAAACAAAATTTAATGTAACATGCACATCTTCACCTTTAGGGACATACTCAGGACTTTATTATTTAAAGTCACTAAAGTTCTGAACACTAAATCTTCATCCATGCGTAGTCTTCAGGACCATACAAGGCACATATAAATGTCATTGAATGTCAATGTACTATAAATATTAGTACCTCGATCACATGAGCGTAATTTAAAATATATATGATGAAAAATATCGTATGATAAAGTTCATCTGTTATGCAAATAGTTCATAATATATTTCATCTACTTAATATTGTTAACTTTTCTCTGTTAACATACACTGTTCATAAACACTTTTAATAATAATACATCTGTTATAATAACACTTAGCACATAATTTTTCTTCAGTTACTTTGCCCATGCCGCCATTGCATCAGTCAACCTGAAGGGCGTGTGTCCTTCCTCAACGTTATCGACGTTCTGTTCTTCGATCTGAGTGGACATCCCAATGTCACCTTTGATCGGTGACAGTTTTACAATCACCTTCTTAATGCCATGCGTGTTAGCCTGCCTTCCACCAATTATCTTAGAGACAAAGTTTCTTAAACGAAAAATTATTAAGATAATTTCAATCAATATTACAGTCGATGCAATCCTTATTAACATAGTATGTATCCAGTATTGGATTTGTTTTAAGGCTTGTAGTTTCTTGTTTCGTGATGAGATTTTGTAGAGGGATCTCTTTTAAAAAAAGAAATAGAGGCAATGATCAGGAATCTATACAATTAACCCACAGCTCCCATCAGAGACACCAAAGGGAAAGAAACACAAACATAAAACAACAGGCCCTAATGGAAACATCAACCGCGGAAAGCCAAAAGGACAGTTACTTTCCCACAAAATGGCCAATAGGCTATCCAAAATAAAATAATATAAGCGAAACAAACACCCAAAGACAAACCATAACAAAAATAAACTGCGATAGTAGAACCGCCGCGGAACGGTCAGCGGAAACGAATTCCACTGGGGAGCTTAAATCGAGTCTACGTGGCCACAATCCTCGCCCTTACTTCCGTCACGATTAAGACAAATAATTTGTTCAGTCTGCATGAAGGCCTCCTTACCCACCAGTGCAGCATCTCCGTGAACACAAACATCAAACAACCACAGAGATGAAACAACGGTGAGGACTCGACAGCACGAAACCATTGAAATGCTGGAGCAAAAGGAATACGTTTGTATCTTGCGACTAAAAAGAAATGCTAAGTTTCCATTCTTTAAGAGCTTTATGCTCAACATACTCTCGTTTACACCATCGATTACCAAATTCATTCAAGGCACCAGCGATTTCATCTCTACATTTATTGAAATCAATTTTAGAAGGAAATCGATATTTCGGTCCTTTGTAATCAAAATATGAATGCTGCATAAACGCAAATCATTATCACACCTCATGAGATTCATTTATGTGATTTCATCTGTATATTATCCTTGCCTCTCTGTTTGTTTGTTTGGTTGTTTGGTTGTCTGTCTATCCGTCACAAAAACTTTAACCTTGATCATAACTTCAAAAGTATTTGATCTAGCCCCATGAAACATCACACAGTTATTTACCATCACAAGGGCTACATTCTGAACAAAAGCCATAACCCTGTTGTCATTTTTGGCTGAATGATCTCCCCTTGAAATTTTGCAAAAACTTTAACCTTGATCATAACTTCAAAAGTATTTAACCTAACCCCATGAAACTTCACACACTTATTCATCATCATAAGGACTACATTTTGACTAAGGGGCATAACTCTGTTGTCATTTTTGGCTGAATTATCTCCCCTTGAAATTTTTCAAAAACTTTAACCTTGATCATAACTTAAAAAGTATTTGACCTAGCCCCATGAAACTTCACACACTGTTGTACCATCACAAGGGCTACATTCTGACCAAGGGCAATAACACTGTTATCATTTTTGGCTGAATTATCTCCCCTTGAAATTTTGTAGAAACTTTAACTTTGATCATACCTTCCAAGTATTTCACCTAGCCCCATGAAACTTCACACACTTATTCACCATCACAAGGGTTACATTCTGACCAAGGGCGATAACTCTGTTATCATTTTTGGCTGAATTATCTCCCCGTGAAATTTTGCAAAAACTCAGAAATTGGCTCCCACTGGGGCATTGGTCACTTATAGTGACAGCTCTTGTTCTTTAAATTCTTTATAGTTTGAGAATATGTCTACTTTTATTTTGTCCCTTATCATGATGCTTCAGTATCGACAATCGACCCAGATTTAACAGACTAAAATTTGCCCTAATGCAGATGGCCTAATCACTGCCAAGATGTTTGGCAAGAGACATCCGTGAGGAAAAAATGCTCTATATTCAAAACAGTTTCAGAAGATCTTCATACCTAAAAATGAAACTGCTGATGGAGCTGAAGAGCATAATTTGTACTTTTTGCCAATTTACTTCCTGTTTACTCTTCAATAATTATAAAGTTTACACATATATTCTCCGTGTACAACTTATGAATGAAAAACATCGTAGATTCATTCGTTTTGCGTCTATTTAAAGCTCAGAACAGATTAATCCATTTTGTCCCGGGAAGTTGGTAAACTGGCATGGCCAAGATTAGCCGCAGCAGAATGCGACGTCTGATCAGAAACTGGGCTGTTTGCAAAAATTTAAACCATTTTCCAAATAATTTTTAAAGAAAATTCAAACTGAAACCCCTAAATTTTGAAACTGACTAAGGCTATATATAAAGTGGAAGATTTCCTTCAGTACAATAAGGGTTAAAAGTTTACGGCAGAACAACAGTCGCATCTGAAACAAGAATATCGATGAAACCGATGGATGCTCCCCGAACGTGCAATAGTCGGAACAGGAAACATTATTCTAGTTTAGGAGCGGTATACTGTGTAAACTCACCTTACTTCAAAATGGAGTATAACAAAACCTATCGGTAGACAGATTTGCTTGCCTGATGGCACTGTCATACAAACATCAGCAACACAAAAGTCGGAATAAATGAAAGGAAGTGTCTTCAGGTAGGATACCATACCCCAAGATCCTGGCTGGTAGTTTAGCTATATTAATTGGGTAAAACTGTTCAATACAAATTATTGAAAACTTACTCTCGTACACAGAGGCAATCCTCACAGGACTGTCTCCAGGTATGGTTCCATATTGGGTGCCTTTACATGCATATAAAATATCAGACGGGTTCGAAAATGGATCTGATCCTATCCCATTGACTGTCAAAAAAGGTCATTTTGACCATCTGCCAAGACTTGCTTCTTTCACTTTGATCCAATTTATCTGCATTAATTTATCTAATCAGTTTACCTAAATTATTGTAGATGGATGACTTGCGATTTTACATCATTTTTAGCAGTATTTCAGTCATATCAGAATGATGAGAGGTTGGAAAGATTTCTGCCTCAAGCAAGTCTTTCTTAAAATAGCCACAATGACCTTGACCTTGAGCCCAGGACCCTGAAAGTCAAACTTGCTCGAGATATTACCATACCCAACATTTGTGTGAAGTTATATTAAACTCCTTCAGCAAATGACGACTCTAGAGCGATGACAATTTTTTTTTTCTAAAAATAGCCGCAGTGACCTTAACCTTGAGCCCAGGACCCTGAAAGTTCAACTTGCTCGAGATATTATCATACCCATCATTTGTGTGAAATTATATTAAAATCTATCAATAAATGTAGGCACTGGAGCGATGACATTTTTTTTTCTAAAAATAACCACAGTGACCTTGACCCCAGGATCCTGAAAGTTCAACTTGCTCGAGATATGATAATACCCAACATTTGTGTGAAGTTATATTAAAATCCATCAGCAAATGAAGACGCTAGAGTGATGACAAAGTTTTTTTTTTCTAAAAATAGCCGCAGTGACCTTGACCTTTAGCCCAGGATCCTGAAAGTTGAACTTGCTCGAGATATTATCATACTCAACATTTATTTGAAATTATATTAAAATCTAAAAATAAATGTAGGCACTAGAGCGAAAACAATGTTTTCTAAAAATAGCCACAGCGACCTTGATCTTGAGCTCAGGACCCTGAAAGTTGAACATGCTCAAGATATTATCATACCCAACACTTGTGTGAAGTTATATTAAAACCTATCAATAAATGAAGGCACCAGGATGATGGCAAAGTTTTTTTTCTAAAAATAGCCACAGTGACCTTACGTTGCAGCTTTTAGAAGCCTCCGTGGTGTAGTGGTTACGCTACTCGCCTTGTAAACCAGGGATTGCAGGATCGATCCCGGGCTTCTCAAGACTTTTGGATGAGTCTTTAAACCGAGGTCCCGTCTCCGTATGACCTTAGCTGTTGGTGGGACGTAAAACTCAAAAACTCACTCACGTTGCAGCTTAAACAAAGTACCCTATCTCTGTGACAAATCATCTAACCAGATAGCACAGATAATATGCGCATCGCCTATTGCTGCTTAAGATGATTCCATTGAAGTTTCGTTGAATTTCTGCGAGTAGTTGCTGAGAATTCGCGTGGACACGAACAGTACCCTATATATTCATGCAGAATTCATCAAAGGGCCATAACTGTTGGAAAAATCATCGAACCAAAACACGCAGGTGATATGCGCATCCACCTTTGATACTCAATATTCCCATGAAGTTTCATTGAAATCCGACCAGTAGTTTCTGAGAATACGCGTGGACAAGAGCGGGACATACGCACGGACGTACGGACGCACGGACGAAGCGGCGACTATATGCTCCCCCGAAATTCTTCTGGGAGCATAATAAACAAGGGAGACCAATATAAAATATCGATGACGTTGCGTGTGCGGGTAAATTCCCGACTACCGCGGTAACGGGACGTTTGAGCGCAATGGTTCCCATCCCGGTATTATTCTATGGGAGGATTGGAAACGGCGAATTAAATGTCAATCATTCCATTGATACGTTGTTAATTTAGATACCACTTTTGAATAGAAACTTTTTACAACATATACTGATCGTTTTGTTTATAAATCTTCATATGATATATTTATTTTTGTAAAAATAAAGATATCATTAACAAATTTGTTAAGGCTGAAATGCTTCCAAGAAAGGATAAAGAAATGTAAACATTTTTCAGATCGAAATAATAAAAAGAAACAACAATAATGAAAACGGTTTTGGTTACCATACAGACCCTTAATACCCTTGACTGCCGCTGACCATGTACAAAATTCAGGTACCGGTTGTTTATGACATCGATAGTCGCCTCCCAGTGACGTCACAATGCAGTATAAAAAGTAAAATCTGGACTGGGCTCGAGCACTTGGGCATTAACAAACAGTGGATACCGCGGTGTCTCGTCAGGTATACACCTCTTGCTTTAAATATTGGAATTTAAGGGTAAACGAAAAGTTCAATTCTCAGTCCAGTACTATTTTCCCAACCTACACTCAGAGACAATTGACCCCCGATTACTCTCAGTGATTTAATTGAAACAGTGTTGAGCAAATTCTAAGTTTTTATGCTAGGGAAGTCCCGACGAGTATACATCCTTGTAAAGTGCAGTATTTAATTTATGCTGGTACTGACATGGAATTAACCCTTTTGGTACCAAATGGAATCTTCATCCTTGAAGATAGCAGGAGTTCATTTCAAAATTTAGGTGTCTGAGGTTGTGTTTTTATCAAAATTTATTTGGAAAATGACTGAACTTTTAGCAAACAGTGGAGGCCCTGATCCGACACCGCGTTCTGTGGAGTCTGATCTGGGCCTGCGCTGTTTGCCAATGTAACCGTTTTGTTATTTCTGGTACTAAAAGGGTTAAAATTGTATCTTACTGAATTTACAAATGATTGAAAATCCCGTTTTTTATAAAATTTTGGTTTCTATAGTTATTTTGATGGGTAAATATGGTTTTCCGGAATCTGGGATCCTGCGATATTATTATCATTATTTTGGTTTTGGTTTTACGGCCAGATCAAGATTATTTCACTCATATTGTGCTGATCGTCAATCAGAGGCGAGCGGCAACCGGAGTACACGGAGAAAAATCGTCAGACCTTCCGCTGCAGAACATGGCATCTCACGTGTGACCCGAGCCAGGCTCGAACCACAGCGTTGAGAGACCTAAGCGCGCTTATCCACTAGGTCACGGAGGCCCGTCCTGCGATATTACGTAATATCAATTTATAGTAAATTAAATGTATGAGCATGATAGTAATAGCTTGACTGGGCTAGACTGGGTCTTGGGTGATCAGTATATAGTGTTCAGGTTGGATACTTTCGTTTTACTGATCGTTCCAAGGCGGTTCTTCTGTCGCGGTTTATTTTTGTTATGGTTTGTCTTTGAGTGTGTGTATGGCTTATATCGTTTAGTTTTGGATAGCCAATTGGCCATTTTGTAGGAAAGTAGCTGTCCTATTGACTTTCCGCTACTGGTGTTTCCATTATGGTCTACTTATTTCTTGTTTGTGTTTCTTTCCCTCTGGCGTCTCTGACGGTCTGCTGTGGGTTATTTGTATCGATCCCTGGTCATTGCCTTCACTTCTATTTCAGAGTTGGACTTGTTTTTTTGTCCCTGATTTTTTTTTGTCCCTGATATTTATAGGGACAAAACGTTTGACTACGCTGGAAAAAATTTAGTCTCTTAGTCTCTATAAGTTTACAGGGACAAACTTACGTCTAAGCTTGTAATGTCTTAGATCTTGTCCCTGCAAGTTTTAAATTTTGTGGGATTATAGCATCATCTAGAACAACTTGAAGTTCTTCTTGGAAATATTTGTGATAAACTTTGAAGCGGTCTAGGGGTACCAGAAGATGACATTATGTTTGCCTTGTATTTTCATAGTGCCATGCTCATATATTGAGGCTATCAAGTATCAAGTTTCTATTAGAATTTAAGTCTTGTATCTCAAGATTTTATTTGTTCACCAGCACAAACATGACTGTCAAGCGTCACGTATTGAGGCTTTATAGTAGCAACTTCTTTGTGGAAACAAATTAGCTCTTATATATCAAGATATATTTTTTTGTTTCATGGGTACTAAGAATTTTGACTATGAAGCGTCAGTGAGAATATTTCTAGCAATCTCAAGTTTAGATACTATTACTACATCTTCGTCATGAAGAGGGGGTGAAAAAGATAAGAAAGACTGGTGAATTTTTTTTAACAATTTTATTTGCCCCGCTAACTAACTTGATTACGATGAACAGAGGATTAGGGCCGTCCCTCTGTCATTGTTCACAATTTGAAACCTAAACATCTTAACGTTCACATAACACTTTATATGGCAAAGCTGATTTTTAGAATGGTTTTCTGATTTAGTTGTGAAATTGGTTTTAATAATGTATTATAATATGTTTCTGGCACAGTCTCTTCCTCGCCACAAGTAGGTGGATCATATTCATTCAGTTTCATCTTAAAGAGGAACCTGCGTTTCTTTATGGCCACTGTTCATGAACATCTTCATCGTAATCTTTCTTGTCTCTGTCGTTTTGTCGTGTGAATGATTTCCATATGCGCTGGCTCTTTCTCCAGTGTTTCTGCGTATCCAATAAATATACTGTAGATGTGTATATCGGCTCGGTTTGAGTTCCTCATTTACCATGTTTTCTTCATCTTCCGTGTCGATATTTTTTAGCAAACACTTCCACAGTCTCATTGAATATATCTTGTAAGGTTTCCTTGGTTTTCATAACCATTTGATCCCATGACCTGTACTTAGATTTCATTTTCTTCTTTTTGGATATCTCATCTTCGTCAGGACTGTTGTCGTCTTCGGTGTATTCTTCAGAATCATTGGTATAGTCATATTTTCCAAATATATCTTCTCCTTTCCCAAATTATAGTGTGATCTGGAAGACGCTACACTTTCTTCGTCATCTGGCAAATCTGTATTATTATCTTTACAAATACCACTGGATCTATGTTTTCTCTAACTGTCTGATTTGCAAACTCTCGAAAACACTTATGACACTGATATCTCCCCATGGACATCAAATCAATCCTGTTTTACTCTTCTGCAAATCTTTCTAACTTTCTGCACAATTTTCGACAACCGTTTGTGAATTTTTGTCTCTAATTTCACTTCTTCTTCCACGCTTGATATTCTTTAGTTGTAAAGAAGTAGGTATCCTGGGTATATCAGGACACATTTTTTTTTTCATTCCTATTCTTGGTTCTGCCGGACGACGTCTTTTCAGATACCTAGTTTTTGCAAACTGTTTGATTTCTGCGTTACATATTTTGCAAAATCTGGATGGACGTCCTTCCTGCGCTTATTGCCCAGAAATGCGTTCATTCTGTTCATAAGGTAACGCAACTCTCCATAACTTTCTTCGTTTTTACTAGGCTTTTGTGTCACTGGTAAAGTTTTACATTTGGTTATCTGTTTGCATGATGTCTTTGTCTGTTTCTCTGAACTACCCATCTCATTTCCTTTCATGAATCTGATAAACTGACAAACTGATAAACTGTCAAACTTTGTACTATTGCAGAGTATGTATATCATTTCAAAAAATGTTTGTTTCTAAAGTGTAATTTAACCAACGACTTTCCAGTCATGAAAGGAACAGTTTTACAGGTGACTGTTTTTATGCTGATACGGGCTTGGTCAGTGACAGATTTGGCTACTGGTACATAATCCAAGCAAATATTTTAGTTGTTTATGAAAATGAGTAGAATAATTTGTATGCTTAAATGAAACATTTCTCAAAAGCAGTGCCTTGTGATCACCAACATATGTAAAATCTGCAAAAAAGGTATCATGTGGAGCATTCAGGTCCACATTAAAAATAAATTCTTTTTTTTTTCATTCCCAACAGGCTTTCCGAACAGAGATGGATTTACTCCTAATAGTTTTCCGAACTGTTTAGGAAATTGTAACCCGGTTTGTCTTTCATTTTGACAAATTATTTTCATGCGTTTAGATTTTTTCATCAAAAACAACAACAATGTCAACATTTATACGTTTGAAAAATCCGTTCCCAAATGCATTAATGGAAGGCTGCTTTTCGTCTGCCAAACGATTGGGAGAATTATAATTACCAGATGAGATGATCAGTTTAAAATCACGAGCATCCGTATTTCTACCCATTTCTGTGAGATTTTCAAAACCATGTCTTCTATTGTGACCTGGATCTAGAACACAATTGGAAAAGCTATTTTCTTTAGAGATGTTCAGCACTTGTGCTGGTGTCATAATTTCTACTTATGCAACTTCCCAGTTTTCTTCATTGACGAATGAGGTGATCGAGTCTCACCGTAAAAGTGTTTCGGTCCCCGCCCATCGGGGCTTGAAGAAATATATGGGCTGTATGATGCTTCCACGCAGAGCTGAATATGACCCGCACACGAGTACTGGTAAACCGCTTAGACGATCTAAGCGTGCCCCGAGAAAGCGCTGTGAGTGGACCGTCCATGCTTATAAACCCTATTGGTTTCATTTGGCGGCAGGGCTTGAGATGTCACTTCATCTCAGTGTCGGGTAAAGGCCCAACAAAATTGGAAGCAACGTCTCCAAAATGACCTTTACAGTGTTGACGAGGACGTTAAACCTCAAATCAAACAACAAAAAATGTCAGGTCAACGGCATTTCTGAAATCAATCCATGGTGATTTTGTCCATACGAGTAGAAATTGGAAGTAGCCAATTCCCGGAAAAAAGTAAGATCAATTGAATCCCCGATAATTACAAATAGTAAGAAAAAGAACACTGATTTTGACGATATTGAATAATAAATGTATCTATATTTGTCCTACTTTCTGTCTCATTAGAGATGGCTGAAATGCCCAAGTAGAACACTGCAATTTGTTTGTTGGAACAATGTCTAAAAGAACTGTCGCAATGGAATGTAAGGTAGAAGTCATTCATAATTCAGGTGTGGCGTCTGATTTTTGGCCTTCAGTGTTTTCCAATGTCCCGTAATAACCTTTGAAAAATTATATAATTTATTTCCTACAAAATTGCAGTGTTCTACTTGTGCATTTCAGCCATCTCTTATAAATTTCAGGTTCCCAGAATTTACGGACAGTCACTGAAAATTAATAGGTTCTCAAAACTTTCAGGTACCAGCTAAAAACGTCCAACTGCTGATCACCAAAGCCACATTTAGCCTAGTCAAGCTTAGAAAAAGCGGTGTATGTATAGGTACCAACTTACGTTTACCAAACAAAATTATTGGTCCTAGTACCTATAATCTGGTACCCATAAGTTGGTTTGTTTGATTTGAGGCTTAACGTCCCCGTCAACACTGTAAAGGTCATTTTGGGGACGTTGCTTCCAATTTTGTGGGACTTTTACCCGACATTGAGATGAAATGACATCTCAAGCCCTGTCGCCCAATGAAACCAATAGGGTTTATTAGCATTGACGGTCAACCTCGCACCGCGGTTCCAGGCTTAGATCCTCTTAGCGGTTTACCAGTACTAGTGTGCGGGCCGAATTCAGCTCTGTGGAAGCATCATGCAGCCCATATATTTCTTCAAGCCCCTATGGGCTGGGGCCGCCCATAAGTTGGTACCTATGCCTACACCCTATACTATTCATGCGTGAAAACATGCACGAATGCAGGCACGCATACATACATACATACATACATACATACATACATACATACATACATACATACATACATACATACATACATACATACATACATACATACATACATACATAACTATTGGGTACATACATACATACATACTCGACTCCCGCCGGGGTCGGCAACATTCTTTCGTGGAGATTGATCATGAAATCTTTTCTACGGTCATTCTCTCCCTTCCGCTGATTCAAGAAGGGCGGTTGTCAGTTTCTGGCGAAAGAATGTGCACTGTACTGGTTAACCGCTTACGTATAAGCCTGCCCAGGAAAGTGTTTATGAACCGGCTCAAAAATGACCTAAATAGTGTTGACTGGGCCGTTAAACTCCAGTACAAACAAAACATACATACATACATACATACATACATACATACATACATACATACATACATACATACATACATACATACATACATACATACATACATACATACATACATACATACATACATACATACATAACTATTGGGTACATACATACATACATACATACATACATACATACATACATACATACATACATACATACATACATGCATACATACATACATACATACATACATACATACATACATACATACATACATACATACATACATACATACTGGATTGGTTGCATGATTCTTCCACGCAGAGCTGAAACCGACCACACACAAGTACTGGTAGACCGCTAAGAGGATCTAAGACTGCCCAGGCAAAGTGGGGCGAGTCGTCCATGCTTATAAACACTATTGGTTTCATTGGGCGACAGGATCATCTCAATGTCTGGTAAAAGTGAAAAAAACACACAAAAAAAAAACAGAAGCAACGTCTCCAAAATGACGTCAAATCACATACATTCAAACATACATACATACATAAAAGTCCCAAAAATGGAAGCAACGTCTCCAAAATGACGTCAGATCACATACATACATACATACATACATACATACATACATACATACATACATACATACATACATACATACATACCTACCTACCTACCTACCTACCTACCTACCTACCTACCTACCTACCTACCTACCTACCTACCTACATACATATACTTGCGTTCATACATTTGGTTTGTTTTTACGGCCCTTCCAAGACTATTTCACACACACACACACACACACACACACACACACACACACACACACACACACACACACACACACACACACACACACACACATAGTCTGATCTCCCAGAGATTACAACTATAAATTTAGCTTGTATTATAAAGCCACGATGCTTGCTTTTAAACACATACGAAAGCCTTCTTGGTATGGTGGTTGTTTTTCCCATCTCTTATTGTTTACATGTTTGTAAAAATAAATTACAATCTGATTAAAATCCGATCTCGCTGCGGCGTACATAGTTCAGCTTAGATCGGGTTTCAATCAGATTGAAATAAATTACGTGTTTTTTTTCGTGAGTAATGCGAAAATGACATAAAACTAAAATTGAATCTCACTGAATTTACAAAATTGTTAAAAAATGAATCATTTAAAGAAACCACATTCCCAAAGTCTACTGTAAAGCTTGACTGATTCTAAAACTCCACAATATTACGACTGCCTGAAGCCAAAGACAAGAAAACAGCTTGAATGGTCTACGACTACTACTACCTTCGCGAATAGTATAGGCCAGATCCTGATTAGATGACTTCTGAAGAACACATCTGATAAGGTCATTCAGTTTGAGAACAGAATAAATGCATTATATGAAGTAACTGGATGATAGTTAGCAATGTACTTTCATTAATCTACACCGGTGCGCAAGTGCGGTGCTGTATGATCCCAGTTGCGGTTTAAGAGTGGTTAGTGGGGTTCGGTTCGACCCGTTTGTGTCCAACGCACACTAATTCTGGTAAACCACTGGTAAGCCTGTCCAGGAACCGCGGTGCGAGGCGGACCGTCCATGCTAATAAACCCTATTGGTTTCATTGGGCGACAGGGCTTGAGATGTCATTTCATCTCAATGTAGGGTAAAAGTCCCACAAAATTGGAAGCAACGTCTCCAAAATGACCTTTACAGTGTTGACCGGGACGTTAAACCTAAAATCAAACAAACAAAATCTTTGGGATTGTAACGCTTACAACCTTACAGACCGGTACAGCTACCTATACAGTCAGTGTAGATACAGATCAGACGGTTTTCTGTCAGCTGCCTCGTCTGGATCAACATAGTTCGCCATCCTATTTAATGATTTTGACTAACTCCTTCCCTCTTTGGCAATATTGAACTTTTTTTTTCCAAAACTCCCATAGCCGCCCATGGTTCATTGTTTTATGTGTGTGTTTGTATATATATGTATATCGGCCATCAAAGATATACTAGAGGAAAAAAAACCCGCAACAGTTGTATTCTTGAATGTCTGCGTAAATTGCTGACGTTTTATAATTTCTATATCTCGTATGATGAACTGACTATTTTTGCGGTTAGTTTATTACTGAAAACGTCATTTGAAATAATGCGTTACATGTCGTATATGAAAATCACTTTAAACCAATCAATGTGACGTTGACGTCAGCATGTCGGACTAATGGATGCTTTTTTGCGGTTTTAGAGCCCTTCACGTCGACTTTACAAAGTGCGAGTATGGACCAGCATTAAAAGTTAAAGAACAATTGGATAAACTTGTTTCAAACTCAGTTAATGCATAACCATACGCGCAACGACAAAGAAGTGCATTCAACGTCTTTCTAAGGGTGTTGACTGTGGCTAAACGATCTGTATACGGAAATGTTATCTGGCGTAGACAACATTGAAGCTTTTTTAGCATCCAAACCCGTACTCAAAAGGAAAATTGCGTCTTTCATGCGCTTTTTGCACACTGCCGTTCATGACGTCAACGTCGAAACAAGTAACGGAATTTTGGCTTTATTCATTCCTTTCCGGTGAATTGAGTCTCAACGCGTATAGTGTGTTACAAACACGACACCATTCTTCTTTTTGCGATTTTAATGCAATTTTGTGCAGTTCTTTTTCTATGGGGTTGGTTAAATACGGAAGCGTCAACTCCGGGACGTTTACAATTCTCAGACGTTTTTTGCTATGGTTCATTCACGGTTAGATAGTACAATTAAAACTATTGTTAACCAGAAAAAAGATGGTTATTTTCTCGCCAAAAATCATAATGTTGCGTTTCTTGTTTCCCTTAGTATATAGTATACACATAGGCCGCGACTTCATCCGATGATTTATACAATCTTGAAAATCCGAAAAAAAATCGGACACCTTAAATTCTCCTAAATTTTTGACAAATTTGGAGTAAAAAACAACAACAACAAAAAAAACAACAACAAAAAAAAAACAACAACAAAAAACAGACGGAATGGCAAACAGTGTAACTGTTTCTTGCGACCTATCTCTGTACTTCATACGGTATGTACTATGCATGTATTTGGTCGGGAATTTCGTTGATAAATACATCAAGAATACCTTGATCAGATAATTTGACATGCTTATAGAAAGCTTTTTTACGGGCCTCCGGGCCTAGTGGCTAAGAGCGCTGACTCTTGAACATTAGGTCTCTCACCGCTGTGTTTCGAGCCTCGCTCGGGTCACATGTGAGACGCCAAGTTCTGCAACGGAAGGTAGGTGTTTTTTCTCCGGGTACTCCGGTTTTTGCCAACCTCTGATTAACGATCGGCTCGATATGAGTGAAATAATCTTGAAAGGGCCGTAAAACCATAACCACATCGCCCCCCCCCCCCCCAAAAAAAAAAAAAAAAAAAAAAGAAAGAAGAAAAAAAAGTGTTGTTATATCGTACAAATCTGGAGTGTACATGATATCGACCCACTGGCAGAAAGAAAGAAAACCCGACCTGATTTGAAAGTTTATCTCAAAACTATCGTGTGGCCGTTAAAATTGAATAGTAGATCATCGGTCAAAATGATTATTTCTCAATATTTGTTGCACAAGGTTTTACAATGTTCTTGATCGTGTTATATTTAAGATCTCAATTATAGTGAACATTCGAAAAGGAAGTAGGAAGTAATTTTCTGTCACAGGTGAATAATCCTGCATTACTTCAATTGTTCGAACACCTTTGTTACTATGAAAATGTGCTCAAGACAGGGGTAGTTCGGGCCACTGAGGGTTTATCATAACCTCAGGTCCGGAGGCACAAAAGGGAAATAGTTTCGATTTTCTTTAAAATACAGGTTTGTGAGTACGCGTGAAAATAGCCTCATCGACAGTACTCATGAGAATCGCCTCGATGAGGCGATTCTTATGGGTACTGTCGATGAGGCTAATGAGTACAAACAACTAACGTTTTCAAGACAAAATAAAATAAATCTCCCAAAATTATCTGAATCATATTAATATTCATATTTTAGGGGATTCCAGAACGAATTCGAAACAGCGAGCGATCAGTGTGCGAGCCATCGAAGTTATATATACCTGGAAGGGTTAGGTGGAGGAATGGCTTCCACTAAATCGGAAGCAAAATGACCTAAATAGTGTTGACGGGGTCGTAAAACCTCAATTTAAACAAATACCGTTAGGTTTGTTTGTTTGATTTGTGGTTTAACTGTATAGGTCATTTTGGAGACGTTGCTTCCGATTTTGTGGGACTTTTATAGTTCGAACAATTTGAACTGAGCTTAATGCATGGAATAAATTTGTCAACGTTATCGCCGAATACGACGGCTTTCGTAAACTTCTCGTGAATTTTCGGCATCACGTGAATTGCGACCCATTTACCGACCTCTGTGTATTGAATAACAATATTGCCATTTACTGGAGACGGCGAAGATAAATACATGCATTCAGTCGGGTGTGAAATTATGTTAATAGCGTTCGCAACTCTCAGGTCAATTTGTTCGAACTATTACCGACATTGAGATGAAATGATATCTCAAGCCTGATCACCCAATGAAACCAATGGGGTTTCTAAGCATGGACGGTCCGACTCGCACCGCTTTCTCTGGGTAGGCTTAGAACCTCTAAGCGGTTTTCTAGTACCCTTATGCGGTCGGTTTCAGCTCTGCGTGGAAGCATCTTGCAGCCCATCTATTTCTTCGTGTCCCGATGGGCGGGGGAGAAATACCGTTAGGTACGGTGAAAAAAAAAACACAAAAACAAACAACAACAAAGCCCTGACACGGAAACTTAGACTGCTTCATTTAAGCCTTAAATTCCTTAGCAAACAGTGCAGGCCCTGATCAGACGCCGCTTTCTGTGTCGTTTGCCAGTGTCTCAGCCCATGAACCACACAGCACTCTGACGTCAAAACGATAAAAGCGAGGCTATAAATAACCATCACCTGGATTCCGTACTAATCTGTAAAAATCGGTGATAGTCACGTGATTATAAGCGACAAAAGCTCCTGTGCTTCGTAACTTCGAGTCGATTGTTAAACTATCTACCAAAAAACTGTCTTCGGGGTATGAAACCAAGAAAGTTCTGAGATATACAGACTACTTGCACGCGTCATGAAATTTTAGATGGTACAGAACTTACCAAACAAAGAACAATAAGGTGCAGATGAGACTGCACAGGATGATATATCTGCACAATTGTTGTTCGCAAAAGCCATAAACAGGTTTTTCCCCCGACGTGGCTCATATATGGCCCGAATTTCTGTAGTGAACTGTTCCATCTTTTAACCCTTTTTGGTACCAAAGGAATCTTCCTCCTTATAGCAGGAGTCCATTCAAAAATTTAGGGGCGTTAGGTTGTGTTTTCTTCAAAATTTATTTGGAAATGGCTAAACTTTTTACAAAAAGTGCAGGCCCTGATCAGAAGGCGGCATCGGATCAGGGCCTACACTGTTTGTCAATTACTCGTTTAGGGGTTTCTGGTACAAAAATGGTTAACTCGAACAGGTATATTCTTGTAAGTTTGAGGTTCATCAAAATCGTTGACAGGATGACAACCTGTGTAGATACTGATGAGACGACTTGGTACGAGGCGTTATCATTTGGATCTACAATGTTTGCATAAGTATATGTACCTGTCGAAGTTTCAAGAATATACGTTATTGTATTTATTGTAAGTTTTACTAAAAACTCCGCTACCTTTAGCAATCAAAGCACTGGGAGTACTTGTGGGTCGATTGTTTTTGAAAAAACAGGTTGGAAAAATAGTTCTGGATTGAGACTTGACTGTTTCGTTTAACCCTAAAATTCCAATTTTAAGCGCAGAATGTAGACCCTGATCAAACGTAGCAGAACGCAGTTCGCCAAGCCCAACCCATAATTTCAGTCCAGATTTTAAAGATAACCGATTAGAACAGCGCGGCTATTTTCTATAAATAACCGTTACCTGGTTTTCAATAGTCACGTGGACTTCAGCATTGAAAAGCTTGCGGCGCTTTCTAACTTTGATAAGCAAAATACCCAAAAGTGAAGAATGATTACCAGTGTCACTTTTATAATGCATAGTTTGCAACAACAGCTCTGCATGCTTGGTATTGTTTTCAGCAGACAACATTTTAAAATATTTTTTCTTATTTTCCCCAGAAAACAGGATTTGACATGTCATGCAAATTTTCTCCTTTGAAAAAAAGTAAAATACTAGCAATTAGTCGTCTGTTTATTTAGCATAGATTGTGGTAAAGAAAAAGCTACGCATCAAGTGGCTCGGTCCGGCAGGCAATCCAGTAAGACGTGGCCTCGATCCCGGGATTCAGCATCTTTCTTTCGTACAGTTCATCTACTGACAGTCCATTCCTTCTCCGATTCGTTTGTTAAAAAATAGGTTCACCCCAATCGTCATGACAGTGGTGTATTTGTTTGTTTGTTTGTATTGGAGTTTAACGGCCCAGTCAACCCTATTTTAGGTCATTTTTGGGTCGGTCAATTTACATGTCCACACTTTTCCTGGACAGGCTTATAGTATGCGGTTAACCAGTACAGTGCACATTCTTTCGCCAGAAAAAGACAGCTGCCCTTCTTAGTTTGTACTAATTTATTTTAGTTCGATTGCGATGAAAGCTTCAAACTTATTGAATCGCTCTCGAACACTCATTCCAGGTGTTTTCACGCGCGCGAGAGAGAGAGGCAGTTGCTTTTACACCACTGCTACCCATTTATACCTGGGTGGAGTGGAGCAGTGTTATTATGTGTCTTACCCAAGGACACAACTCGATACCGGTGGCCGGATTCGAACGCACAACCTCTCGATCATTAGTCGAACGCGTTAACCACTGCGCAATTGAGGCTGCCCTTCTTGAATCAGCGGAAGGGAGAGAATGAGCGTAGAAAAGATTTCATGATCAATCTCCACGAAAGGATGTTGCCGACCCCGGTAGGTATCGAACCCACGTCCTCCTGATCACCAGTTAGACGCGCATCCGACTTAGCTACCGATGCCGGCATATGACAGTGATGTAAAGAACATGCAAGTTAGTGGTGAAAGAAATTCAAAGGAAGAAATGACACTCTACTGATTCATCCTTTAGAAGTTCAAAGCCAGCCCAGATAATGTGACGTTGGGTCTTAATTTCAGTAAAATTTCAATAACTTGGCCACCAATGGCATTATATTTTTAGGATATTTTAGTGTTTTTTTATCTATTTTATCTCGAGAAGCTATGTTGTGTGTACTGACTAGAATCGCCTAAATGCGGTGATTCAAAATAGTGCACACAACAGCCCCCACCCATTGGGGCTTGATGGGCTGCCTGATGCTTCCATGCAGAGCTGAAAAAGGCAGACCGCTCACGAGTACTGGTAAACCTCTTAGAGATTCTAAGCCTGCACAGGAAAAGTGGTGCGAGTCCATGCTAATTAACCCTATTGGTTTCATTGGGCGACACGGCTTGAGATGTCATTTCATCTGAATGTTGAGTAATAGTCCCACAAAATTGGAAGCAACGTCTCCAAACTGACCTTTACGGTGTTGATGGGGACGTTATACCTGAAATCAAACAAACAAAACAAAACCTTTTCAAGAGTACATATAGTTCGAACAAATTGGCCTGAGACTGGTGAACTCTATTAACATAATTTCACACCCCACTGAATGCATGTATTTATCTTCGCCCTCTCCCGAAAAAGGCGATATTGTTATGCAATACGTATACTGGTAAACAGCTTAGAGATCTAAGCCTGCCCAGGCAAAGCAGTGCGAGTCGGCCCGTCCATGCTTATAAACCGTTTTGGTTTCAATGGGCGGCAGGGATTGAGATGTCATTTCATCTCAATGTCGGGTAAAAGTCCCACAAAATTGGTAGCAACGTCTCCAAAATGACCTTTACAGTGTTGACGGGGGCGTTAAACCTCAAATCAAACAAACAAAATGGGTCGCAATTCACGAGATGCCGAAAATTCACGAGTTTACGAAAGCCGACGTACTAGGCGATAACATTGACTAATTGCATAAAGGTCAGTCTCATGTCAAATTGTTCGAACTATACCTTTATTTCAAAGCAGATAAAAGAATTATCCTTAACTCTTATCTTGCGGTTCACGACAACCCCTATCTTTGGAAACAGTGAAGATCCAGATCAGATCTGACCAGGATCTACACTGTTTGGAATTCAGTTTATGAATTTGTAGCAATAAATTACATCAAGTAATTTGATTGGTTGATAGACAGAAATGGGTGTGGCTTAAATGAATATTCAGCAAGATAAGGGTTATAAAACCTCTTAACTGGTGGTATGATTAACCATCAGTGGCTCATACTATCCATGTATAGAACAAATTCCCATTGTTCCGATTGTGTTCGAGCCAATAAAGTTCATCTGTAGCATGGTTTCGGATTTGGTTCCTGTCACATTTTTTAAACTGGGAATTTTCCGGTTTTGCGTTAACCGTTTTGGTATCGGTCGATTGTTTGTCACTCGATCCAAAGTTGCTAAACGCAGCAGTTTTACGTTGATGATGTTCACGTGGCTTTATCACTGATTTGTACGAAATCCTTGAAGTCGAGGTATTTTTGTCGCTTAAGGTCAGTGTTGTAAACTTTAAACTAGACACCAGTATCGGGTTAGGCACACAGTGTAGACCCAGATCAGACGCCACGACCAATGTTTTCACTGTTTGCATAAAATACAAGTAAAGGTTAAACGACACATTCGATTCGGTCGATTGTTTGCCAGTCGATCCCAAGTCACTAAACGCAGCAGTTTTACGTCGATGATGTTCACGTGGCTATATCACTGATTTGTACGAAATCCTTGAAGTCGAGGTATTTTTGTCGCTTAAGGTCAGTATGGTAAACTTTAAACTAGACACCAGTATCGGGTTAGGCACATAGTGTAGACCCAGATCAGACGCCACGACCAGTGTTTTCACTGTTTACATAAAATACAAGTAAAGGTTAAACGACACATTTTAAGTCCCCATTCAGGACCATTTCCTTAGCCATCTAAGTCACGCAAGTCTACGCAGAGCTAAAACCGACCACACACGAGTACTGGGAAACCGCTAACAACTAAGCCTACCCAGGCAAAGTGGTGTGAGTCAGACCGACCAATGCATGTAAGTCTTTTTGTTTTATTGTCGGGCAGGGCTTGAGAAGTCATTTCATCTCAATATCGTGTAAAAGTTCCACAAAATTGGAAGCAGTGTCTCCAAAATGACCCGACTCGATCACACGGTACAACCGGCTGCGTCGAAGACAGATTACTGTCTCTAAGACAGATCGCGGAAAACGTTTCATAGAAAGGGTAGGTGAAGTTTTTTTGTTTGTATAAATCGAGAAGGCAATCTGTTGACTTTTGCTGGTAGTGGAGAAGAAACTAAATGCCTGGAGATACCGCAGCAACATTCTGACTATATTTCAAAGCCAGATAAGGCTTTACCAGTTCGTTGAAAAATATTTTCATCGAAAATTTTATGAATTTTTGTTTTCGACATCAAGTGTACGTCTACGGAACAAAATATGTTACATTCACTTACTCATGCTAAAACTACGATTATTCAGCAGCATTTCTGCCAAATTGGCTCGTATAACTCGGTTAAATAAACAAACTACGCCCCTCTAAAGAGACCAGGTGTCCAAAAAAAAAAAAATGCTGTCTCTAACTACAGATTGTTTTTTATACGACTGTCCACAAACACAGATCAGAGATTTCGAAGGCTAACATTGATGACAGATCAGAATTTCGATTACATCTTCAATAAAAACGAATTCTGGATGACTTAACACCGGCAACTTCGGTGAAAACCATTTCATGCTAGCTCCAGGGCATTACTTGTAATAATGCTGCAATTGAGTAACATAGAGGCTGCTCTATAATCATTTATATTTCCTGTCAACACACAAATTGTGCAGTCAGTAGAAGCCTCCGTGGTGTAATGGTTATGCTACTTGCCTTGTAAATCAGGATTCGCGGGATCGATCCCAGGCTTCTCCAAACTTTCGGATGTGTCTTTAAACCGAAGTCCCGTCTCCTTAGGTGACCTTAGCTGTTAGTGAGACATACAACTCTCTCCCTCTCTCTTTCTCTCTCACTTTCTTGTGCAATCAGTAAACATCTGGGGCGTTATTTGTTTAATTTTCTTCTGCCTGTACTTTTTCTTTCCTAGACGTCACACGACTCAGCGATTTCTGTGTTGTAATTAGTCAGGAATTCGATATTTAAAGTAAACAACTGATGTTCGTGCGAATATCTGGTTGTGCCATTTTTTAACATCAAACGCCATGTATTTTTATTGCACGAACAAGGTTGCACAATGCAATAATGAACATTAAATAGGTCGTTATGCAAACGGTGCAGAGGCGACCATGTACAACAAGATAGTACGTGCGTCTGTATTAACCGATTCAGTACCAGAAACCCCTAAAGAGGTAACTTTGCAAACAGTGCAGGCACAGATCAGACACTTCAGAATGCAAATGGTGCAGAGGCGACCATGTACAACAAGATGGTACGTGCGTCTGTATTAACCAATTCAGTACCAGAAACCCCTAAAGAGGTACTTTTGCAAATAGTGCAGGCCCAGATCAGACACTTCAGAATGCGGTAATGCGGCGTTTGATCAGGGCCTACACTGTTTGTAAAAAGCTGAACCATTTTCTGAATAAATTCTGAAGAAAACACAACCTGACACCCCTAAATATCGAAATGGACTCCTGCCATATATAAGGTGGAAGATTCTATTTGGTACAAAAAGGGTTAACTTTAATTCACTCGGCGCCGCTTGTGGGTTATATTTCCGTACAAAACACGAGCCATGATCTGAGTAACACTGAGGCTGTGGTTCTCATCACGTTAAGTCCGTGTAATGAACACCCCTATACAACTTGCTTATATAGAGAAAACATTTGTTTACAGGGGGACACATTATTTTTCTTATTTCTGTTTAAAGACATAGGTTTTGGGTTCTCGTCATACCTTCTCAATGCAACAGTCCTCACGAGCACCCTCAACATATGTTTGGAGTATAGAAAAGAAAAAATATCACAATTTTTCACCAGAATATACCGTTTTGGAGGTATGAAAGAAATGCACTATATCACACGGCTGTGTTATCGTAATGTGATCTGTTTGTGTAGCTTTGCGGTTTAGTTTAGCACTTGTTCTGTTACGTGCAGTGCTCCATGTTAGTGTGGCTGTATCAAATAATATTGAAAACTAGCGTGCTACTTTCCTCTATATTTTGTATTATGACTTTTGTTTTACCAGGAGCATATTATATGCTCCTGGTTTTACGCTTCACTAAAATGAAATAGTAAACTCTACAAGTTGGTCCGTGTTTGAATGGAAAAACTTCTTTAGTTTGATTAAACATGATGATAGTAATATGTTTTTATTTGTTTGATTTGAGGTTTAATGTCCCCGTCAACACTGTATATGTCATTTTGGAGACGTTGCTTCCTGTCTTGTGGGACTTTTACCCGACCTTGAGATGTAATGACATCTCAAGTCCTGTCGCCCAATGAAACCAATTGGGTTTATGAGCATGGACTTGCATCGCTTTGCCTGGGCAGGCTTAAATCCTCTAAGCGATTTACCAGTACTCGTGTGTGGTCGGTTTCAGCTCTGCGCGGAAGCATTATGCAGCCCATCTATTTCTTGAAGCCCCGATGGGCAGGGACACTTGCGCGTGCGTGCGTGTGTGTGTGTTTCACCAACAGCTAAAGTCATACGGTTTAAAGACTCAGCCGAAAGTGTGGACATAACGAAAACACGCCTATAAAAATACAATATAACCCACACGCGGCGCCGAGTGAATTAAAGTTGACCCTTTTTGTTCCAAATGAAATCTTCCACCTTATAAATGGCAGGAGTCCAATTCGATATTTAGGGGTGTCAGGTTGTGTTTTCTTCAGAATATGTTCAGAAAGTGGTTCAGCTTTTTACAAACAGTGTAGGTCCTGATCAGACGCCGCATTACCGCATTCTGAAGTGTCTGATCTGGGCCTGCACTGTTTGCAAAGGTACTTCTTTAGGGGTTTCTGGTACTGAATTGGTTAATACAGCCGCACGTACCATCTTGTTGTCCATGGTCGCCTCTGCACCGTTTGCATAATGACCAATTTAATGTTCATTTTTACTTTGGACAACCTTGTTCGTGCAATAAAAATACATGGCGTTTGATGTTAAAAAATGGCACAACCAGATATTCGCACGAACGTCAGCTGTTTACTTTCAATATCGAATTCCTAACTTATTACAACACAGAAATCGCTGAGTCGTGTGACGTCTAGGACAGAAAAAGTACAGGCAGAAGAAAATTAAACAAATAACGCCTCAGATGTTTACTGATTGTACGAGAGAGAGAGAGAGAGAGAGAGAGAGAGAGAGAGTTGTACGTCTCACTAACAGCTAAGGTCACCTAAGGAGACGGGACCTTTGTTTAAAGACAGATCCGAAAGTCTGGAGAAGCCCGGGATCGATCCCGCGAATCCTGGTTTACAAGGCAAGTAGCATAACTACTACACCACGGAGGCTTCTACTGATTGCACAATTTGCGTGTTGACAGGAAATATAAATGATTACAGAGCAGCCTCTATGTTACTTAATTGTAGCATTATTACAAGTAATGCCCTGGAGCTAGCATGAAATAGTTTCCACCGAAGTTGCCGGTGATAAGTCATCCAGAATTCGTCTTTATTGAAGATGTAACCGAAATTCTGATCTGTCATCAATGTTAGCCTTCGAAATCTCTGATCTGTGTTTGTGGACAGTCGTATAAAAAACAATCTGTAGTTAGAGACAGCATTTTTTTTGGACACCTGGTCTCTTTAGGGAGCGGGGGGGGGGGGCGTAGTTTGTTTATTGAACCGAGTTATATGGTCCAATTTGGCAGAAATGCTGCTGAATAATCGTAGTTTTAGCATGAGTAAGTGAATGTAACATATTTTGTTCCGTAGACATACACTTGACGCCGAAAACAAAAATTCATAAAATTTTCGATGAAAATATTTTTCAACGAACTGGAAAAGCCTTATCTGGCTTTGAAATATAGTCAGAATGTTGCTGCGGTATCTCCAGGCATTTAGTTTCTTCTCCAATAGCAGCAAAAGTCAACAGATTGCCTTCTCGATTTATACAAACAAAAAAACTTCACCTACCCTTTCTATGAAACGTTTTCCGCGATCTGTCTTAGAGACAGTAATCCGTCTTCGACGCAGCCGGTTGTACGGTGTGTCGATGATAGTTCTGACGTTGACGTTAAACTTCAATTCAAACAAACAAAATCAGCCGTCGAAGTGCTGTCAGTGCTTTGATTCTATGTAAAAAAAAGCAATACGTCATATCCAATTTATATTTAGCAAATTCGCCTATTTTAGCGTCCATATTCACATAAAACCGGGCAAAACAAAACCTACGAGACGACATGTACGACTAGGCAATATAATGACGTTAGGCCTAAAAAATAGCTATGTTTCCGCAAACCCGACGTATACACTGATTTTTTTTTGTGCCGTCCCTAGAATTTTTATGGCCATCCAGAAAAAAATGAAAAGATTTTCTTACCTACTGACCTTAATATTTTCTAGCACTTTTGATAAAATATGATAAAACTGGTAAAAAAGAAGAACAAAACTAATACTTTAAATCCTGTTGTTTTGCTTCCTTGATGCTTTAAACCTCATTATTTTCTGGTAATATGGCTGGAATTAAGCCCTTTTAAAGATTTTGCTCTTTTTCCCTCAAATAAAACGTTGGCAAAAAATAAAAAAAAAGTTTCATCGACCTACCGATCCTAATTTTACGGCATGTTAGCGGAAACACAGCTAGTTTTTAGGCCTTATCTCCCTTGCTATTTCTTGGAGCAATTTCCCCTTTTCTCATTTTATGAAAGTCATATCAGTGTAAATCGACATAAAATACATATAAAAGGAACTTCTTAACATTAAATGGTTCGCATTAATGGTACGAAAATGCACTTCTATGCGTTTCGCATCAATTAGATTAAACATATTTTATTGCATGAAACACAATGGGATTGGATACAAGTTATACAACATTAGTAAATCCTCTCCCTAAACATTAACAGATAACAGCACATATGGTACAACGGTGTGACAGGAATGTTTTGAAAATGATAAAAATGAGATACAAAACCAACAGTAAGACAAGTGGTAACGGCACAAAAACCTATGTAAACATATGGATGTGATTCATTTAAATCTTCCCGTTTCCTTTACAAATTGTAGCACAGACTTACGTATTTGACGATTTGTTTCTGGATTTAAGAATTCATTACCATTAATAAGCAATTCAATGTTGATATCCACCTGGGGTAGCGACGTTATTAATCGGTTTCTGGGAATCAGGTACAATGGACAGTTAAGAAAGTAATGATAAGCATTTTCAATGTTTGGTCCACAGGTACAAAATGGACTCGGGACAATATTAACTCGGTTTAGATCGGCATTTAAGCTGCTGCAGTTGTGTTTGATTCGTACTAGGGATATTTCGTGGATTCTTTGTCCGACAAAAACGTAGCTTGTGGGTTTCTCTTGTATGGTTTTTATTTTCCGTTTAAACTCCATCAGCGAAGATGAATTTCTTGTTTCTAGGTCTAGACCATTCCATAGTCGTAAAGTGGATGGAAAGAAGGAATTTTCAAATGAACATAATCGAGAAAAGGGGACATCGAAGTTTTGATTATTTCTTAACTGGTATGGTGTTTGTTCATTTACTCGATTAGGCATGAGATTAATGAGATAACTTGGAGCCTCATGATTTACTATTTTGTACATTAATGAAAGTTTCTTATTTACTCTTCTCACTGATAAGGTTTCCCATCCAGTTTCTGCGTAAAGTGAGTTAAGAGAAGCAAAAATTGGTAGGCCGGTAACTATTCTGGCTGCATTTAATTGGACCTGTTCCAGTCTATTTGCATCCGTTTTGGTACAGCCATCCCAAACTTCACTGGCATACTCTAAAAGCGGCCGTATGTACGAGCAATATAGGGTATTAAGAGTGTCTTTAGAAAAGCGATATTTAATTTTCCTTAAAAATGATACTTGCTTAGATGCTGATTCTATTATTATGTCGATGTGTTTGGACCATTTATTTGTTGATGATAGGTTTACTCCTAAGTGTTTGTGAATTTCAACAATTTTCAAGATTGTGCCATCCATGGTCAATTCAAAGTTATCATCATGGAAAATGTTCGAAATTAACATGACTTCTGTTTTAAGCGGGTTGAAGAGTATCTGCCATTTCTTTGCCCACTCACTAAGTTTGCGTAGATCTTCATTCAATACAATTTCGATCTGCTGTAGGTTTGCGGACGAGTAACTCAAGGAAGTATCATCTGCAAACAGTCTGGCTAAGCCATTTAAATCATCTGAAATGTCATTAATATAAATTAAAAATAACAGTGGACCGAGAACGGATCCTTGCGGGACACCTGCCGATAAAAGTTTCTCAGATGAACATATTTCATTAACTAAAACTTTTTGTCGTCTGTTGTTTAGATAATCTTCAAACCAGTGTAACATGTGCCCATCAATTCCATAACTTTCCAATTTCAGTAATAAACCTCGGTGCCAGACCCGATCGAACGCTTTAGAAATATCGCAAAAAATTTGGCAATTGGTTTCATATCTTTCTAGCGCTAAACATGTTTGGTGAGTCAGTTCAATCAGGTGATGTACAGTAGAGTGACCGGGTAGAAATCCTGACTGGTATTGATATATAAGTGAATTAGTGATAAGGTGATTATATACATATTTAAATACAACTCTTTCGAATGCTTTACCAACGCAGCTTACAAGTGATATTGGTCTATAATTGCTCACAACCGACCGATCTCCTTTTTTAAAAATGGGCATGACATGTGCAAGTTTCCATAAAGCTGGAAACGATTTTGAACGAAGTGATATATTAAATAGTTTGCATAAAGGTACTGCAATTGTTTTAGATGTATATTTTAGCATACGGTGACTGATGCCGTCAGGGCCCGATGCTTTGTTTAGCTTAAGACTACTTAAAACATCTATAATTTCGGACGTGTTAATAGTTATGCTAGTTAGACTTGAGTCTGTTCTTTTATTAAAATCTGGGAGTTCGATATTTGAGTCGTCAAGCGAAGATATTGTGCAAAAATAATCGTTGAGTAAAGTAGCCTTTTCATCATCAGTAAATGCAAAAATATCATTCGAGTTGTGTAATGGAGGAAGAGTACTAGTTTTTGGTTGTTTATCTACTAATCTGCCCATAAGCTGCCAAAATGTTTTACTACCACAATTTTTGTTTAATATCATATCTTCGTAATTGTTCATATAATTTTCCTTAGCATACTTCTTCATATTATTAACCTTATTTCTTTGTTTCTTGTAGCAATCCTTGTCTCTTGTATTGTTTGACTTTAATGCTTTTTGGCGCAATCTGTCTCTTACTCGAATATTGTATCTGAGTTCTGACGTGAACCATGGTTTATCTGTCGGTCGGATTAAAACTTTTTTACGTGGTATACATGATTTACATAAATTGATGTATGTTTCGGTAAAATTAAAACATGCTTCGTCAACAGTAGTTTCATGGTTAATTATATTATCACAATTAAACTGAATAATTTTATGGTTTAATTGTTCAAAATCAGCATTCTTATAGTTCCATATATTTCTGTAATAGGGGCGGCCAAAGGATAGTTCAGTTTTAATACTAACATACGTAGCCTTATGATCACTGATATTGTGATCCACATCAAATGTGCCAGAATCGAGTATCTGACATCCGTCACTTACGATGATAGGATCAATTAAAGTTCTGGAATTACCTACAATTCGAGTCGGTTCCTTGATTATGTTACTAAGATTGTAGATTGTTAAGCAGTCATGCAGTTCATGGTTTGTAAGGTTTATAAAATCTATATTTAAGTCGCCCAATAGAATGACGTTTGGAGTATAATCTAACGCTTGTTCAATGGAAGGTTGTATTTCGTTTATGAAAACAGACTGCGAGACACTGAAATCGCTGCGATAAAAACAGCAAATAAGTAAAATTTGGGATTTTAATTTCACTTCAGTCCAAATGATTTCTAAACGTTGGTTTTCTAAGTCGGGGCGTCGTTTGTAACTCAACATACTTGATAAATAAATCATGACACCACCACCATTATGCGTTCTGTCTCTCCTAACAGGCACATCAAAACCATCTAACTGCAGTGAGCTAGTGTCAACAGAATCGTCCAAATGTGTTTCAGAGAAACATAAAATTTGGTATGAGTCAGACAAATTAGAGATATAATTTATTTTGTTACGTATGCTTCGAGTATTAAGATGCATGATGTCTAATGTGCATATTGTACTGGTACTGTTCGGGCCTGGGTTTGGGTGTACATCCATACAAATCATCAGCAAAATTATTTTATAAAATGTAAACTTGTCGTTTTTTAGATAACAGCCTAATAACAATATGGCAAATATACCCAGAGTACAGTAAAAATGAAAACGAAGGTTAAAATTATTCGCCTTCTTAGGTAAATTCAATGATTTGTGGGAAGAAGTATAAAATATCCCAATAGCTGCCCTGTAAGTTTCAATGTCAATCCCCATTCGGAGAGATAGTGTACAAAGATTTTAGTAAATAGGGCAGCTTGGCTGAACACAAGGGTATTTGATGATTAAACATTAATATGTAAATACTAGGTTTGAGTACCGTTACCATGAATACATAAAAGAAAGAAAAATAAAGAGAATAACAAAACAACAAATACATGTACAATGACAAGTAAAAGTCCATATCGTTGGTTAGTAAGTTGGTACATCATGAGCATCAGAAATCTATATATGTTTAAATTTGATCAAACTTATAACCTTAAAATGGCAGCAAGAAATGAGGTTTTTAAGCAGGAGTTTGAGATCAGCTAGAGTTGAATGTAGTGTTGAAATGATGACCCAAGCAGGCCCAACACCCATAACTTGGGCTTAGACATCAAGGATGCAAACAATGGACATATCTGTTATTTTCTGATCAGGATCCTCATTGTCTAGCGGTCATCTGCTGAACAATGCACAAAGACTTAACGAATAAAGTATGGTACAAAAGTCCATTTAAAATATCTAGAGGAAATAATAATAATAATAATAATAATAATAATAATATAATAATAATAATAATAAAAATAAAATAATAATAATAGTAACGAGAAAGAAAACATAAAGGTATAGGCAAACAGTGCACGCCAGGACCAGATGTCGCAATACGTGACATCTTATAATGATTTATAGTGCGCGCAAATTGACCTGATACTCGTGACCTCTATCAGCATAATTTAACACCCGACCGAACACATATATTCATCTTCGTAGTTTTCCGAAGAGGTCGAAATTGTCTTTATCATATCAGTCAGCGCATGACAAATCCTACAGTTAGACCGGTGCTACCAGACCAGACTCAAATAAAGCTCGGCACCCGACCTCCCGTCAATGTCTCTCCTCATATACTGTAACCTATAGTATGCTCATGCGATCAGCGAAGACCCCGATCAGACTGCGCGAATGCACTTGGTCATTTAATACCATGAGGACAGCAAATGGATCGCGACCCACGAGCCGCCGAAGACTCAGGAGAAGCCTTCGCAACCCGACGTATTCGGTCACAGCATTGAATAATTTATTCTTTGCATAAAGGTAAGTATTAGGTCAATTTGTTCGCACTAAACATTGTTGCTAACATTATAGAATGAACAAAAGAAAAAAAAAAGACATATTTAAACGGGTTTGGACAACATATGAGCCCGCGCATTACAAAATCTACGACCGGATTTATGTAACCTGTGAAGACCGAGACCGAGATCAACCGGTGCATACAATCAGTACCACCAGTTCCCATTGCTCCCGTGACAATCCGAAGTCCCCAGAAGACCCATGCGAACAGCAGAAACTCCGATCAGACCTTGCGGATGCCCAGGCCGGTCCGAGTCTTCGCTGGTCGCATAGGTCCAAGTGCAGGCTCCGTTACACAAAATATAAAAAAACGGGTTAGTGGAAGGTAAGTAACTTAATATACACTGGATTGATATACACTGAATAAGTTGTCTCCCTTGGTTAGTCGGCCCATTAATTCACTGAACTGTGAAATTGCACGTGCTGCATACAAGGTCGCTCTTATTTGTACGCGACTCAGTATTTTTATGAATGGTAATTTTAAGTGTTGCTAATATGTGACTATCACTATGCTATATATGGATTAAAAATTCTAGACTTGACAGTTGGGTAAGTTAAAGTCACCGGCACCGACCCGCCGATTTGCCCGATAAGCCAGTTGAATGTGCAAACCAGTCAAAACGAGACAGAGAGAGATATAACTCTCACTACCGCATGGAGACTGTATGCCTGTTTGAGAAATGAAAAAAAAAAAAAAGTCCGGGATGCTTGTCCTACTCCTGCTCCGATCCAGGACACACACAACACGCTCATCGGGCAAAACAACGGGCCAGGATCCCACTGATAAGGAAGATAAAGCGTGCAGTCATTTGTGAAATCACAATTGACACAGAAAGGTCACCAACACCCAGACGGGGCTCATTGGTTAAGCTATGTAAACAGGGTAGACCAACATTAACTCGCATTAAAACTAAACGAAACAATTTTGTCTCAGTTCGGTACTGTTTTCCAGCCCACACTCAGAGGCACTTGACTCACTAGTACTCAGTAAAATTCCTTTATTAAGACCATCATTGAGACCGCTCAAAAGTGGTCTTTAGGCCACCTTGGAACACTCCCAGAGGTAGTCACTGACCAAAAGACGCTTCTTCCAGAATTAAAAAATAATAAAAAAGAAGAAGAAAATTTCTGCACACTTCCCTTGCGGAAACACGCCTATAGGGTTTGTACCCCCCTTGAACTCCACCTTAGTATTTGTCAAAATGAGTTTCAAAGGGTATGGACTATTTGTCTCATTCCCGTCAAAAGACACCGACGGTGGCCACCCGCTAGAACCGCCTCACTGAGGCGGCTCTAGCGAGTACCCACAGTCAGTGTCTCGGGGCCAAATAGAAAAACTATCTGGATTTTTTGAGAAAAAAAAAAATCCAGCTTTTAATCGTAATCTTTTGGATTGGCGTTTTCAATAACTACATTTTACTACATCGTGTCTATTGGAAACAGAGTAGTGATTTGGTCCAGACATGCGGGTCGTCAGAATAAAGGATTAATGCACAGCATTGGCAATGTAATAAATCATTTGATTTGTTTTCTCCAAAAAGGAGAGTAATACATGTAATGGTAAAATTGGAAACAATACATACATGTGAAAATAGAAGAACAGTAAAGAGCACAGGCATGAAGTATAACACCCGATCTTGATCGAGCATGTGAACTTTGTAGATATGGTAACCGAGCATTCTCATTCCATCCATCCTTACCGAAACGAAACATAAGAATGGGGGAGGTAGAGAATTACGGTACCATATATAAATGCATATATTGTGTATTTTTATATGTATGTGCAATAAAAATCATTGACTCTGACAACTCGCAGTTCAGACCAATTCGCTTAACCCAGCGGCCCAACGTCGATGCGACGTATTAAATTAGAAATCCGGACCAAATATCAGCTGAGCCAAGGACCCATCTTATTAATTGCAACAGTGTGGACTCAGTCGAGTCTGTGCATCCGCACGGACTCGCCAAAGGCCACAGAAGCCACGAAAATGTATATTTTGATACGGAAATCAGCACGACCTCGCATCCAGGCATGTACTTTTGGAAAGATGAATAGTTCCCCTATCGCATGACTCAGCACAACTGTAGCCAGCAAACACGTGACGACGGATCAACGTTGGAAGTCGCGACGTCGACGACCAAAAACAACGTTGATACAACGTTGCAACTTCGACGTCAGCTCGAAGTCAGAATGCGACGCCGCACAGACGCCACATTTTTGTTTAGATTGTGACCTGAATGACCAAACTGCAACGTCGCTACAACTCACAGCCAGCCTCTGGAGATGTTGTATCAAATCTGCATGCTGAGTGGGTTTTAACGATACTAATTTGCAATTAGTTGTTCGTAATCCGCCGTTGTACTGACATCAGAATTCGACGTCCATATGACGTCTGTTTATGACGTCATACAGACGTCGGATTCTGACGTCTAAAAAATTTAAGAATTCAACCAGCACACAGCGTCTATCCAAAGTAAAAATCCGGCGTCTGTGCAACATCAATTCATCGCAGATTTTTGCCGGGTATGATTTTGATATTCTCTCTGGTGATATATTAGAGAATTCAACACAATCATCCAATGCACACAAGCGTCTACACATGAGAATATAAGCGAAAATCTTATATTTGCTCCATTTTTCTCCTTGGCAAAAGTTGGGGTAGAAAGTCATAGTGAATAAGTAGATTAAGCACTTGGGATCTTGCTCATTCAGTCGCCATAGTAGCAATCTGATCGGGACCCACACTGTCTACTAGCGCATGCCCTAACAAGACCGTTTAATTACGATCAGTATGAAAAACACTGCCAGAAAATCCTAGATAACAGGCGAGGAAAACCCATGGGTTCGAGATCATTCTGCCGCCATAGCAGCAATCTGATTGGGACCCACACCGCCTGCCAGCTCACGCCCTAACAAGACCAAACGTTTTAAACCAAAAACACTGTCAGAAAGTCATAAGGAATGAGTTTAGTGAGCACATGGGATCTCGATCATTCTGCCGCCATAGCAGCAATCTGATAGAGGCCCACAATGTCTGCCAGGACATGCCCTTACTTGGTGTTTTAAGCAAGACATAAAGAGTAAATATAGTAAGCTCTTTGGATCTCGATCTTACCGCAACCATAGCAACACTTGTTCGGGGTCCATACAGGCTGCCAACGCATGCCCAAACATAACTTTACGATTGATATTAAAACCACTGTCAGAAGGTGATAAGAGGTGAAGTAAAGTAAAGTAAGCACATGGGTGCCCGATCATTCCGCCGCAATAGCAGCAATCTGATCGGGACCCTAATTGTCTGCCAGGGCATGCATTAACAAGTCTGTACTATTGATACAAGGAGCACTGACAAGAAGTCATAAAGAATAAGTACAGTAAGCACTTGGGATCTCAGTCATTCCGTTCCCACCATAGCAGTCTGATCAGGACACACACTGACCGCGAGCACACGGCATTAACAAGATTATACGATTGGTACAGTATTATCACTTGGATGATTCAGGTGTTTCACATCGTAACTTAGTGGATTTTTATCTCTGACACATTGTTTAACCTTCAGCCTGCTGTAGGCGACAAGCCCTGTCTTTGCAAACAGTGTAGATCCAGATCAGATGGCTCCTGAAGAAGCCATCTGATCAGGATCTACACTGTTTGACATTCAGTTTTTGAATATGTAAAAATAAACTGTATCAAGTAAGCTGACCGGCTCAAAGTCAGAAATGGGTGTGGCTTAATTGAATATTCAGCAGGCTAAAGGTTAATGTAGTATAGTAGAAGGTTTGAAAATTAGATTAGTGAAATGCTTTCATCCATTCTGGAGTCACTGTCGATTTCCGGTGGCTGGGTTAGAACTCGCGGTGTCATAGCAGTATTAATGAAACCCTCCTGGTCTGCAGATTGAATCATTTCGGCAATGTCCTTCTTATCTTTAATTCTGAATTTGTCTTGTTCGTCCACTACCTTAGCAAAGATCTTTCCATCAATAGACCAGAACTTCTTTATCTGTTTAGCCTTTTTCAGCTGTACGAGCTGGTTTACGAGATTCTGGTTTGTTGACGTAAAGTCTTCGGTCATGTAAACATTGGAGAGATTAAACCGAGCGTCGTAGGCTTTAGCTTTAGCTTTGTAGTTATTAAACTTAATGGTGATTTGCCTATTGTTCTTCTTATTTGGCTTGCCTATTGGATGACATCTGTTTATATCTTCATGCTCAAGAGGTTCCACTGTCAGTGGTAAGGCCGCATTTAAAGTATTAAGGACTACTTCCTCACATTTTGAGGCGTCAGAAAGAGACACATTGTTAAGTCTTATGGTTTGACGCCGCCCATACTGCTCGAGGTCGTTAAGATTTTGTGTTAATTTATTAACTCTTACTTCAAGATCTTTGGTTGTCTTTCTGGTCTCCTTCAGTTCAGATTTCAGCTGATCTATCTCAGCATCTTTTTGCACCAAGAGAGGCTGAATGACATCAGTATTGTATTTGGACATTGCTGTGTCAATAGCAGTTGACATGGTTGTGGCCAAGGTTGACTCAAGTGTTTGTCTGATGGTGTTTTCAATAGTAGGAGTTAACTGCTGCATTATTGAGGGCACAATCTCTTTTATTATATCTGGATCCATGAACCCTCGTTTCATAAGCTCTGGTAAAGAAAACGACTTTTTTGGGTCAGCAGCATCCTGAAGATCAGGCAAGGAAGCCCTTCGACGAAGTCTTGGAAAGGGTTGATCAGATTCAGGAGATTCAGCTGCCTTTCGTTTAGCGTCAAAACCCTTTTTACTATCTGCACCACTTGAAGACATGGTTTTATATATGTATGTGTATATGAAGGCACGTTTACAACAGTTATGTAACAATGTTCAATACAACGTTAGTCAATCAGCTTTTGTGTTCAATACTTTTCACATTTTCAATTACCTCTAATGAAATGCGAACAATTGTCCAAATATGTCCATATATGTCCACTTTATGTCCACTTTATGTTCAAAAGACAGCACTGCGCGATGATTTCATTTATGAAAACCGGTTTTGTCAGCCACGAATCACGAAAACCAGTTACACTGAACATGAGCAACGTGGCAATATATAAAATCTGTGATTTTACACAAAATGTCCTCTCAGTCCGACCCCTAACGGTTCTGTAGTAGAAACGGATAACATTGTCCAGTCCTAACACAAAAAATAGCCGCCCACATTCAACAGAAATGATATATTTTCGAAAAATGTTCGCTCACGATGAAACCAACAACCTTCCTAGTCAACCATCATACCGCTTTCCCTCAACCATCATACCGCTTTCCCAATTTGTCTGACATTTGGATCGAAGAATACCATAGAAAATCTGAAACACCAGGGAAGCAACAAAATTAACTTTTTTTGAAGGTGAAAGACTGAAGTTTAATTTAAACACTTATAAATTTGTGACACTTTCAAAGGCAAGATTTCATTTCAAAAATGCATGTCATTCTGTCAGTTGGTTTTGTCCAGGTTGCAATACCGATCCAGATGACACGTAAATCGATAACCTGAGGGTTATGGAGCCGATCGTTAATCAGGTGGGTGAAAACCGAGGTACCCGGAGAAAAACCACCTGACCTTCCGTTGCAGAACTTGGCGTCTCACATGTGGCCCGAACGAGGCTCGAACCACAGCGGTGAGAGACTTAAAGACTAAGAGTCAGCGCTCTTACCCATTTGGCCACGGGGACCCGTACTTCAGGGCCTATATTAAATGACACTACTGGTCGTAGTTTCTCGCGTGTAATTCCGAAATGCATGTATTCAATATCCTAACACCCCGGTGAGCACTCCCTGGTATGTCGGTACTATCTGACGGCATGCTGGTTGTCTAGTGTGTTTTTGTCATCGTTCACATTGATCTCTTTTTTATCCCCCGACCGAATAGGTTCGGCGGATATAGCGATCAGCCTGGCGTCCGTCCGTCTGTCCGTCCATCCTTCCGTCCGTAGACACAACCTTGTGATGGCCATAACTTCTATACCCTTTTAGATTCATTGATGGTTCTTGACACAATTGTTCACAAGGCTGAGACGTCGTGTCATGCGTAATAACCAGAATTCTGGATGTCATCCTTTTTGAATTATCTCCCCTTTTAATAAAATAGAATGACTACTTTGTAATGGCCATAACTCCAATACCCTTTGAGATGTATTGATGATACCTGGCACAGTTGTTCACAAGGCTGAGACGGCGTGTCATGCACAAGAATCACAACTCTGTGTGCCATGGTTTTCGAGTTATCTCCCCTTCAAATAAAATAGAATCACTACCTTGTGATGGTCGTATCTCCAATACTCTTTGAGATACATTGATTGTACTTTGTACAGTTGTTCAAGAGGTTAAGCAGGCATGTCACGTGCAAGAACCACGACTCTGGGTGCCCTGGTTTTTTAATTATCTCCCCTGACAATATAACCTTGTGATGGCCATAACTCCAATACCCTTTGAGATTTATTAATGGTACTTGGCACAATTGTATACCAGGTTGAAACGGCACTTCATGCTAAAGAACCACAACTCTGGGTTCTGTGGTATTTGAGTTATCTCCCCTTCCAATATAACAGGATGACCACCTTGTGATCACCGTACCTCCCTTTAAGACATATTGGTGGTACTTGATTAAGATGTACATGAGATTAAGCAGGTGTGTCATGCTCAAGAATTACAACTCTGGGTTTCTGGTTTTTTAGTTATCTCCCCTGACAATAAAACCTTGTGATGGCCATAACTCCAACACCCTTTGAGATATATTGAAGGAACTTGGCACAATTGTATACAAGGTACAGAAGGGGTGTCATGCGCAAGAATTAAAACTCTTGGTGCTGTGGTCTTTGACTTATCTACCCGTCCAATATAACAGTAGGACCAGCTTGTGATCACCACAGCTTCAATACCCTTTGAGACATATTGCTGGTACTTCGTACAGAAATACCAGAGCTTAAGCAGGCGTGTCATGCGCAAGAACCACAATACTGAGTGCCCTGTTTTTTTTAGTTATCTCACCTGACAGTATAATCTTGTGATGGCAATAACTCCAATACTTTGTGATATATTGCTGGTTTAATTCTGCTTCACCTTCTATTGGTGAACAATCTTCTGAAGACCATATTGGCTTTTGGTCAGGGGATTTGCAATCACTTCCGATGGCTATTTTTTGACAGCGTGCATAATAGTCTGTTGACAATCACACACAGTGATTTTAGTTCTCTCATTATTTAAGCTGTTCCACGTGCAGTCTTTTATTTGTTTTTTTTTATAACATACTAAACAAGTTTTAATAATCGTTATTGCCTTTCTTGGTGTTCATATTTTATTAAATCTTGGAAACAATTTTTAGTTGTAAATGTTTATTGTGTGTGTTTTTGTACACAAATGTATGTTTTAATTGTTTCTGCGTTTTATGTCTTTAATACTGTTTTAATCGAGGGCCACAGGGTAGAATGGCTTTATAGTTAAATGTGTTACCCGAAATATAGTATAAATAAAAATTGCAAAAAAAAAAAATAATTCGTACGGCGAAAACAAAAAGGCAAAACTAAATCACATTTTAACACTTAAATGAATGTTCGCCCCAGGGAATACTAGTAAAACGCAATCTTTGTATTTTTCAGGCTTTGTGAAAGGATTTGAACAGACCATAATAAGATCAAAAGGAAATCCCTGAAGTAGTTGACAAGAATGGCCAGTGCGCTTCAAACTGCATGTGATACTCATACTTGTGAGCAAGAGAATGGTGCATGGGCCATGTTTAATGAGAGTCATCCGAGTATGGCAGAATTTTCTCCTGACGAAGTCAGCAACTCGAATCATACCAAGGGTGGTGTAACGAGACCAAATCCCAGACTTATGTCAGAAGAAAGTTACTCGTTTCTTGACGACATAAGACTCATGTTAGATGATGGGGATGGTCCTGGTAACTGTTCATGTTCAGGTGAAGTCGGTGAAGACAATGCTGCACTCAACAACCAGAATGTTCGTAATGACACTACAAAAAAAGGACAAGAAAACCGTTGTAGAGAAACATGGAATGCATCCATCGAACTTAAGTTCGAAGACCAGATTCGTGCCTTATACACGGCACTGATCGAAGGGGACCATACAAAACTCAAGCTATTACTAACGGACTATCAGGTTAATGTCAATCACATCTTTCAGACCGAGACCTTTATTAAAGCTCAGCATAAAGGTTGGCGACCGATTCATATTCTTTGTAAAACTGGAGATATAAAAGGGCTTAATTTTATTATTTCTCTGGGTGCTGATATCAAAGCGAAGGCTTTAAAGGGTTCTACTTCTTTGCATATCTGTTGTCAATACGATCATTTCGAATGTGTAAAATATCTACTTAAGCTTGATCACTCCTTGAAGGACGCCGCCAATGATGAAGGATTTACCCCTTTGCTCTTAGCAGTATCTAACTGTCACAAAGCTGGTAAAGACAGAACTTACTTCAACATTGTAAGACTTCTTGTTAATTCTGGGTGTAATGTTAACCAAAGTTCAGATTTACACGGTTCACCACTACAAGTTGCAATGTATGGGAAGAACAACGCTAAAGTCGTTCAGTTTCTTATTGATTCAGGAGCTGATATAAATGCCGAGAAGAATGACTCAACTCCACTGATAGCGGGCCTTAGCAGGACTACTATGTACAATAAAACTGCTGTGAAGTTACTTATTGATGCCGGTGTATCTGTCAATTATCAAACAAGGTATGGATTCTGTGCTCTTTCTTGTGCAGCAAGAAATAAAACTATCGGCAAAGGCTGTGTTCAACTTCTCTTCGATGCTGGGGCAAATCCAAATATTAGCATAGAAAACCGCGGACTTAATGCTTCTCTGACGACTTCTTGTTCCCCTCTGATGCATGCTGTAATTGCTGAAAACTATCGTGTAGCACGCATGCTGTTAGACCAAGGTGCAGATGTAAATGACCATAGTAATTCTGAACAAGTTTCACCTTTGTGTATGGCAGTACAGAGAGGGTCTAAAGAGATGGTTGATATGATGATCGAGTATGGTGCTGACGTCAATGATAAAACTATTGAAGGTGCTTTGCCGCTTCATTTCGCGATGGTTGCAAATAATCAGGTAATAACGAAACGTCTGCTGCAGCGGAACTGCAATATGGTGAATAAAAGTGTCCGTTTCCCTTTACCGGGTATTCCAGTTGTGTATAAAGCACAGACACCGTTCGAAATAGCATTTAATTTGGCAGATGAAAAGAACATTAAGCTATTGTGTTTGGCTGGATACCCAATATCAACAGTTCCTGAGAGCATGTCTGTAGCTACGCAGTCTAACGAAGAACTTTTGAAATGGTTGCATGAGTTTTGTTATAATCCTCGAACACTTATTCATTTATGCATAGTGTATATAAGAAAATTTTGTGGCTCTCGACTTTTTAAAGTTTTGGACAGCCTGGAATCTGAGAGAAAACTTCCACCTAAATTTATCGACTTGATATTGTTGAAGAACTTGCTAAATCACAATTAGGATAACATGCTCGTGTGATACATAGAGGATCTTACACGAGTGGTCATTTCATCTGATATTTATGAAACGAGCCTTTACGAGCCTTTGGCGAGTTTAATAAAATTCATATGAAATGACCACGAGTGTAAGATTCTGTTTATCATATGACCACTTTAAGTTGGATTTTATCGCCTTTGAATATGACATTTTTTTTCCCACAAATATGCATTGTTGACATGGACGTCGTCATGACGTTACTTAATCCTGCCAAAGTGTTATTACACGTGGGGCCGTTCGACGTTATCCGCTTCCGAGGGATCCGGCAAATGTTAATGCAATGAAATAACCATGGATGATCGTTGTTCTTGCATAACTTACGAATCCGACAGCAAATTTTGACGAAAATTCCCAAAAGCTCCATATAAATTCCATATAAACTCTTCAAATGCGACAGGCAAACCAAAATGGCGGCCAGTTCAGAATGTTGTTTACAATGACGTTGTCATGCAGTAACCCTCTGACGTCATCATAGAACCATAAAACGCCACGTTCAGGGCGATAACGATTCGTCGCTCAACGTAACGTAAACAAAGCAAGGCCCGTCTTGTAATATCAAAAGCTCGTCAACGTCAACGTCATTGTAAACAACATTCTGAACTGGCCGCCATTTTGGTTTGCCTGTCGCATTTGAAGAGTTTATATGGAATTTATATGGAGCTTTTGAGCGTTGTCGTCAAAATTTGCTGTCGGATTCGTATAAGATATGCAAGAACAACGATCATCCATGGTTATTTCATTGCATTAACATTTGCCGGATCCCTCGGAAGATATTTGAACATGAGGCCTAGCGGCCTCATGTTCAAACAGCTTCCTCGGGATCCGGCAAATGTTAATGCATGAAAAACCATGGTTGATCCCTATATTACAATGACGTTGTCATGCAGTGACGTCATTATAGAACCCTAAAACGCTACGTTCAGGGCGATAGCGTTACGTCGCTCAACGTAACGTAAACAAAGCAAGGCCCGTCTTGTGATATCAAAAGCTCAAAATCCATGTTCAAACGGCACGCGAATTTTATGATTTGAACATGGTTTTTACTGTTTAAGCACGGCTTTCGGTCCATTTGACAATGGTTTCAAACAGCCATGCGCATAGGTATTTATGCAAAAACGCGATATTAAAGATAACAGTCATTTTTAGGACGATTGTTTTACAATCGACCCAAAGTTATAAAGGTCAGAAACTGAATTCGGGATTTCTTTTCACGTGACTATCGATGATTTGGAGAACCAAGTTAACGTTTATTAATAGAAAATACTGAGTCGTGCTATTTTTATCGATGTTACATGTAGGTCAGAGCGTTTCATTTGGTAAAAAATATACCCAGATCAGACGGTGTTTGCTCAGCCGGCTGCTCAGGGTCTACACTGTTTGCTTTAAACACTGGTATTTAAGGTATAAGTCTCAGTTCAAATCAGTGCTGAAATATATAGCATTTCTACATACAGGATGTTCTTCGTGTTATTGCGTATTAATAAAGCCTGCCTCTCGGAACAACAAACAAGGTTATCCCTTACAACCCTTGAGCCCGGTACAGATACTGATGTGAAGGCTCTAAGCCAAGGTATCGGGATATATTGCCTACCATTCAGCTAGACGCCCTGTTAATAGAATGGACGTGTCCAACTTAAATGATGGAAGAGTGCACTCCAGAAACATAAGGGTGCGAGGCTTTGAGGGTAAATAAATCAAAGCACTGATAGCACTGACTGGCCGATTGTCTGAGTGCAGGCTATGAAAATAGTCATGAACGGGGGCTTGGACTGTTTCATTATATCCTTAAGTTCGCGTACCTAATGCAAACAGTGTAGACCCTGATTAGACGCCGCGTTCTGATCTAGGTCTACCCTGCTTGCCAAACCAAACATATGATTCCCGTCCAAATTTTACAGATAACTCTCTTACATGTATGCAAGACTCTGACCTCATAGTGGAACGCCGCCCCCGCCAATCGGGGTTGAAGAAATAGATGGGCTGCACGATGCTTCCACACAGAGCTGATACCGACCGCACATGAGAACTGGTAATCCGCTTAGAACGTCTAAGCCTGCTTATAAACCCTATTGGTTTCATTGGGCGATAGGGACTGAGATGGTATTTCATCTCAATGTCGGGTAAAAGTCCCACAAAATTGGAAGCAACGTCTCCAAAATGACCTAAATAGTGTTGACGGGGACGTTAAACCTCAAATCAAACAAAATCAAACAAATCATAGTGGAACAAATAACGCGGCTGTTTTGGGCTCGACTGTTTGACAATCGACATTTAGAATGTGCGGTAGGATAAACCTGACAGATATATCTTTTATATAATTCCCTTACAATCTCAATCAGGTTGATTTCAATAAATTAAAAATTGATATAAATCTACTTATTCTACTCAAAATCACCTTTTTCCATTTTTTTTTTTTTTTTTTTTTTTTTGCTTTTCAACCGCACACTGCAACAGCGAAAATCGCGGATTTGTTTGGTGCGTGTTTTTTCATTATTTAATGCATCATATATCTGACGTCATAATAAACAAAACATGCGTTGTTTCATTTTGCCATGCGTTCCGTTTTGCCCCGGTCTCCCTTACCCCTCGCTGCGGGAAACCCAATACTCATGTTTGTTTGATTTGAGGTTTGACGTCCCCTAATCAGTATATAGGTCGTATTGGAAACGTTGCTTCCAATTCTGTGGGACTTTACCCGACATTGAGATGAAATGACATCTCAAGCCCTGCTGTTCAATGAAATCAATAGGTTTTTTTTTGTACAAGGATGGTCCGCTTGCAAGGTTTAGACCCTCTAAGCGGTTTACCAGAAACCAGGTGCGGTTGGTTTCAGCTATGCATGCAAGCGCCATGCACCCCATTTACCAAGGTAAATGTTGTTCTACAACTGAAACACACACCAATAAGAAAGATGCTGGGTTTTGCATTCGTGTTTATTTTCGATATCTATAGGCTTCTGACATAGGAATTGAGATATTCCTCAAGAAAGAACCAGAGAAGTGAAACAACTTTTATCAATATATTCTAGACAGGGTTATCCTTTGGAAGCAAGGAATACACCGCAGAACTGGAAAATATGGAGTTTACAGGTTTTCTGCGCCAGACTAGCTAGTATCGGCCAATTAGGCCTCATCAGTGACCCTCATAAATTTTCAAAATTCCAAAATGGAATTAATGTTCCCAAAGGACAAGAAAATATAAACTACACTATGATGTAGGGCAGGGAGACTTTTTACGGCCACCACACATTCCCAGACACCAGCTGTAGTGTCTAGAAAATGTTACCTTTGGAAGCAAGACGGAAGTTGCTCAAAATGCTTTCGACATAAAGGGTCTGATATATAGGCTTTCTGAAACATTACCACACGTATAGTATCTATTGTAGGGATTACTTTCGAGTCCGTCTTAGTTGTCTATCCGGTATGCAAAGATATGTATTTTTGAGGGATATTTTCTCTTGAAAATTATTTACATCTCCGCTGCAAGATTTGTACAGTTCATTGTTGTACATGCATTTAATTTGAGTTTATATTACTTAATAAATACAGACATATGCATGCATGTATATTGTTTGTATCATTCTAACATTGATAGTACTTTGCATATATCTTTATGGACTTTACGGCCTTCTACATTCTTTTTTTACTATTATGCGCATAGATAATTCATTGCGAAGTTTTTCCTTTTTTTGCATTCGTATACCAACATCTATGTGTCAATCTTTGCCTATAATATATAAAAAAAAACATATGAGCACACGAAAATATGCAAGGCAATGCGCACGAAATGCATGTTAATCATTTTCATTCAAATTTTTCATTGTATAAAAGTCAACATTGCTGAATAGGCTATCTACAGTAAACGGCAAACAGCCATTTTAACGTTTTTTGGCTATTAATAAATATAACAGATAACCAGTGCTTCAGCTGAAGTGCACGACCCGCCGGATGCTTTTAGCTTTATGAGTGTTACCATATATGGGTTTGGCGTCCATTTTGGTCATGTGACCTGGACCTAAAACGGTTCCCCCAATAAATGCGCCTTATCGTAAGGAGCAAAAATATATCTTATACTTTAGTACTGTATTCTGAATCGTTTGCAGGATAAAATGCATTCTCACTTTTCCAATACAAAAGCATATGTGTCAAAGTTTGACCTAGGCACAAAGAAGGTCAAGGTCAACACAGGGTCACCATTTTAGCAATTTATGATGGGCCTACGTCCCAGATGCTATTTATCAAGTTTCGTGGAAATCTGCCCAGTGGTTCTGGAGAAGACTATTTTTGAAGGGTTTTTACCATATATGGCTTGGCGGCCATTTTGGTCATGTGACCTGGACCATGAGCACATTTTGGTTTCCCCCATCCCATAGAGGCTCCATATGAAATTTGACTTCAATCGGCCCAACGGTTTCCGAGGAGAAGCAGTTCGAAAATTTTCACATTTTTCGCCTCGGCGAGGCTATACTAAATGAACTGTAATATTTCGCAAATTCATTGGTCAGATCTCATTGATATATATCAGTATGCCAAAAATTGTTTAAATATTCCAAGCGGTTAAGTCACTATCACCAATTTTCACAAACGGGTTACGGACGGACAGACAGACAGACCATATATGGCTTGGCGGCCATTTTGGTCATGTGACCTGGACTCCATGAGCAAATTTTGGTTTCCCCCATCCCATAGAGGCTTCATATGAAATTTGATTTCAATCGGCCCAACGGTTTCCGAGGAGAAGCAGTTCGAAAATTTTCACATTTTTCGCCTCGGCGAGGCTATACTAAATGGAATGTAATATTTCGCAAGATCATTGGTTAGAGCTCATTGATATCTATCAGTATGCCAAAAATTGTTTAAATATTCCAAGCGGTTAAGTCAATATCACCAATTTTCACAAACGAGTTACGGACGGACCCAAAGAAGGTCAAGGTCAACCCAGGGTCACCATTTTAGCAATTTATGATGGGCCTACGTCCAAGATGCTATTTATCAAGTTTCGTGGAAATCTGCCCGGTGGTTCTGGAGAAGACTATTTTTGAAGGGTTTTTACCATATATGGCTTGGCGGCCATTTTTGTCATGTGACCTGGACCCCATGAGCAAATTTTGGTTTCCCTATCCCATAGAGGCTCCATATGAAATTTGACATCGATCGGCCCAACGGTTTCGAGGAGAAGCAGTTCGAAAATTTTCACATTTTTCGCCTTGGCGAGGCTATACTAAATAGAATGTAATATTTCGCAAGTTTATTGGTTATATCTCATTGATATCTATCAGTATGCCAAAAATTGTTTAAATATTCCAAGCGGTTAAGTCACTATCAACAATTTTCACAAACGGGTTACGGACGGACAGACTCACAGACTGACAGAATGACAAAATGACACGGTGATGGGGCACTCTTAGAAATCAACCGACTTCAGTCGGTTGCTTTTTCTGCGGGTCGTGCAACTAGGAAAAGAACGAACACAATTGAGGCTTCTTACACTTAAGAGGGAACGGTCCCCGACAATTTGGATTCCATTAAATACCTTGGAGTGACTATCTCACATGTACTCATATTAGCAACAGAATATCTGGCGCCTTGAGGCAAAATCTTTATCAATGCCCCAAAGATGTAAAAGAAGCAGCATAAAATGGACTCGTTTTCACCATCTTGGATTATGGCAATTGTGTCTCGGACCCCCATAGAATTCAGGAAGAAATTGAAAAAAGTCTAGAATAGGGCAGCTGGATTTGTTGCGGGCAAGTGCAGCTTTGAAACTGGGCCTGTGACTGGAATACCGAAAAACTTAGGATGGGAGTCTCTCAAGAAAAGGAGGAGAAACAGAAGGCTTATACTCTTGTACAAAGACAAAAAGAGTGCTTCCGGCATTCAAACAGATGACCTTATCCACCCAATTAGGAGCGGAGAAAGCATCACTCTGTCAGGTGCCCTCTGTAAGAACTGACATCTACAAGGAATTCTTTTTGCATCGGACTATTAGAGAATGGAATGCACTTCCAGTTTCGGTTATTTCATCCGCGGAAGGTGCAAAGGATAATGTAGCTAAGTTTGCTTCTTTGGCGAGAGATAGGGACTAACTTCCATTTACACTGGTTCTTGTGAATGAATGTCATTTGACTTGTCACCAGTGACAAAAAAAAAAAAAAAAAAATACATTTTCCCTGAAATAACAGGCCTAATTTCATTTAGATACTATATCCAGCCTTCTAACAGCGAGGGAAGAAAAAAAATGTTCAAATGGTCCAGGTCACACGACCGAGTTGGTGGTCATAAAAACCTTAAAAAGTCTTCTTATCCATAACCACTGGGAAGATTGCCTTGAAGTTTGGTATGTAGTATATGGGGACTAAGTACTGCCATGTTTGTAAAGAATATGACCCTAGGTTGACCTTGACTTGACCTACTTTACGCAAAGGTCAAATTTGGTTCCCTAGGCTTTTCAATGGGAAAAAGTAAGACAATGATTTTATTTTTGAAAATATTGTGGTCTGTGACATGAGAATAGGTACAAAATGAATGTCTATGAATGCTAAAAGTCAAGGTCATTCGGCAAGCTCGGCCCAAAGCCTAAATACTTTTTCTCTGAAACCACTGTGTAGCTAAGTTTACCTCTATGATGAGAGCTAGGGACGAACTTCCCATCACAGGTCCTGGTGTATGAATGTCATTTGACGTGTCACCAGTAACAATTCTGATTCTGATTCTATTAGTTTCATTTAGACAATGACAATGGTTTATTTGCACTAATAAACACACATTCACAATGAATGGTAATGGCAAGCCTGTAAAACAAAGTACATTAATTTAAACATGAAAAGTCAATCCAAATGAAGCAATGATGATAATGATCATAATTGTATTTGAAATCAAGGAGAAGTTACTTATAACAAACTTTCACGTGTTTCAATAAGAGATCTCATGTATTTAATTAACATTTTTATAAGAGTAATATTTTTACTATTTAGGAGGCAATAACATTTACTAGAAGCTCTTGCAGAGTAAGTATCAATGCTATTAATACCCATTTGATTTAGCTTAAGAAGTCTTCACGAAGCTGCCTGTATGCCGTACATTCCAGCAAGAAATGATCTTCATTTTCCACTGATCCCATACTGCATACAGTACATGTCCTATGTAGTCTGGAAATATTGTTATGTCTGCCTTTTTCTATGGCAAGATTGGGAGCACTTATTCGAAGATTGGCCAAAACAGACCTTTCAGACCTATATATACAGCCTTCTAACATTAGGATCGAGAGCAGAACAGCAACTTGATTCCAAAGACAAATTTGTGTCTTCTCTTTATTTTTCTTTTCTTATCTTCTCCCTTTGTCTGGTTGATATGGGGTGCCATTTTACTATTTAATCCGTATTTATAGATATCCATAAATCGAATTATGGATATCCATAATTCGATTAATGGATATCATTAATTCAAATCGATTTATGGATATCCATAATTTGATTTATGGATATCCATAATTCGAATTATGGATATCCATAATTCGATTTATGGATATCCATTATTCCTCCGATTTACGGATATCCCTAATTAGAATTATGGATATTGATAATTCGATTTATGGATATCCATAAATCAGATCGATTTATGGATATCCATAATTGGAATTATGGATATCCATAAATCACCACCAAAGCTTTTGGTTTAATGATTTCTCCCTAAGACACGTGATTGTTTATTGTAAAAAATCTTCAAAATCTTCAAGGTCTTCATCATCGCTGGAAGATGATGGCCAGTCAAAGGGACCTCTCTGTCGTGCAGCCTTTTCAGCCCGTAAGGCCTCCAAAACAACGGACGCCAGACGCGGGTTCGACTCCCGCCGGGGTCGGCAACATTCTTTCGTGGAGATTGATCATGAAATCGTTTCTACGGTCATTCTCTCCCTTCCGCTGATTCAAGAAGGGCAGTTGTCAGTTTCTGGCGAAAAACTGTGCACTGTACTGGTTAACGGCTTACGTATAAGCCTGCCCAGGAAAGTGTTGATAGGTAAACTGACCGGCTCAAAAATGACCTAAATAGTGTTGAATGGGCCGTATAACTCCAATACAAACAAACAAAACTATTTGGTAGAATCTCCAAACTTAGTAATCTCAAAATTAAACCAGAGAGACTAGACTAGCTAAACGTTTATACACTATTCATTTTAATGCAAAAGATGATTTCAATTTCATATTATCCATTTTAACGCCTAGTTGCTAGGCTAGGTGTAACACGGACTTGTGAAAGTGATGTGTAAATTTTTTGATGACCCCGAAACAAAACTACCCTTCTTTAATCAGCGGAAGGGAGAGAATGACCGTAGAAAAGACTGCATGATCAATCTTCACGAAAGAATGTTGCCGACCCTGTCAGGTATCGAAACCGCGTCCTCCTGATCATCAGTCAGACGCGCACCCGACTGAGCGACCGAGGCGGCATTGAGATGTCATTTCATTTCAGTGAAGGCTTAATGCCCAACATAATTGGAAGCAACGTCTCCAAAATACCCTAAATAGTATTGAAGGGGACGTTAAACCTTAAATCAAACAAATCATATCTCTCCCACACAATAGGGGCACCACTAAGCCTACCCTACATTACCTCCATCTCCATCCAAGCTTTTATTACACACCTAAATCGGAAACCTGACGGAAATAGTCGTTTTTTTGCAAAGGGAGCAGTCATTATTCATTAGGTTTATTTGCAGAGGAGAATTATGGATATCCATAATTCGAATTAAGGATATCCATGATTCGGATTTATGGATATTCATATTTCGATCTAAATTAATGATATCCATAAATCGATTATGGATATCCATAATTCGATTTATGGATATCCATAATTCGATTTATGGATAAACATAATTTGATTTATGGATATCCATAAATCAGCCGAATAATGGATATCCATAATTCGATTTATGGATATCAATAAATCGAATAATGGATATTCATTATTCGATTTATGGATATCAATAATTCAGCTCGATTCATGAATATCCATAATTCGAATTATGGATATCCATTATTATTTATGGATATCCATAAATTCGAATTATGGATATCTATAATTCGAATTATGGATATCCATAAATAATAATGGATATCCATAATTCGAATTATGGATATCCATAAATAATTATGGATATCCATAAATAATTATGGATATCCATAAATAATTATGGATATCCATAAATACGGATTAAATAGTAAAACGGCGCCCCATACTGTCTGGTTGATATGGGGTGCCATTTTACTATTTAATTCATATTTATAGATACCCATAGTTCGATTTATGGATATCCATAATTCGAATTATGGATTTCCATAAATCAGCCGAATAATGAATATCCAATTCGAATTATGGATTTCCATAAATCAGCCGAATAATGAATATCCATAATTCGAATTATAGATATATCCATTAATCCAACTATGGATATCCATAATTCGATTTATTCATATCATTAATTCAGATCGATTTATGGATATCCATAATTCGAATTATGGATATCACTTATTCAATTTATGGATATCAATAAATCAAAATATGGATATCTAATATTCCGCATAATAATGGATATCCATAATGCGAAATATGGATATCCATAAATCGGTCTGAATTAATGATATCCATTTTTCGAATTATGGATATCCATTATTCACCGAAAAAGCCTTTGGTTACAGTAATTAATTATTGTATTTAGTTGCAAAGAAGAATTAAGGCTATCCATAAATCGAATTATTGATATCCATAAATGGACCGAATTACGGATATCTATCATTCGAAATAATGATATCCATATTTCGAATTATGGATATCCATAAATCGATCTGAATTTATGATCTCCATAAATCGAATTATGGATATCCATAATATTAGATTTATGGACAACCAAAATTCGAATTAATGATAATCATAAATTAGTCGAATAATGGATATCCATAATTCGAATTATAGATATCCATTCCACAATTCAATAATTCGAATTATAGATAGCTATCCATAAAAATTATGGATATCTATTCACCATACATTATTTGCTGGCTCCGAGCTTGCAGATTTTCAATATTGGAAAAACATGTAACCAGACTCCCCTGACCTTTCAAGGTCTGGGGGATCTGGTTACCTGTTTTTTCAACACTTATAGCAAACACACGAAGTGTTTGCTTTACTGTAGAGAGGCTGGAACAATATACTTAGGCACCCAAATCTCGCCTGGAATCTCGTTCAATTTCTCGCGACAATCCGCCATCTTTACAGAGTTCATGAGAATTGTATTCACATCCAAAAATTGCTTCTCAAAACCAAAAGGAGTCAAGTCCCAATACAAAAGAAACACAAACAAGAGGGCCCAATGGCCCTATATCGCTCACCTGTGTACCAGAAAATCATTAGTGTAGGAGACCAATTGACATTGCTTCATACTAAATATCTAAGCTCAGGCAAAGCGGTGTCCATGCTTATTCACCCTACTGGTTTCAATGGGCGACAGGGCTTGAGATGTAATTTCATCTCAATGTCTGGTAAAAGTCCCACAAAATTGGAAGAGACATCTCCAAAATGACCTATACAGTGTTGTCGGGGATGTAAAACCTCAAATCAAACAAAATCTGTGCCTTATGGTTTTGGAGAAAAAGATTTTTTTAAAGTTTTTTTCCAGTATAAGTCTATAGAAGCTAATGAGCCCTGGGGCTTGGCCAATTTTGACCCAAAGGGCACGGTTGGCAGGATTTATGTAGGCGACCATTTTGTGTTGCTATATACTAAATATCTAAGGTCTGTACTTCATGGTTTCAAAGAAGATGTTTGTTTGAAGCTTTTTTTCCATTATAAGTTTGTTGGAGTTAAGGGGCCACAGGATTTGGACTCCAGGGGCATGATTGGCAGGATTATTGTAGGCGACCACTCGACATTGCTACATGCTAAATACCTAAGCTCTAAGGGTTTCAGAGAAGAAGATTTTTGAAGATTTTTTTCCCCATTTTAAGTTGTTTTTTTTTTTTCTTTTTTTTTTTTTCATTATAAGAGCCCTGTGGTTTCAGAGAAGAAGATTTTTGAAGTTTCTCCAATTGTAAGTCTATGGAAGCTAAAGAACCCTGGGGTGGGGCCAATTTGGATCCCAGGGGCAAAACTGGCAGGATTTATGTAGGTGGCCACTTGACGTTGCTACATACTAAAAATCTAAGCTCTGGGCCTTATGGTTTCATAGAAGAGATTTTTTAAGTTTTTTTTTCCATTATAAGTCTATTGGAGGTGATGAGCTCAGGCGTGGCAAATTTTGACCCCAGGGGCAGGGTTAGCAGGATTTATGTAGCTGGCTATTTTATGTTGCTAGATACTAAATATCTAAGTTCTGTGCTTCACAGTTTCTGAGAAGAAAATTTTTGAAGCTTTTTTCCATTATGAGTCTATGGGAGCTAAGGGGCCTCGGGGCATGGCCCATTTGGACCCCAGGGGCATGATTAGCAGAAAATATGTAGGTGACCACTTGCCGTTGCTACATGCTAAATATCTAAGCTCTGGGCCCTGTGGTTTCAGAGAAGAAAATTTTTGAAGTTTTTTTTTCCATTATGAGTCTATGGGAACTAAAGGGGGTCCCAGGGTGTGGCCCATTTGAACCCCAGGGGCAGGATTTATGTAAGTGACCACTTGTCATTGCTACATGGTAAATATCTAAGCTCTGGGCCTGTGGTTTCAGAGAAGAAGATTTTTGAAGCTTTTTTCCATGATGAGTCTATAGGAGCTAAAGGGGCCCCGGGGCGTGGCCCATTTGGACCCCACGGGCATGATTGGCAGGATTTATGTAGGTCACCACTTGCCATTGCTACATGCTAAATATCTAAGCTCTGGGCCCTGTGATTTCAGAGAAGAAGTTTTTTGCAGTTTTTTTTTCATTATGAGTCTATATGAGCGAAGGGGCCCCGGGGCGTGGCCTTTTTGGACCCCAGGGGCATGATTGGCAGGAATTATGTAGGTGACCACTTGCCGTTGCTACCTGCTAAATATCTCAGCTCTGGGCACTGTGGTTTCAGAGAAGAAGATTTTTTAAGCTTTTTTCCATTATGAGTCTATGGGAGCAAAGGGGCCCCGGCGCGTGGCCCGTTTGGACCCCAGGGGCATGATTGGCAGGAATTATGTAGGTGACCAATTGCCGTTGCTACATGCTACATATCTAAACTCTGTGCCCTGTGGTTTCAGAGAAGAAGATTTTTGAAGTTTTTTTTCCATTATGAGTCTATGTGAGCTAAAGGGCCCCGGGGTGTGGCCCATTTGGACCCTAGGGGCATGAATGGCAGGATTTATGTAGGTGACCACTTGCCGTTGCTACATGCCAAATACCTCAGCTCTGGGCCCTGTGGTTTCAGAGAAGAAGATTTATGAAGCGTTTTTCCATTATGAGTCTATAGGAGCTAAAGGGCCCCGGGGCGTGGCCGTTTAGACCCCAGGGGCTTGATTGGCAGGAAATATGTAGGTGACCACTTGCTGTTGCTACATGCTAAATATCTCAGCTCTGGGCCCTGTGGTTTCAGAGAAGATTTTTGAATCTTTTTCCATTATGAGTCTATGTGAGCTAAGGGGCCCTGGGCGTGACCCATTTGGACCTCACGGACATGATTGGCAGGATTTATGTAGGTGACCACTTGCCATTGCTACATGCTAAATATCTAAGCTCTGGGCCCTGTGGTTTCAGAGAAGAAGATTTTTGAAGCTTTTTTCCATTGTGAGTCTATATGAGCTTAGGGGCCCCGGGGCGTGGCCCTTTTGGACCCCAAGGGCATGATTGGCAGGAATTATGTAGACGACCACTTGCCGTAGCTACGTGCTAAATATCTAAACTCTGGGCGCTGTGGGCGTGACCCATTTGGACCTCACGGACATGATTGGCAGGATTTATGTAGGTGACCACTTGCCATTGCTACATGTTAAATATCTAAGCTCTGGGCCCTGTGGTTTCAGAGAAGAAGATTTTTGAAGCTTTTTTCCATTGTGAGTCTATATGAGCTAAGGGGCCCCAGGGCGTGGCCCTTTTGGACCCCAAGGGCATGATTGGCAGGAATTATGTAGACGACCACTTGCCGTAGCTACGTGCTAAATATCTAAGCTCTGGGCCCTGTGGTTTCAGAGAAGATTTTTTAAGCTTTTTTCCATTTTGAGTCTATGAGAGCAAAGGGGCCCTGGCGCGTGGCCCATTTGGAACCCAGGGGCATGATTGGAAGGAATTATGTAGGTAACCAATCGCATTTGCTACATGCTAAATATCTAAACTCAGGGCCCTGTGGTTTCAGAGAAGAAGATTGTTGAAGCTTTTTTTCCATTATGAGTCTATGGAAGCTAAGGGGCCCGGGGCGTGGCCCATTTGGACTCTAGGGGCATGATTGGCAGGATTTATGTAGGTGACCACTTGCCGTTGCTACATGCCAAATACCTCAGCACTGGGCCCTGTGGTTTTAGAGAAGAAGATTTTTGAAGCTTTTTTCCATTATGAGTCTATAGGAGTTGAAGGGGCCAGGGGCTTGGCCCATTTGGACCCAGGGGCATGATTGGCAGGAATTATGTAGGTGACCAGTTGCCGTTGCAACATGCTAAATAGCTAAGCTCTGGGCCCTGTGGTTTCTGAGAAGAAGATTTATGAAGCTTTTTGTTCCATTATGAGTCTATGGGAGCGAAGGGGTCCTGGGGCGTCGCTAATTTGGAACCGAGGGGCATGATTGGCAGGATTTATGTAGGTGACCACTTGCCCCTGCTATATGCCAAATATCTCAGCTCTGAGCCCTGTGGTTTCAGAGAAGAAGATTTTTGAAGCTTTTTTCCATTATGAGTCTATAGGAGCTAAAGGGCCCCGGGGCGTGGCCCGTTTGGACCCCTTGGGGCATGATTGGCAGGAATTATGTAGGTGACCACTTGCCGTTGCTACATGCTAAATATCTAAGCTCTGGGCCCTGTGGTTTCTGAGAAGAGGATTTTTGAAGCTATTTGTTCCATTGAGTCTATTGGAGCGAAGGGGCCCCAGGGCGTGGCCAATTTGGACCCCAGGGGCATGATTGGCAGGAATTATGTAGGTGACCACTGGCCGTTAATACATGCTAAATATCTAAGCTCTGGGCCCTGTGGTTTCAGAGAAGAAGATATTTTAATTTTTTCCCATTGTAAGTCTATGGGAGCTATATGTTGCCATGGCAACCAGAATTCAAATCTGGTCAGCCCAAAAACCTTATGCAGCCTTTCCCCCACCTGATGATGCTTCTCATGAAATTTGATCAAGATTGACCATGGGGTATAAGAGATATACTTATTTGAAATTGTTTACGGACGCACGCACGCACACACGCACGCACGCACGCACGACGGACAAAAAGTGTTCACAAAAGCTCATCTTGTCACTACGTGACAGGTGAGCTAAAAAGCGTCGAAATAATTTTTAAAAGCTCCGCATCAAACGCTGAAGTTTGATCGCGGGAAAATTCGAAACTACGTCGCACTGAGCCGAAAATGTTAGCCGGTTAAAATCAAGCACCGCGCTTGGACCAACGAGTTACCGGAGCATTTACCGAAGCATTTACCGGAGTGGAAAGCGCTTCTCGTCTCGCCAAGCAATTACAACTTTTAACAAATTATTACTCGGGTATAAAATTTAGCCCTGGGAATAGCAATATTTGGTGACCTGCGGATTTCTACCTTCGAGAGACCGTTTCATCAAACGCTGAAGTTTTGTCGCGGGAAAGTTTCGAAACTACGTCACGCATTTAGATGAAATGAAACGTACCGCACTGAGCCGAAAAGGTTAGCCGGTAAAATCCAGCACCGCAATTCGTCCCAAGAGCTACCGGAACATTTACCGAAGCATTTACCGGAGCTTCTCGGTTGGGAGGAAATTGCTTCTCGGGTCAAGCAATTTAAACTTTTCAGAAACATTCAGGGGTGTAGAATAAAGCCCTGGGAATAGTAAGAGACACGGTGAGCTACCTGGCTACCTGTGGATTTCTATCTTCTTAAGATTTACAAAATGATGATGAGCCCCAAATCCATAGCATAACGCTAGTGCTTCAGGATACTTTAGTGTCCATGCTGCAAACTTACTGAGTCACCCTTTCTAATTTTATTCCCATGAAGTGCACACAGGACTAACATTGGAGCATCATCATACTAAGGTTATGTGCATATCGGCGGTGAAGGTCAAACCATTGTTTTGGGTTTAATGACACGTCAACCCTGGTTAGTCATTTTGAGACGTCTCCCAGAAAATGGGACTAAAGAGATAGAAGAAGTAGTAGAGGAGATGACAGGTGGGGGGGGGGGATTTGGAGAAAGGGGTAAAAGAATAAAAGTGTACAAACAGAAGAAGTAACAACGCTCCCCCTCTACCCCTACCTGCTGCAAGGACAGCAGGCCTTGCCTAACTGTAAGTCAGTATCAGTTGGACTCCCGTCACCTTTGCCTCACAACAGAACATGTCAAAAACTTTTAAAAACAGTTTTATGTAGTTCAGGGAAGATCCCTTTTGAAGCCCTCAAGGATCCCAGAAGTGGCAATATTCTGTGAAAGTTGGTCCTTAAGTGTGATGCCCGTGCCGATGAAGGAGAGTTGAAGAAGATGTCGGTCCATATACTCCGGGGAGTATCCCCTAATGTTCGCCGCTTTTGGGTCGGAGAACCTGCAAGCATGGATGTCCACTTAGCCCAGAGATACATGTAGATCATGCCCTCAGTGCTGATGAGTTTGCCGGCCAAGGTGCTGTATCACTTGGGAGGTAATGCCGGTTGTGTGGTAGTCATCTCTGACAAACCAAGGTGCTCGCCTTGGCACCGTCTCGAGCTGCTGGATACTGTATGTGGGCCCCATAATGATGGGCATAATCCAGGATACGTCTAATCATGGCCTCTACCATCAGGCTTCAACATCCTCAGACCAGCTGGTTATCTCCCTTCCAGAGAAACGCCAGGCTGCTGTTTGCCTTTTTACATGTGCATCAAAATGGATTCCCATGACATGTTTCTGACATAAATGTTGCCCAGGTACTTGAAAGTCTTTAAGATTGACAGTTCATGGCTGTGTATCTTTAACATGTAAGTTGCTCCAAATCTTCGACCTGGTTTCCTGATCATTTTCTTCACTTATATTCTCCATTTTGTTACCCTGACTGTCGCACACTTGGTTGGAAGACTTTTGATAGTCCGTATTCCATTAAAGGCATTGCTGTAGTCTGTCAAGACCCCTCTGAAGTGTCCAGTATCAGTCATGCTTGAGACCTTGTGATATAAAAGGTTGACATTAGCAAAGAGCTGAACTACATGGCTAACTTTCTGTGGCAGATCATTTATGCATGGGAAGAACAACAAAGGTCTGAGCATGACACCTTGAGGGACACCGGATACAGCTGGAGCAATCGTGGTAATCAAGGCTGTGACCAGGTCTGGTTAACCCATATTGGTCAGGAAGCTCTGGATCCACACACACACACACTCCCCCTTTTATTTTGTTAAGATAAGATAAAATAAGATTTATTTAAAGTCGGCAAGATATGAACAATAGATCATAAGCTCTGTATGAGCTTTTGAACCGACTGCTTTAACAAAGGTATATGGTTAACATAGTGTAAGGCAGCTGTTTGGTAAAAGAATTGGTTAGTTAAAATAACAAAGATATCAATTTCGACAGAGTTGCCCAGGGGGGTGCATACCCTCCCGAGCAACTTGGCGACATTAAACTCAATACACAATTAAACAAGCATGCATTTAAACATACAGATGGGAAGCAGAATTGACATTAGCACATAGACAAAGTATTAAGTAAGATAAGCATAAAATAAGCTTAAGATAATAATAGTCACATATAATAAGATCACATACATAGCTTAGACATATACAAATAAGCACACAGACTAAGGATAAAAACAGTTACCTGGCAGAAAAAAAGCTAAACTCTACCCAAGGTAGGGGTACAATCATGTTGATCCCCAGCTGTACGGACAGTCCACACTCGCCGGTGATCAAACATGACACACTACTTGCATGCATAATACACAAAAGCTAAGCATAGGAACACAAAACAAGAATTTGCATATGCAGACCAGACTGTGAGAACCTAGGGACTTAATATTTTATATCACAGGCAGAGCATTTACAATTTTTACCATTCCAGCGGGAGATAAGAGATTTAAATTTATTAAAATCAGTTGCAGTTCTAAAAGAATCTGGTAAGGAGTTCCACAGTACTGGGGTTGCATAGCGAAAAGACTTCTTACCGTGCCTTGAAGACTTTACCTGGGGGATCTGTAATATATTAGAATATATAAAATTATAAACATTTTCCATTTTAACTAAAAGATCACTTAAAACTGGTGGGGCTAAATTATTTAAAATTTTGAAAGTTTCTATTGCCATGGTCCTTATGCGTCTTATATGCAAGGCAGGCAGATTTGCTCTGGCCAGCAGCTCATCATAGGTCCTAGAATAATCCTCATAAACCAAACGCAGAGCCCTTTCCTGAATTTTCTCAATTTTGTCGATGTTCTTTTTGGAACAGAAGTGCCATGCCAGGGGATAGAAATTAAAATTCGAAAGAATGAAATATGGTCATTTTACTAAGATTGCAAAGATTGTTCCCCAGTCTTTTCAGAATGTTGAGCTGCTGACCAGCTTTTTTGCATATATTTTGAATATGAGTGTCAAAGGACAAATTAAAATCTATGTATTTGTTTAGCCATAGCAGGGTTGCCATCCCCATACCCAACTCCGTGACCCCTCTCTCTAGACCCTCCAGAACTTCTCATTCTCAGGCATTCCAGCAAATACATACAAAAACAGACTATCACAAGTACTCTTTTTTCCCCAGAACTATTGTCCACTGGAATGCCTTGCCCCCTGACGTTGTCACCCTGTCCGGCCCTGAGTTCAGTCTGGCTGTAAGCCAGATTGAACATGTCTCACCATAGTACTCTTGCCCTGTTTTTATCTATTTTTAACATTTCTTTTCTGTCTTTTATGCTTCTACTACACTTTTAACCTTCTTGGCGGTTGACGCGCGTCAAAGTCTATGTCCCCGCGAGGGGTTTGACTATACGGGAGATAGATAGATAGATAGATAGATAGATAGATAGCCAAATATGACCAACTCAGTATATGAAGATAGATAGGGGTGTTACCCTGTAAATTAGTGTGTTTGCTCAAAAGGCAGTGCCTTTATTTCACATTAATCTTCAGACTAGGAACCAGCAGATAATGCAAATAAGGTGAATAAGTAAAACGACGACCCCGTTTAGACCGGCTTACGCCATACAAAATTGACGTATACATTGGTAAACAAACAAGCGTCAGTATTTACATTTTGCGGGAAGTCTGAATTACATTTTTGACAACAACAACATTTGTGACATTCGCAAGACAACATGTACGACGACTTTGATGACATTTACGCTGATGAGTTAGATGCACTTGATCAACATGACGGTAAGTTATTGTGCTGGATAGCAAGGTTAAATAAATATGATCAGATGATGTAGCCCGGTGTTATGTATTCTCGCGGTACTTAAGACAGAAAATAATAAGTTAAATAATATTGAAACATAAGCTCAATCAATAATGCTTAATTCTCTTAGCTTGTCATCTAATTTACTTTTCAAGCAAACCATATTTCCAGTCCGTTCATGTTCAGAAGAAAGCAGCATTGCGAAAGGGCTGGCATTTAACTGTAATGGGTTAATGGTGGTAAGGACTGGAGGGTGGCAATATAGTACCGCCCCTTTGTATTGATTGGAATTTACACCTACCAGATACGATTTATTCCGTAAATTAAAATACATTATAGCAGACCATTCACGGAATAAATCGCAAATCAATACAAAAGGGCGGTACTATGTTGCCACCCTCCAGTCCTTACCGCCATTCACCCATTACAGTTGAATGCCAGCCATTGCGAAAGACAGTAACTGCTCCTCCGCCATTTTGAAAGGAGAGTCATGTGATCTCGCGTTAATTATAATATTTTGTCAGGCGGAAGCGCTCATTGGATAGTCATGGTCTCGAAACAATTCTAACCATTGACCTCATTATGCACATGACCTAGGCCGGCTTACGTCATGAGATCGTATTTATTTTTGAATGAATATGGGAACTCTGAAGGAGATGGGTATACATGCTAGTAATACTGATGATGTTCATATTGTGTATAAAATGATGTCACATTGAAAACTTGCCTTCAACATGTTTAAATGATACATTTCACAAATCTAAGTGTGTCAACGGAAGCGTGACCCTCTGTGACAGGCATTATCCAATGAAAACATTCGCTAGACGGCGCAGCACTTTGTTATGACCGAAAAATACAATCAACGCGAGATCACATAAACCGCGAGAATACATTGCGCCACTATAATTAGGGAGCAACTTTAGAATCTGTCCGCCACTTCATATTACCTAACCCTAACCCTTACCCAATGACCTGACTAACCTAACCCTAACCTAGCCCTAACCCTAACCTAACCCTAATATCAGTGACCTATTCCTAACCCTAACCCTAACCGCCAGTGACCTTCTCCTAACATGCTAAGGTCAGTAAACAGTGGCGGACAGATTCTAAAGTCTAGCCGGACTTTTACCCGACATTGAGGTGAAATGACATCTCAAGCCCTGTCGCCCAATGAAACCAATAGGGTTTATTTGCATGGACGGTCCACCTCACACCGCGGTTCCTGGACAGGCTTAGATCCAATAAGCGGTTTACCAGTACTAAGGTGCGGGCCGGATTCAGCTCTGCGTGGAAGCATCCTGGTGTAAGAATGTCACTTGACGTGTCACCAGTAACAATTCTGATTCTGATGCAGCCCATATATTTCTTCAAAGTGTAGTGAAATCTCCCCGGTACCGTACATCGAGAAGTACCAGGACCGGTAGTTACTGGGAATGGTGACAGGACATCTCGGCCCCTAACAAACTCGGTCCCTGACAAACTCGGCCCCTAGCAAACTCGGCCCCTACAAACTTGGCCCCTGACAAACTCGGCCCCTAAAATTAGAATATGTATATATTAGTGTTGGAATTGACTTATTATCAAAATATTATACATATTTTAATGTACATATGCCTAATTATCTTTTGATCTCATTTTGATGAAATTATGAGTAACCCATCTCACATGAGTTAAATGAACCTAATGCCGTTGATTGAACCAGTGTATGACACGCTGCTGTGGGTCCACTGTCACTCACCTTCCGATGTAATTAATAAACTAATTGATTGATTTGCGTGTAATTACATCTCTGCCACTTAAAAGAGACGAGTAGTATGTTCTGTTGCGCACTTACAAAAATTGAACCATTTTGCTTTTATTATCATTTGCAGGGTTTGACCATTCCACAACCATTAGCCCTTTTTTCTATTAATACCAATGATTTTGATTGTTTGAAACCCTCGTCAATATTGTATAGGTCATTTTGGAGACGTTGCTTCCAATTTTGTCGGACACTGAGATGAAATGACATCTCAAGCCCTACCGACAGATGAAACCAGAAGGTTTATATGCATTGGACGATCTGACTCACACCGCTTTGCCTGGGCAGGCTTAGGCCTTCTAAGCAGTTTACCAGTAATCGTGTGTGGTCACATGCAGCTCTGCGTGGAAGCATCATGCAGCCCAAAGCCCCGATGGGTGGGGGCGAATATTGTTTTCTATAGGTTTACATTTGGTTTTACACTGGAAATGTTAATACCACAAAAAACTGCCTATTCTAAAATATTGAATTTTTCACCACCCAAATATGAAAATTTTCAGATGAAACATGAACTTATTTTTTTATTATTTCTGCTATAAACATAGATTTTGGGTACTTGTTAGAACCACATTGACTAAGCGATTCTGACAAGTACCAACACTCTGACAATCTAATAATCTATGTTTTTAAGCAAACAGATTTGGGTACTTGAAGTTGTAAAAACGGCATCGACGAGGCGGTTCTTACAAGAACCAACAATCGATGTTTTTGAGAGGAAAAAAGTAAATTTGATATAAACCCTTGTAAACCCCAGTTTTACTATATAAAAATGTGGTTGCAGGTGGTCGAAATTATATAGGCATGTTTTCGTGATGTCACACTCATTTCCAACACAGACCCAATTACAGCATGTAAAGACACAACTGGTATCCCTGAGCAGTACCGACTAGATATAGAGAAGATCAGTAGATGCCTATGTCAGAGACTCCATGTTGAAAGATACAGAAGGCTATCACTGGTACCTAAACGTAATAAGAGGGCCAGTAAGGGCAAGAAGGGTGGCCGCAGCACAACCACGTAGAAGAGATTTTAAACAAGCTTTTAGTATTGTAAATAGGGTGACAGAGAGGAGCCAGTCATTTTAACCCCCCTGTATATACGCCCAAATACTCAAGAAGACTTAACTCCGTCTGGAGTATGTGCCTTAGCTGGCAGAAGTTATAACAGAACAGAACAGAACATGGGTTTCCGTGATCTTTTATCGTGGTTAAGATTTCGTATTAAAAGCGATAAATATGCTCAAACTTTCTGTGAAACTCCCCATCCACCTTCCAAATTGATTCTCGGAAACAAAAACATTTATTTTAGGACCTAAATGCTGCTAGGGACTGAGATTTTATGGACGGAGTTGAATGGGGGCCGAGTTTGTGAGGGGCCGAGATGTCCATAAATCCTGGGAATTAGTGTTAGAAGGAAGGGAGACAATCAAGTGAGAACTTCCGCCCGGGATTTTCATAAGTCCCTGTCCCTCCAACCTTCCTCCTAATACAAGGGCATCTTTATATTTTATGCGGGCTTTTTATAAAACACTTTAATGGCGACGAGGATGGGATCCGAACCCACGCGGGGAAACCCCAATGGATTAGCACAGCTGTTTTGAACTACAAGTCCAAGTAATCTCATGGATCTATGGAGTCATCCGGCTGTCTTGAACTACCAACATCCAAGCTTTCAACTTGAAGAATAATGGATTCATCCGACTGTCTTGAACTACAAGTCCAAGTAATCTCACGGATCTATGGAGTCATCCGGCTGTCTTGAACTACCAGTCCCAGGGCTTCCGTTAGGCGGGCGTACAGCGTATATTACGTCCTGAAATCGCTTCCGGACGCCCAAATTAAACATCAAAGGCGTCCCGCGGACTCCCGAAAATTTCTGTGTACGGCCAAAAATCTTTACCGAGACGTATAAAACCCGCCCAGTTTTAGTGGTTTGTAAAAAGTTTGGTCCGCCTCCTTAGCTGAAACCGCTTTCTGTGTTTATTGAGTACTAAGGACATCCCATTTTCTGCCTGCGAGGTATTATATTGACAGTCAGAATCACGTGCGTCGGCACACCTTTGATCGTCATCGGTGTGTGAAAACCTGTCGAGGTGATTGCTCGGTGTTTGCTTATAATTAAACGGATTAGTAGTTGAGGATAAACTAAATATCTCATTGACGATAAGTGTTTTTTAATCCAGTGAACTTGTAACTGTTTAAATTAAAGTGGGCCGTAATTTAGGTGTTCGGAAGTGAGATTATCGTTAGCGATGCAAAGTGTGAAAATACATGCAGTTTCAAAGATAGATACGCATTTTTTTTCTTGAGTAAAAAAGCAGGTTTTCACTAGGTGAAATGACGAAAATAATTAAAAAAGCGCAAAATGTCGCCGCGATCGTAAAATACATAAAACCGGCGATTGTGACCATGCCGGTTCATCGGGAATCGGGCTGCAGTCTGATCTGTCTGTTAGCCAAAAAGCAAAAAAAAAAAACAACCGCTGACTCGTCTCAGTCTGCTCCAATTGACCAAAGTTGCACACGTTTCTGCATGTTTGTCTGAAGCAGTTCCGAGGGTTTAGAGTACAGTGAAGACTCGAAGCGTATGTTTGCAAAGTTTGGCAAAAATCTTTTACAAAAGAATTTTTCTTTATTTCTTTTTAATCCATATATGACAATGGGTGCCAGGTTTGTTTTATTTGTGTTAAGTTCTACAGTGTAGACAGATCAGACGCTAAGTTCTGTGGCGTCTGATCTGGGTCTACACGGTTTGCTAATGACCCAAAAATGGGCCACTAGGTATATATGGGAATGGGTAATGCGATTGTTTTCTTCACTTTTTTTTATTTTTTTTTTTTTTCGGTGGGGAATGGAATTTTACTTGGAAAGTTATAAAATTTATACAGGCCAAGCAAAAATATTTTTCTCTTTTTGTATGCACTCCTCTGCACTGTACTGACCGCATGTATGTCACATAGTTAGGAGTAGTTTTAACTTCCTCACAGAGCTTTGCTTGATTGTTTTGAGTTTAACGGCCCAGCTAACACTATTCAAGTCATTTTTGAGCCAGTCAGTTTACCTATCCACACTTTACTAGCCATCTAAAAGAATATACAGGTGATTAAAAATGCAAACAAGAGATTCATAGATTAAATAATATATATATCTTCACCAAAACAATTTTACGATCCGCCAACACCTTGCTTCAAAATTGGGACTTCCTGAATTTTCCAGTGGGACTTCCAGATTTCATGGGTAGGAAGTCCAGGACTTCCTGAATTTGGGAGTTAATGGAAGCCCTGCAGTCCAAGCTTTCATCTTGAAGAATAATGGATTCATCCGACTGTCTTGAACTACAAGTCCAAGTAATCTCATGGATCTATGGAGTCATCCGGCTGTCTTGAACTACAAGTCCAAGCTTTAATCTTGAAGATTAATGGATTTGTCCAGCTGTCTTGAACTACAAGTCCAAGTAATCTCATGGATCTATGGAGTCATCCAGCTGTCTTGAACTACAAGTCCAAGCTTTCATCTTGGAGAATAATTGATTCGTCCGGCTGTCTTGAACTACAAGTCCAAGTAATCTCATGGATCTATGGAGTCATCCGGCTGTCTTGAACTACAAGTCCAAGTATTTACTTCTTGATGAACATCGGGATCTTCAGCTGTCTTCAGTTGTACTAGCTACTTGAACCACTGCCAGATTTTGTCTTTTGTTTGCAGAGCCATGCCTGATAAATCTTGCAGTCTTTCTTCCTGTGGCCATACTGTCTGCAGAAGAAGCACTTGATTGAACTCTTCTTTCTTTCTGCACTTGACCCATGTTTTTCTTCATCTGATGAAGACTGCGAACTAACTTTCAGCTTGCTTGAAAGGTTGTCCAGCACTGCCTCTAATAGCCGTTCTATTCTACTTCCAGACAGAGCTTCTACAGCATTTATTGAAGCATCATTTCCTCTTTTTGGCTTCTTACAATCAACAGCCTGGGAAATATATTGTTGATACTTGATCAAATCTAATGCCTCTTCTATGCTGCGTGGGTGTTTGAAACAAGCGTGTTTAGCTGCATCCTTGTCGCTGCAACCTTGGCAAAATCTGGCAATTGCCTCCTGTTTCATGTGATCTTCTGGCATATTTAATTATTTATAAAAACTGCTGTTGCCAATGTCGTCACACGGTCTGCCCAATCCTCTAAACTTTCATGTGTTCTGGAAGGTGTTCTTGACCTTGATGACCTTTTTGTCTGTGATTTTAGCCTCCTTTTGGATTTGTGAGACTTTGACCTTATAGGAGACATGGATGGTGACCTTGAACTTGATGAATGTCTAGATTTATGCACTTTTGATTTTGAGCTATTCTTTTTCAAAGATCTTTATTCTTTCTTATGTCTTTTATAAGAAGGTCTAGAATTTGACCTTGGTGATGACCTTGAAAGAAGAGTTCAATCAAGTGAGAACTTCCGCCCGGGATTTTCATGAGTTTATGACAGTGCCTGGCTGAAAGAGCAGTGGTATTTGTAAGTACCTGTCCCTCCAACCTTCCTCCTAATACAAGGGCATCTTTATATTTTATGCGGGCTTTTTATAAAACACTTTAATGGCGACGAGATAAACACCCTTATTTGTAGTTCAGTAAACAATTATTTTTCGTCTTTTCCCTGTTGACTTCTTGTCCGTGTCCTGTTGATGGTAAGAAGCCAAAAAGAGGAAATGATGCTTCAATAAATGCTGTAGAAGCTCTGTCTGGCAGTAGAATAGAACGGCTATTAGAGGCAGTGCTGGACAACCTTTCAAGCAAGCTGAAAGTTAGTTCGCAGTCTTCATCAGATGAAGAAAAACATGGGTCAAGTGCAGAAAGAAAGAAGAGTTCAATCAAGTGCTTCTTCTGCAGACAGTATGGCCACAGGAAGAAAGACTGCAAGATTTATCAGGCATGGCTCTGCAAACAGAAGACAAAATCTGGCAGTGGTTCAAGTACATGTAGCTAGTACAACTGAAGACAGCTGAAGATCCCGATGTTCATCAAGAAGTAAATACTTGGACTTGTAGTTCAAGACAGCCGGATGACTCCATAGATCCATGAGATTACTTGGACTTGTAGTTCAAGACAGCCGGACGAATCCATTATTCTCCAAGATGAAAGCTTGGACTTGTAGTTCAAGACAGCTGGATGACTCCATAGATCCATGAGATTACTTGGACTTGTAGTTCAAGACAGTCGGATGAATCCATTATTCTTCAAGATGAAAGCTTGGACTGGTAGTTCAAGACAGCCGGATGACTCCATACATCCATGAGATTACTTGGACTTGTAGTTCAAAACAGCTGTACGAATCCATTGTTCTTCAAGAAATCACCTGGGCTTGTAGTTCAGGACAGTCAAGAAATCACCTGGGCTTGTAGTTCAGGACAGTCAACAAGAAGAAATCACTTGGGCTTGTAGTCTGAGACAGTCGACATTCTTCAAGAAATCACCTGGGCTTGTAGTTCAGGCTAGTTTTCATCTTCAAGAAATCACCTGGGCTTGTAGTCCAGTCGTCAAGAAGATGTAACCATTCTCCTGGGGTGATACGTCTTGTAGTCTATCACCTAGGGACCTGGGCTTGTAGTTCAGGACAGTCAACAAGAAGAAATCACTTGGGCTTGTAGTCTGAGACAGTCGACATTCTTCAAGAAATCACCTGGGCTTGTATTTCAGGACAGTCTAGAAATCACCTGGGCTTGTAGTTCAGGACAGTCAAGAAATCACCTGGGCTTGTAGTTCAGGACAGTCAACAAGAAGAAATCACTTGGGCTTGTTGTCTGAGACAGTCGACATTCTTCAAGCAATCACCTGGGCTTGTAGTTCAGGCTAGTCTTCATCTTCAAGAAATCACCTGGGCTTGTAGTCCAGTCGTCAAGAAGATGTAACCATTCTCCTGGGGTGATACCTCTTGTAGTCTATCACCTAGGGACCTGGGCTTGTAGTTTAGGACAGTCTTCAAGAAGAAATCACCTGGGCTTGTAGTTCAGGACAGTCTTCAAGGAGAAATCACTTGGGCTTGTAGCTCAAGACAGTCATCACTCACCAAGAAGTCACTTGGGCTTAATTGTAGCTCAAGACATTCATCACTCATCAAGAAGTTACTTGGGCTTGTAGCTCAAGACAGTCAACAAGATGGAATCACTTGGGCTTGTAGCACAAGACAGTGTCAATCAACAAGATACCACTTGGACTTGTAGTTCAAGACAGTTTCCTGGTAAGATGTGCTACACCAAAGAGGTAAGGTTTTTGTGACGGCCTGTGGCTGTCATATCTCTTTTCAGATATCCCCACCTTGGATGAAGGCTTTCATCATAAAGTTGGGGGGAGTGTTGTGATATCTCCCCGGTACCGTAAGAATGTCACTTGATGTGTCACCAGTAACAATTCTGATTCTGATGCAGCCCATATATTTCTTCAAAGTGTAGTGAAATCTCCCCGGTACCGTACATCGAGAAGTACCAGGACCGGTAGTTACTGGGAATTAGTGTTAGAAGGAAGGGAGACAATCAAGTGAGAACTTCCGCCCGGGATTTTCATGAGTTTATGACAGTGCCTGGCTGAAAGAGCAGTGGTATTTGTAAGTCCCTGTCCCTCCAACTTTCCTCCTAATACAAGGGCATCTTTATATTTTATGCGGGCTTTTTATAAAACACTTTAAAGCCCCTATGGGCGGGGGCCGAGTTCAGAAAAAACCGGCAGTAGTAACTGACTGTTTGAGTTTAACATCCCACCAACAACTAAAGTGGAGTGGACTCACTGAAACTTCAGGCTGATCAGAGTGCTTGATAAGCATCGTATCGTCGTAAATACTTCTCTAAAATCGAGCAAATACGCCTAGAAATGAAGAAAAGGTCGTATCAAATACGACCATCAAATTGGCCATACGCCAAGGTTGTTCCATTGCGGTCATATCGGCAATGAAAACAAAAGTGCTGCCTGACAAAAAGCAATCGAAATCGTGGTAATTTTCGGCGCACCGTAGTCGTAAACAAAAAACTGTTCCAATGTTCAAGAACACTTGGAAATTAATCCATTCATGGATGCTGGCATTAGGGATGTAACGATAGTCAGAAAATGACTATTACGATAGTATTGACATTGCAGCAAGAACCATTGCGATTCTATTACTATTGCTGACTTCTATCATGTCTATTGCAATACTATTGCGATACCATTGCCTAAAACAAATTTTCTTGCTTTAGAAGGAAATAAAAACAATTCAAACCTTCTAACTGTTTTTCTGTATGTATTAACTCCCTAAAAGAAATATACAAGATAACAGCTTTTGTAAAGTCCTGTTTGCTTTTCTGTCTGACCCTAGGACACTCACACAGATGCAAGGCACAGATGCTATATCCCTGTCACAACGTTTTTGCCAGGGGATAATAAACTCTTTGCCTGTCTTCAAAAACAATTCAGACACAGGTAGACAACTGAAGAACTAGGTCAGCAATGCATACGATACAGAATCAGAATTGTTACTGGTGACATGTCAAAAGACATTCATACACCAGAACCTGTGATATGGGAAGTTAGATTTGAATCTTCTGACCGAAATCTGAGGAAATTTTTAATATAAGTCTCGGTGTAACGGTACACAGTCGATCACATGCGTTGGTTAAAAGGAACACCAAAGAGATCAGGTTAGCATATATAAACTCATGTAGCTTGACACGCATGATTAACACGAGCTGCAGCCGAATACTCAAAAGATCAAAATTGTCAGCTTAGCGAGATGCAATAAAGAATGCATTTTAATTTAATGATCCAGCCAGAAGACTAGGATCCCTCCATCCAAAACAAGCCCAAACTTTCACACCGAAGCAAGTTCAAGGGGAACATCAAAGTTTTCCGCCATCCTAATTGCCATAAAATCTACCGTCCACAAGCATGACAAGCTACAGCTACCATTTTTCTGCACGCGATCGGTAAATAACGTCATCCTTTCCCGGCAGCCTCAGATGTCATTGTTTTATTTTAACCTTTAGCCTGCTGAATATTTAATAAAGCCGCGCCCGTTTCTGGCTTTGGGCCGGTCGGGTTACTTGATGCGGTTTGTTTCTGCGTGTTCATGGAATGAATGTCAAACAGTGTGTATCCTGATCGGGTGGCTTCTTCAGAAGCCATCTGATCTGGATCTACACTGTTTGCAAAGATAGGGATTTTCGCCTACAGCAGGCTGAAGGTTAATGGTGCGCATTTCTTTCATAAAAAATGTTTGGAACCTGTAAAACATATTTTCTCGATAGCTGAACGGTTGTTGATAGAGGCGGATAGAAAACGGCATCTTGCACGAATCCCGACTTATCCCTGGAAGCTCCATGTCAATCACCAACAACAGCATACAGATGTGTTTACATAAATTAAACGTTCAACTGCCAATCGTCTGCTATTTGGCGCCAAAACATAACCATCCATGAGACAGAAGAATAGTCCATTTTTAGCTCACCAGAGCTGAAGCCTCCGGGGGAGCTTATAGGATAGGCAGTTGTCCGTCGTCGTCTGTGTCTGCGTCGTTATCGTCTTCGTCAACATTTTCAAACGACATCTCCTCTGAAGCCACTGGGCCGATTCAGCCCAAATTTCATCTGTAGCATCCTTGGGCAGGGGGATTGAAAGTTTGTGTTTTTAATGAAAATCAGCTGATTAGTTTGGTTGCTATGGCAACTTAGAGTTTCCATAGACTTATAATGGGAAAAATGGAAAATTGGCATTTGTTGCCAAGCCTCTGCAGATATTTTGACAAAACTTTCATAGAAATGTTCCATAGGCAATCTACTATCTGCCATATGATTTTAGGCCTTCCGCTCATTTTTATTGGTTGCCATGGAAACCAAAATGCAAAAAATAGACATAACAATACTTAAAAAATCATCTCCTTAGAAACCATATGCTCTAGGAGGCTGAGACTTTATGAAAATATTCACCATATTTTTCTTTACAGGTTTTGTGTTTTTTATGAAATTTGGCCGTTTAGTTTTGTTGCTATGGCAACTTAGAGTTTCCATTGACTTATAATGGGGAAAACTGAAAAATGGCATTTACTGCCAAGTAGAAGTAAAACAAAGATCAGGAATTGATACAATTAACTTACTCCATCCATAAAAGACACCAAAGGGAAAGAAATACAAACATTAAGCGACCAGACCATAATGGAAACCTAAACAAGTCATTGCAGATATTTTGACAAAACTTACATAAATACGTTCCTTGAGTAAACTTCTCTCAGCCATATGCTTTTATGTCAAGCTGGGGGTCCCCTAGGTTGTGCCGAGGCCATGCCCTGCCCCCTCCACTTCATAAAATGCCTTTTATCTCAGAAACCTTACGGATCCCAACCCCTAAACCATATATATTCTTGTTCCTTATGATAATATGCATTAAGTGACACCAACCTGGGGGTCCCCCGGTATATGCCTGGGGCATGCCCTGCCCCCTCTATTTCATAAAATGCCATTTATCTCAGAAACCATTCAGATCCCCACCCCTAAACTATATATATTCTTGTTCCTTATGCTAAGATGCATTAAATGACACCAACCTTGGGGTCCCCAGGGATGTGCCGGGGACATGCCCCACCCCCTCCACTTCATAAAATGCCATTTATCTCAGAAACCATTGAGATCCCAACCCCTAAACCATATATATTCTTGTTCCTTGTGATAAGATGGGCTCATTGGTTGCCATGGAAAACAAAATGCAAAAAAAAAAAATACTTAAAAATCATCTCAGAAACAATAATATTATGCTCTAGGAGGCTGAGACTTTATGAAAAAATTCACCATATTTGCCTTTACAGGTTTTGTGTTTTTTATGAAATTTGGCCTTTTAGTTTTGTTGCTATGGCAACTTAGTTTCCATTGAGTTTTAATGGGGAAAACTGAAAAATGGCATTTACTGCCAAGTCATTGCAGATATTTTGACAAAACTTACATAGAAATGTTCCTTCTCTTAGCCGTATGCTTTTATGTCAACCTGGGGGTCCCCTAGGTTGTGCCGGGGCCATGCCCCGCCCCCTCCACTTCATAAAATGCCTTATCTCAGAAACCTTACAGATCCCCAACCCTAAACCATATATATTCTTGTTCCTTATGATAAGATGCAGTAAGTGACACCAACCTGGGGGTCCCCCTGGATATGCCGGGGACATGCCCCCACCCCTCCACTTCATAAAAGGCCATTTATCTCAGAAACCATTCAGATCCCCACCCCTAAACCGAAAATATTCTTGTTCCTTATGATAAGACGCATTAAGTGACACCAACCTGTGGGTCCCCCGGAATGTGCCAGGGACATACCCCATCCCCTCCACTTCATAAAATGCCATTTATCTCAGAAACCATTGTAATCCCCACCCCTAAACCATATATATTCTCATTCCTTATGATAAGTTGCATTCAGTGATACCAACTTGGGGGTCCCCTGGGATGTGCAGGGACCATGCCCAACCCCCTCCACTTCATAAAAGGCTAAATATTCCAGAAACCTTACAGATCCCCACTTCTAAACCATATTTATTCTTGTTCCTTATGATAAGACACATTCAGTGACACCAACCTAGGGTGCTCCTGGGCCATGCTTCACCCCTTGACTTCACAAAAGACCATATATCTGAGAAACTGTTCAGAGCCCCACCACTAAACCATATATATTCTTGTTCCTTAGCAATCAGTGACACCAGCATGCGGGTCCACCCGGGGTGCTATGGGTCATGCCCAAACCCTTTACTTCATTAAAATCCATATATCTCAGAAACCATACAGATCCCCACCCCTAAACAATATATATTCTTGTTCCTTATGATAAGATGCATTAAATGACACCAACCTGGGGGTCCCCCGGGATATGCCAGGGACATGCCCCGACCCCTCCACTTCATAAAGGGTGATTTATCTCAGAAACCATTCAGATCCCCACCTCTAAACCATATATATTCTTGTTCCTTATGATAATACGCATTAAGTGACACCAACCTGTGGGTTCCCCGGGATGTGTCGGGGACATGCCCCACCCCCTCCACTTCATAAAATGCCATTTATCTCAGAAACCATTGGGTTACCCACCCTTAAACCATATATATTCTCATTCCTTATGATAAGTTGCATTCAATGACACCAACTTTGGGGTCCCCTGGGATGTACCCCTAAACCAAAAATATTCTTGTTCCTTATGATAAGACGCATTAAGTGACATCAACCTTTGGGTCCCCCGGAATGTGCCGGGGACATACCACATCCCCTCCACTTCATAAAATGCCATTTATCTCACAAACCATTGAGATCCCGACCCCTAAACCATATATATTCTCATTCCTTATGATAAGTTGCATTCAGTGACCCCAACTTGGGGGTCGCCCAGGATGTGCCGGGACCATGCCCAACCCCCTCCACTTCGTAAAAGGCCAAATATTCCAGAAACCTTACAGATACCCACCCCTAAATCATATACATTCTTGTTCCTTATGATAAGACACATTCAGTGACACCAACCTAGGGGTCACCCAGTGTTCGCCCGGGCCATGCTCCACCCCTTTACTTCACAAAAGACCATATATCTGAGAAACTGTTCAGAGCCTCACCCCTAAACCAAATACGTTTTTGTTACTTATGATAAGATGCAATCAGTGACACCAGCATGCGGGTCCCCCCGGGGTGCCAAAGGCCATGCCCCACCCCTTTTCTTTATTATCCATATATCTCAGAAACTGTTCAGATCCCCACCCCTTATCCATATATATTCTTGTTCCTTATGATAAGACTCAACTTCATAATAGACCATATATCTCAGAAACCATTCAAATCCCCATCCTATAATCACATATATTCTTGTTCATTGTTATTAGACACATTCAGTCACCCCTGTCTTTTGGGGTCCGCAGGGGGCATTTCTCTCCCTGCCACTTCATAAAAGTGGCTCATATCTCAGAAACCATTCAGATCCCCACCGTTTAACCATATATAATCTTGGTCCTTATGATAAGACTTATTCATTGACAACAATCTTGGGCTTTTCTGGGATCTGCCATGCCCGAATCCCTCCATTACTTAAAAGGCCTTACATCTCGGGAACCATACATATTCCCACTGATAAACCATATATGTCTTTGTTCCTTTTGATAAGACGCATTTAGTGACACCAACCAGGGCTCCATTGGGTCCATGCCCCGATCTCTCTACTTTATAAAACACCTAATATTTCAGATACAGTCCACATGGGTGCTCATTTGGGTATGGGGTTTGTTTGGAAGACTTTATAATTGGTATAATAAAATCATATCATGCTATAATACATGGCTGCCATTGGGGCAGTATCCACCTGAGCTCTGGTTTATGAAATTTGGCTCTAAAATTGGTTTGTTTGCTATGCCAAGTTTCCATTGTCCTATAATGGGGAAAATTGAAAAATGACATTAATGCCTGTCAAGATATTTTGTCACACTTTCATAGAAATGGTCCTTTAATAATGTCCTTTTTGGCCTATTTGTTGCCACAGATGGGAAATTGTCAATTGTCATCTGTTGTCCTGCAACAACACATTCAAGCGACATCGAATCTAAAGCCACGAGGCTGATTGGGTCCAAATTTTATCTGTAGTATCCTAGGGCACAGGGCTTCCATGGTTAATTAAAATACATTGCTGCCAGTGGGCAGTGGTGCCATGAGCTCTGGTGAGCATTGTGGCCCATGGGCCTCTTGTTCATTTACCTTCCAGTCTTGTGCATGGTTATACTAATGTTGTCAATATTACCCCTATATAGTGAAACTTCGATAACTCGAACACAGATAAATTATTTACTATGACTAATTCAAACTAGTTCTCGAGTCCCTTGAGAAAATGTCCCAAAGCTCCAGATACTCATATGTTTATGATAATACAGTTAAATTCTGCTACATTGTATTAAGACCACCTAAAATTAAGACCACCTAAAAGCATATTTAGAAGGTTTCAGGTACATTTCCCTTGTGTTTGCAACATCATTCTAGTGTACTCTAGTTGGAGACAACCTTTGGAACTGTTCAAAAGTAGTCTATAAGACCACTTTTGAACAGTACCAAAGTTGGTCTTAATATAGGATTTTACTGTACATGGATTTTTAGCTCACCAGAGCTTATAGGATAGGCAGTTGTCCATTGTCGTCGGCGTCTGTGTCTGCGTCTGTGTCTTCTGCGTTGTCTGCATCGTCGTGTGACGTCAACACTTTTAAACGACATCTCCCCTGAAACCCCTAGGCCAATTGGGCCCAAATTTCATCTGTAGCATCCTTGGGTTGGGGGATTGAAAGTTTTTTTTTTTTATGAAATTCGGCTCATTAGTTTGGTTGCTATGGCAACTTAGAGTTTCCATAGACTTATAATGGGGGAAAATTGAAAAATGGCATTTCTGTCAAGTCACTGCAGATATTTTGACAAAACTTCCATAGAAATATTCCTTAGGCAATCTACCATCTGCCATATGATTTTAGGCATACTGCTCATTTGTATTGGTTGCCATGGAAACCAAAATGAAAAAAATAGAAAAAAAAAAATACTTAAAAAAATCATCTCCTCAGAAACCGTATGCTCTATGAGGCTAAGAGTTTATGAAAATATTCACCATATTTGCCTTTACAGGTTTTGTGTTTTTTATGAAATTCGGCTCTTCAGTTTGGTTGCTATGGCAACTTAGATTTTCCATAGACTTATAATGGGGAAAATTGAAAAATGGCATTAACTACAAAGCCTTTGCAGATATTTTAACAAAACTTTCATAGAAATGTTCGTTTAGTAAACTTCTCTCAGCCATATGCTTTTATGTCAACCTTGGGGTCCAGAAGGTTGTGCCGGGGCCATTCCCCGCCCCCAGTACTTCATAAAATGCCTTATATCTCAGAAACCTTTCAGATCCCCACCCCTAAACCATATATATTCTTGTTCCCTATGATAAGGTGCATTAAGTGACACCAACCTGGGGATCCCCCCGGATGTGCCGGGGACATGCCCCACCCCCTCCACTTCATAAAATGCCATTTATCTCAGAAACCATTCAGATCCCCACCCGTAAACCGTATATATTCTTGTCTCTTAAGATAAGACGCACCCACTGACACCAACCTGGGGGTCCCCCGGGCTGTGCCTGGGCCATGCCCCACCCCTCCATTTTAATGTCAAATATAACTACCCATCACTACAATTTAAGCCATTGTAGTAATGGGTAGGTATATTATTAATTAAAATTAATTTTACATTAAAAATATCATTTCACAACAGGCCCAACATTCCAGAAACCTAACATCCAAACCCCTAAACAAAATATGTGGATGGGAGAATGTCATAGGGTATAGGCATATAGCACACTTGTACTGCCTTGCGGTACAAGCTGGCTTTTATAGCGACGTGGTAGAGTGTTTGCTTACCAATCCGGCGGACCGGGTTTGATCCCCGGCCGGGTAAAGGTGATAGGACTTTTTTCACCTGTAACATTTGTAAAACTACAGAGGAGTTCTATGCAACTAACTTTGTCTAGTCTATCATTCTACCTACACTAAACATACTGTGGACAAGCCAAAGAGCGGACTATGGGGATAAGGGACCAGGGGCCTATAAATGTGTATTTAGCCTATGACACTTATACATGTAAGAGGTGAATGGCTGATGATTCATGCCAGTTGCTCCTCGGTAATGCTCATAATGGTTCATTGTGAAGGTTTTGTTTTGCAAATTCCTGACTAGTTTCTTCCAATAATACGGATTTCTTCAGAGGGATGTTCACAATATTTGTGTTCCGAGATTTGCGCTGTTTATATACCCTCGGGTCTGGTCAAGGGGCTGGTTGACCAGCCCCCTTATTTGCCGATGCGCACGCATCATATGTCTTAAGACCTCTCACCGGCCCCCGAGGGCCAGTAACGTCGCTATCGCCAATGCGATTTACCGGCCCCTTTGTTAAAATACATGTCTGCCATTGGGCAGTGCCCATCTGAGCTCCGGTTTATGAAATTTGGCTCTTTGGTTTGTTTGCTATGGCAAGAGTTTCCATTGACTTATAATGGGGAAAATTGAAAAATGACATTTATGCCTTTCAAGATATTTTGTCAAACTTACATAGAAATGTTCCTTTTAGGCCTATTGGTTGCCACAGATGGGAAATTGTCAGTTGTCATCTGTTGTCCTGCAACAACACATTCAAGCTACATCAGACCGCTGAAGCCACTAGGCTGATTGGGTCCAAATTTTATCTAAAGCATCCTTGGGTGCAGGGCTTCCATGGTTAATTAAAATAGTTTGCTGCCAGTCGGCAGTGCCCCCTGAGCTCTGGTGAGCATAGTGGCCCTGTGCCTCTTGTTTATTATGCATAGATGTAGCTATTCGTCTTAGGAGCGATGAAAACATTTTCACATTGATTGGGGATTAAATTTTATGATTCAGGGATAAACTCAAATTAAAGACATAACTTGACTTTATTTTCACACCTTTTTAGCGGAACACGGTAGCTCTTATCGATAGCACCAAAGGCATATGTTTACTAGGGGTGAGCGGTAAAACCAGTGCACCGGTAAACCGCGGTATTTTCTTCCGGCGGTACGTACCGTGGTACTTTTTGGTCGTACCGGTACTTTCGGCAAGTTCCGGATTTTATCGGAAATTATATAATTTAATTCAATGTTTGCGTAAGAACAAAAATGTTTGCGAAACAATTTCACTAGCGTCGGCTGCGAAAAAAATACCTCGCAGGGACGCAAAGTATCTTTTATATACTCCGCCAGTCATGCTGAGCACTGTTAAGTCCAAAGACGCCGACGGGGCCGATAGGGTGCGAATATCATCGGGTACTTGGGATGAATAGCGGTAATAACTAATTAAATACTTTGCCACTTCGGATTAACATAGATAAATAGGTAATAAATTAATAACCAAAGCGTAACAGTTTAATCCTGCTAATTGGGACTCAAAGTAATCTTACGTGAAAACTTTGTGACATATATACATGTACATGTATGTACTGCTTGTCGGAAAAAGATGACATCGCAAGACTGCATATGTTGTGCGTTGATCATCAATGCAGCAATGGAGAGGAAGAAACGGTTCTGTTTGCAATAAAATAATAATGACGTGGTTCTTGCTTTAGCTTTGTATTGACTTAAATGTCTGGGGTAAAAATACGTCGGGCTGACATAGTATCAACACTTTTTTTTACTTATACATTTCGTTTGTTTCTGGATAAAAATGTTTTAAAAGATGAATACATTTTACTGTTGCATTTTATAAAATCAATATGCTGACGATATATATACGATTTTATTGCGCGGTGTCAAACTGTGAATAAATAATGGTTATCACGAATTGCCCAGAGACATTTCAAATGGATAATGCAGGGTGCAGCGTTTGGGTTAGCGCCCAAAAGAAAATGCGTCTGGGACTCGATTTCACTGGTGCCGGATCCGAAAAATTTACCGTCTGCGGACGTAAAGTAACTTTTATGATGCGCTGCCATTCATCAAAGACCCCGACGGGACATCTAAGTAGCCCGATAGGGTGTTAATTTTATCGGCTACTTGAGATGAAAAGCGGTAATTTACGATTTTTGCATCGAACTATGAATAAATACTGGTATTCCCGAACTCGTGAAAACCAGACACAAAAACTGAGATGCGCGACCGTAGTATGCTGCAACACACTTTATTAATGCCCAATTCGCCAGTCCATATTATAAACAGTTACCAGTTAATAATTTTCCATTACGCAAGGTGCACAGAAATAATATTTTTCATTCATTGGGTGATTATCGTCCAAGGCGGTGAATATATGAGTTGGTCAGTATTGACAGGTGTCAAAAGTAAACAACAACAGTGATTGAATAATCAAAGCCCCTTATTATAAACGGTGCGAATTTCAGGCGCCGTCATGCACATGCCTGGAAACACTTGGTGTTTGAAACCTGTGGTATACCACGGTACATACCGCGGTACATGGGTGTATACCGCGGTACAATTTCCAAAGGTGGTACCCAGCCCTAGTGTTTACAGTGTGAATGTAGAAAAGAATGATCCGTGAAAAATACCGTCTGCGTTTATAACACGATTCGGGTAACTAACACGGTCGGTTGGTTGGACCCGGAGTCCCGTATTATAATGAGGTTGAGGTGTATTAAATCTACAAATAGACAGAAAATCGTGCCGCGTTTATATTTTCTTTAATTGTTTTCTAGTGCGGTATTTGTGACCAAGATTTAAAATTAATTCCCCGGCTGTATAAACATGTCTGTATGCCCAAATTATGAACGTTCTTTGCAGGGCGACACGTATTTCATTTCCTTTGATGTCTGCTATTGACAAAATAAGAATCATCTAAAAGATCAACCAGAACAATTTTTTTTTTTTTGCACCTTTTGAAGCGGTAGTGACACGTGCGGTCTTTCCATGCTAATGCATGTGGTACCCTTTGATAAATACCGCTGTGTAAAAACACCCATTAATTATGGTTTTTCTTATCACTGGCTTACCGACAGCTTGCAGATTAGCGTAATCAAAATATGCGGGGTAATCTGTGTCAATTATTTCGAAATGAATTAACATCAAAGTGTTAACTGTTGAAATGTACTTCAAAAAGCTGTAAATTTACAGCTCAATGAAGGAATTTGCAGCGTACTGACCAAGGTTGGCAAAATGCCGGCAAATATGAGTATTTTCCATGCCGGTGGCATTTACCGGTAAATACCTGCTAATACTGGAAAGTAGAATTTACCACCCTGGAATTAAAACAAAACCTACACTCAACAGTTGTATAGGGAAAATTTCAATAATAGCAGTTAGTTAACTTAATATTTAACAATTCTGATATAGTTTAACTCTGATATTATTTTATTTTCTACTATCTAATTTAATATAATATTAGAATAAAAAGGCCTATTTAGTATCTGCCATGGTACTCCTCTGTATACTTTTACCTAGACTGATTGTTTAAAGTCAGATAAAACATGGAACAATTAATGACATCCTTTTGTTCAACCTTACCCTTGGCTATCTTGTGCTCTCTTAAATAAACCAAGTGTCCAGAGTTGTTATTTTAGTAATCTCAAAATTCACACGAAAAACAAATCGCTGCTACAAAATAGTAAAATGCTATAAATATCCTAAAATTTGAACACATTGTTTTACCACACAAAAAATGGATTGACTAACAGTGCTCAGTCTTATCTTCATCAATAAAAATTTAAAACTTAGAACCATTATTTATGGTAAGTGACAAAAACTGGGTGCACAGGGAATTTCTACGACTGATTTAAAAAGATACTGTTTTGTTTACCCCATTTTAGCAAACAGTGCAGGCCTAGATCAGACTCGGCAGAATGCGGGATCTGATCAGGGCCTACACTGTTTGTAAAAAGTTCAGCCATTTTCCAAATAAATTTTGAAGATAACACAACCTGACACCCCTAAATTTTGAAATGGACTCCTGCTATATATAAGAAGGAAGATTCCATTTGGAACAAAAAGGGTTAAATAATTTCAAAATTTTTAGTCTTAGATTCACATTTTGGCTAGTTCAACATATTTATTTTAAATTGGGAAATATTTCATTCTGTAGGCTGATAACCTTATATAAATATTAAATTCTAACATTGTTAACTCATTTAGTTTGATTGTATTACTTTTAAGTCAATTTTGTTAAGATTTTTGCATTTTTTTAAGGCAAAAAAATTCAATTTGCCAGTATTTGCCACTTGATGAGTATTTTCCAGGCCGGTAAATACCGGTAAATGCCACTGGTAAATACCGGGGGTGGAATTTGCTGCCCAACCTTGGTACTGACTCTTGTAAAGTGGATAATGCATAACAAATAGCATGCATAAACGCATGACTGCCAAATCACGATTCAGCTGTAATTTATCGTCTTTATCTCGCGACAATAGGCAACTGACTCCCACTGACACGAGATATTATTGTATTATAAGTAGGACAATATACAGTTTGACGCTTGACCTGGTACAAGACGCAGGTAGATTAAAGAATGAAAACAGCTTTGGGAATTACCTGAAAAACTTGTGTGATATAAAAAACACTATCGAAACTATCGATAGTTCAATACACTATCAGCGATAGTCATCGATGTTTAACTTTACCATCGATGCAGTACTATCGGCCCAGTGCCTATCGCAATGCATCGATAGTCCGATGCATCGTTACACTCCTAGATGGCATTTGTTTTAATTACGCTAATACACTTCAACCTTACCTTTAGTTGATACTTACACTGAAGTTACATACTGGTCTTAAGATTTCATTGATGCATGTCCTACCCCCACAGTGACCTTGAGGTCAAGGACACATACTTTGAAATTTTACATTTGGTTTAAGTTTTATGGCAAAGTTTATAGATGCCCGTATGTTCTAAACTCTAAGACAAATTCAGTTGATACTTGCATCAATGTACCAGTTCCAACATTTCGTGATGTATGTCCCGTCCCCACCCAGGGTGACCTTGACCTCAAGGTCACAGACTTAAAAATTTTACATTTGGTTAAAGTTTTATGACAATGTTTATAGATGCCTGTATGTTCTAAACTCTAAGACAAATTCAACTGATACTTGCATCGATGTTGCATGCTAGTCCAAAGATTTCATTGATGCATAACCCACCCTGCTGCTTTGGTAACATTGATACCCCCACTCCTTCAGTAACTTTGATGCCCTCACTCCCTTGGTCCATTTAGAATTAACTTTTTTTGCATGGTTCTGAATTCGTTGTAGGTACCTTGTGAGTGTAACTCCTCTTACAGTTTTATACCGATACTGATGTTTATTCATGGTCTGAAGATATGCATGCTCTTCTTACAGATTCTTGAAATATCTGTTTTTCACTTTTTCACATTTTTAACTTCGGTCTTTTTCATGCATCAACACTAAGAAAGAGTATATGTTGTAGGTACCTTGTGAGCGCAACTCCTCCTACAGTTTAATACCAATCCTTCTGAAACTTAAGAGGTGTTTGAATTATGGTCCATCATAGACCAGTGGAGCACAGTGGTGCAGTGGTAAAACATCGGATTTGAGATCGATAGGTAGCCGGTTCGATCCTCGCAAGCTCCATGTGTTGTTTCCTTGAGCAACAGACTTTATCCACATTGCTTAGTACTGGTTTCTACCCAGGAAAAGAGGGCCACATGGAAGATTAGTACTAGTACTAAATGTGTTACCCTCTATAAAGAAGGTTGATTAGTATTATTATTATTATTATTATTATTAGACCTCATGTTTGCAGGTTTGCAGACTGCATGCATGGAGGTTAACCCAATCACGGTTGGCAACTTTGCTTTCCTCTTTGATTGCACACCGGTGGGTTGGGCCTAAGATTATATGACGGTTCCAGCGTAAAAACATAAATGGAATTTTATTTTATTTTAGTATTCTTTATGTTGGTTGGCGCCTGATGCTCCGTCTTTGGTCGGGCCCCTCACAGTCTAACTGTTGGTTTTCTTTTGCTCCAGCAATTCTGTTGTTGTATGCTGTCGAGTCCTCAACCTTGTTTCATCTCTGTAGTTTTTAGCTCGGCTGTTTTCGAAGAAAACGACGAGGTATTGTCATAGCTCTGTCGTCGTCTGCGTCGTCGTCGTGCAAAAACTTGGACATTTTGTAATATCTCTGTCATTACTGAACATATTAACTTGAAACTCGGAATAGTTGTTCATTATGAAAAGGGGAACTCATATGAATAGGTGAGGTAACCCTCAAAATATTTTTGGCACAGTTATGCCCCTTTTTCGACTTAGAATTTTTGCAAAAACTTGGACATTTTGTAATATCTCTGTCATTACTGAACATATTTACTTGAAACTCGGACAAGTTGTTCATTATGAAAAGGGGAACTCATACCAATAGGTGAGGTAACCCTTAAAATATTTTTGGCACAGTTATGCCCCTTTTTCGACTTAGAATTTTTGTTTAACTAAAAGAAACTGCAGCCGAGCGTTGGCACCCGCATGCGGTGCTCTTGTTTTATTTGTATGTTCTCGGAGATGTTACACTGATGAGTTAGGAAGCCTTCATGCGGACAAACAAAATTAGTGTATACCGTGACAAAGGTAAGAGCGAGGATTGTGGCCATGTAAATTCGATTTAAGCCCCCCAGTGGAATTCTTTCCAGTGACCGTTCCAAGGCGTTTCTTCTGTGGCAGTTTATTTATGTTGTTGTTTGTTACTTACTGTGTGTAACACTTGTGTCTTTTTATTTTGGATGGCCATTTCATGGGAAAGTAACTGTCCCTATGGCCTTCCTTTGTTTAGGTTTCCATTATGGTCTGGTCGCTTCATGTTTGTGTTTCTTTCCCTTTGGTGTCATTGATGGGTGGAGTAAGTTAATTGTATCAATTCCTGATCTTTGTTTTACTTCTACTTTTGAAATAAGAAATATCAATGGTGGCCTGGTTAACTTACTCATTTTAACAGCACAGACAAAAATAAGGCGGGGGACATAAGTTCCCTATGGAAATTTGCTTGTTCATTCTTTCCAACAATCTCTTGATACATTTGAAATCCCTGAAGAATGGCTCCCAGCGAACATCTGCCCACTTTTCAAAAAAGGAGACGGGACTCTTGCTCGTAATTATTGCCCGGTGTCACTGACCTGTGTTCTATGTTAATTGCTTGAACACATAGTCTGCTCAAACATCATGGCCCACTTAGATGAACGTAACATTTTTCAGAAGACAACATGCCTTTAGGAAAAGGCACAGTTGCAAAACTCTGTTGAGCATGGTTATTAACCTGTGACAAAGGGGGACAGGTAGACATTTATTCTGGACTTAGAGAAGGCATTTGACATTCCACCTTATGATCTACTTACATCCAAATTATTTGGTTATGGAATTGGAGGGAAGACTCTCAAATAGATTGATTCCTTCCTTTGCTACAGAAAACAGCATGTGGTTGTTAATAGTGAATCTTCAGTATGGATGCTAGTTTTATCTGGGGTGACACAGGGGAATGTTCTTTGTCTGCTGCTATTCTCAGAAATGACTGTTTGCAGAAGACTGTGTTTGCTATTGGGAAATCAGAGATGCAGAGGACTCATTGAAACTTCAGAAGGATATAGATAGATTAGGATGTTGGGCACGAAAATTGGGCATGAGATTTCAGCCTGTTAAATGCAATATTATGGAGATAACTAGAAAGAGAACAAATAAAATTGAGGCTTCATACACCTCGAAAATGGAATACACACATTAGCAACATCTGTACTTAGGGGATTAGAACACTTGGTTTCTGGAGGCAAACTCTTCATCAATGTCCTCAGGATGTGAAGGAGACCGCATATAAAGGACTTGTTCGCCCAATCTTAGAATATGGCAGTTGCATCTGGGACCCAAGTGGAGTGGTCCTGAATGAAGAAATTGAAAACCAAATACTGCTTTGAAACTGGGAGCATGACTGGATTCGAGGAAAATAGGCCTACAATATCGGTGTTTTGCATTACATTACGAAAACATGCCTAAACAAAAATTGAAATTTTAAGATGAAAAATTGTGATATTTTTCTTATTTCTGCTCAAAACATAGATCGCGGGGACTCGATAGAACCGTCTCAAAGAGGCAGTTCTATCGAGTAGTCACTCAAAACATAGATTGCGCGGACTCGATAGAACTGCCTCGACAAGGCAGTTTTATCGGGTACCCACAATCTATGTTTTTGAGCAGAAATAAGAAAAATAAAATCCCAGTTTTACTATATAAAAGTGGGGTTCAAGAGGGTCAAAATTATATAGGCGTGTTTTCACGATGATACATAGACCAAAACCAGTCTGTAAATTTGTCTTTTGTGAAAATACTGAGGATGGTGATGTGCCATTATCGGCACGACAGTGATACATCACTCCATTTTCCTTAAGCAATCTGCCATATGATTTTAGGCCTGTTGATCATTTTTACTGGTTGCCAAGGAAACCAAAATAAAAAAATAGAAAAAAAAATACTTAAAAATAATCTCCCCAGAAACCATATGCTCTTTTGAGGTTGAGTTTATGGAAATATTCGCCATATTTGCCTTTACAGGTTTTTTATTTGTGTTTTTAGCACACCAGAGCCAAAGGCTCCGGGGGAGCTTATAGGATAGGCAGTTGTCTGTCGTCTTCTGGCGTATGTCTGGCATCAACATTTTTTTAAACATCTCCTCTGAAGCCACTGGGCCAGTTGGGCCCAAATTCTGTCTGTAGCATCCTTAGGCTGGGGGATTGATAGCATGTATTTTTAGCTCACCTGAGCAAAGCTCAATGTGAGCATTTGTGATCACCTTTTATCTTTCATACGTGCTTCATGCGTCGTCAACATTTACCTTGTTCATACTCTCTAGAGACCACAATTTTGCTTCAATCTTCATGAAACTTTACCAGAATGTTTGTCTTGATGATATCTGGGTCAAGTTCGAATATGGGTCATGTCAGGTCAAAAAGTAGGTTAGTAGGTCAAATCCTAGGAAAACCTTGTTGACACACTAGAGGCCACAAGTTTGGTTCAATCATCCTCAAACTTGCTCATAATGTTGATCATGACAATATCTTGGTCAAGTTTGAATATGGGTCATGTCGGGTCAAAAAGTAGGTCAGTAGGTCAAATCATAGAAAAACCTTGTTAACACACTAGAGGCCACAGTTTTGGTACAATTATTCTCAAACTTGCTCAGAATGATCATCATAACAATATCTGGGTCAGGTTCGAATATGGGTCATTTGGGGTCAAGAAGTAGGTCAGTAGTCAAAACCATAGAAAAACCTTGTTAACACTCTAGATGTCACAGTTTTGGTCCAATCATTCTCAAACTTGCTCAGAATGATCATCCTGACAATATCTCAGTCAAGTTAGAATGTGGGTCATGCACAAAAAAACTTTGTTAGCACTCTAAGAGGCCAAAGTTTTGGTCCAATCATCAAACTTCTCATAATGATCATCTCTACAATATCTAGGTCAAGTTCAAATATGGGTCATGTGGGGTCAAAAAGTAGGTCTGTAGGTTAAATCATAGAAAAACCTTGATAACACTCTAGAGGCCACAGTTTTAGTCCAATCATCATCAAGTGGAGCGTGATAGCTCAGTGTACTTGCCTCTGATGCTAGAGGTCCTAGGTTTAATCCTTGGCAGAGTTGATAAAATTTCTGTGTCTGAACACGCTCCATTGGCATATTTGCAGGGGTGAATGTCATAAAGTACACCGTCCTTCGGATCGGGACGTTAACTGAAGCCCCCTGTGAAGGGCGAGTCATGCCCTGTGCAGGTTAAAGACACCTACCATAATTACATGATTACTGTGTAGGCTTTCATCCTGCAAACCTGGTGCGTATGTAATGTACACCTGCGAGTAATGGCCAGATGTGACTGAACGCAATATAAGTAGAAAGAAAGAAAGTAACTTGCTCAGAATTGTCCTCTTTTGGTAATACCTTGGTCAGGAGGGGTATTTTATGAATATAGTGGCACCTTTTACAAAGGGCCATCCCCTTCCCTCCACCCCCACTCCCTTTGTCACCATTGTTAGTTAGACTGAGCATTTTCAGCTCCATCTGGTGCACTAGGACCCTCAATGTCCTCAAGGTGCCAAGATAGTGACATACAAGTAAGCTCTGTATTGCCAAAGGGATGGATACCACCCCACCCCTTGTCACCACGAGTCATTGTTAGTTAGTTAGACTGAGTCCATTGATCTCTGTCTGGTGCACTAGGACCTGACCCTCAATGTCCACAAGGTGCCTAGATAGTGACATACAAGTCAGCTCTGTATTGTCAAAGGAATGGCTACCAACCCTACCCCAACCCCTTGTCACCATGAGTCATTGTTAGGTAGTTAGACTGAGCCCATTCATCTCTGTCCTGACCCTCAATGTCTGCAAGGTGGCCGGATAGTGACATGCAAGTCAGCTCTATATTGTCAAAGGAATGGATACCCCCTCCCCTACTGTCACCATGAGTCATTGTTAGTTAGTTAGACTGAGCCAATTCGTCTCTGTCTGGTGCACTAGGACCTGATCCTAAATGTCCACAAAGTGCCAATACACTGTATTGTCAAAGGGAACTTTCGAATGACTTCTTCCTAAAAAAAGAAAACAATTTTGAAGGACTGTCCCATGAGTGACACTCTGACAATTTTCCACTGAACATGATAACCACCAGAAAAAAAAATCTGTAAAATTAAAATGACTTAAGTTCCTAAATAGCTAGATTGATTTTGAAGTGTTCCTTGAGACACTGTCAGGCAAACTTGCTCTTTCCCTCCACTCAACCTTATAATACCATAAGGATGAGGTGAGCGATCCAGGGCCATCATGGCCCTCTTGTTTATGAAAATCAGCTCTTTCGTTTGGTTGCAATGGCAACTTAGAGTTTCCATAGACTTATAATGGAGAAAATTGAAAAATGGTCTTTTGTTTGTTTGATTTGAGGTTTAACATCCCCATCAACACTGTAAAGGTCATTTTGGAGACGTTGCTCCCAATTTTGTGGGACTTTTACCCGACATTGAGATGAAATGACATCTCAAGCCCTGTCGCCCATTGAAACCAATAGGGTTTATTAGCATGGACGGTCTGCCTCGCACCGCGGTTCCTGGACAGGCTTAGATCCTCTAAGCGGTTTACCAGTACTAGTGTGCGGGCCGGATTCAGCTCTGCGTGGAAGCATCATGCAGCCCCTATATTTCTTCAAACCCCTATAGGCAGGGGCCGGAAAAATGGTCATTGCAGATATTTTGACAAACCTTTTTTAGAAATGTTTCTTGTTCCTGTTGATAAGAAGCATTCAGTGACACCAACCTCGGGGTCCCTGGGGATGCGCTGAGCCATGCCCCACCCCCTCCACTTCATAAAAGGCCCACTATCTCGGAAACGTTACAGATTCCCACTCCTAAACCATATATATTTTGTTCCTTATGAAAAGACACATTCAGGGACACCAATCTAGGGGTCCCCCAGGGTGTGCTGAGATCATGCCCCACCCCCTCCACTTCATAAAAGGCCATTTATCTCAGAAACCATTCAGATCCCCACCCCTAAACCATATATACATGTATTCTTGTTCTTTATGATGAGACGCATTCAGTGACATCGACTTGGGGGTCCCCTTGGATGTCCAGGTGCCATGACAATCCCCGCCCCCCCTCTCCTATTCATAAAATACAACATATCTCAGAAACCATTGAGATTCCAACCCCATAACCATATATATTCTTGTTCTGTATGATAAGACACATTTAGTTTCACCATCCTGGGTGTCCACAGGAATGATGAACTTCATAAAAGGCCTAATATCTCGATAACCTTGCCAGGATGCACAGGGAGCCATGCTCCACTCTCTCCGCTTCAACAAAGGCCATATTTCTAAGAAACCATTCAGATCCCCACCCCTAAACCATATATATTCTTGTTCCTTATGATAAGACATCTTCAACAACACCAACTTTGGGGTCCCCAGGGATGCCCTGGGGCCATGCACCACACCCTCTACTTAATAAAAATTGCCCCCGCCCATAGGGGTTTGAAGAAATATATGGGCTGCATGATGCTTCCACGCAGGGCTGAATCCGGCCTGTACACTAGTACTGGTAAACTGCTTAGAGGATCTAAGCCTGTCCAGGAACCGCGGCTCGAGGCGGGACCGTCCATGCTAATAAACCCTATTGGTTTCATTGGGCGACAGGGCTTGAGAAGTCTTTTCATCTCGATGTTGGGTAAAAGTCCCACAAAATTGGAAGCAATGTCTCCAAAATGACCTTTACAGTGTTGACAGGGACGTTAAACCTCAAATCAAACAAAAACTTCATAAAAAGCCACATATCTCGGAAACCATTGATTCAGATCCCCACCCCTAAACTATACATTTTCTTGTTCCATATGATTAGACACATTCAATATGGCAACCTAGGGGTCTTACAGGGTGCATCTGGGCCATGCCCAACCCCACCACTTCACAAAAGGCCAAATATCAGGGCAACAGTTCAGAGCCCTGCCCCTCAGGCCCTCAACCATATATATTCATGTTCCTTATGACAAGACTCATTCAGTGACTCCAAGGGATGCCGTAGGTAATGCTCAACCAACCTAGGGTCTCATTCAGTCACACCAATCTGGGGTCTCTTTGTGCTGTAGCAATGTCCTGGGGCCATGCCCGGCCCTTCCAATTCATAAAAGGCCGTGTATCACAGAAACCACTCAGATAGCTACCCCATAATCATATATATTGTTGTTTCTTATGATTAGACACAATACATTCAATCACACCAAATCGCAGGGGATGGGCAATCTGGACCACAAGAGCTGTATCTCCCCATCCACCTCTTAAAGGGGCCTCATATAAGACTTTATGTTTATGATAGGTAGATTAAAATCATATCATGTTAACCCTTATCTTGCTGTTCACGACAACCCTTATCTTTGCAAACAGTGTAGATCCAGATCAGATGGCTTCTGAAGAAGCCATCTGATCAGGATCTACACTGTTTGACATTCAATTTATGAATTTGTAGGAATAAATTACATCAAGTTATCTGATTGGTTCAAAGTCAGAAATGGGTGTGGCTTATCTGAATATTCAGCAAGAGAAGGGTTAAAATACGTGACAGCCAGTAGGAAGTGTCCACCTCAGCACAAACAACAAAAATACATGTTTCATAACTGTTCCTATTTGGAACATAATACATGTACATGTAGGTAATTTTTGTCACACTTGCTTTAACCCTTATCTTGCTGAATATTCATCTAAGCCACACCTATTTCTGTCCATCAGCCAATCAAATTACTTGATGTAATTTATTGCTACAAATTCATAAACTGAATGCCAAATAGTGTAGATCCTGATCAGATGGCTTCTTCAGAAGCCATCTGATCTGGATCTACACTGTTTCCAAAGATAGGGGTTGTCGTGAACAGCAAGATAAGGGTTAAGTATGGCACGACATAGGAGTTGAGCTTTCCTTCCGTTCATCAAGCCGTCAACATTTGTGACCACCCTAACTTTCACCCTAGTGTAAGAGTCCCCTCACAGGCACGACATAGCCTTCAGCGGAATTCTTGTTCTAGAAACATGTCAATGTTCTCAGCAACAGTGAATTTTAGTCTACATGCCAGGAACATAATTATGATATAGACATTTTGATATTCCTCATGGTTGCATTTCTTACAGAGCCAGAGAGTATGTCACCCAAACCTAAACGGTCTCTCAACTTCACTACGCCTAAAACTAAGCCTGGCGCAGAACCATACACACCAGGAAGTTTCACTCCCCTGAAGAGCCCCTTTGAGCCGTTAAATGGATCTCTGTTAGGAAGAGGTATTGCATCCAGTCAGAAGAAACGTATGAGAGACAGTCCATCTGGCGCCAAGTCAGACAGTGATTTGGAGTATGATGAAGAAGACTTAAATACTACTGGTATGTCAGCCATCTAGTGACTCCTTGCTTCAGACATGTGCTTTTTTCATCAGAAATGTACTGATACTGGTATTTATTTCTGCATGAAAACATGTGGTGGGTACTCAGCAAGGCACTTCTAATGAGTACCCAAAACATTTGTTTTCATGCAGAAATAAGACAAATGATATGTTGATACCCCACTTATTTTGGCTATGTGTTGTACAATGTACATGTATTTACATCATCGGCAGCATGCTCAGTACACATATTATGCATGATGCAAAGTACACCACAACCTCTTTATAACAATATTCATTATAACACAATTTTGCATATAACACAGTAAAGACCGTAAGACGAATCCCAAAAATGTATAGATTATATAAAAAAATGACCATAATATTTTGTCGTGCCTGCTTTTAGCATGTCACAATATAGGAGTCCAATTTTCTTTCTGTTTGTCAGTCAGTTTGTTCGTCAAACTGTCATCATAGCATTCACCCAAATGGCCGAGTTTATACAGATGTGACATAGCCTTCAGCAGAATTCTTATTCTTTATTAATATAGTCTATACATTTTTTGTTTGGATAAAGGATGGTTGTTTAAGCTTTTGACCCCAACAATAAAGTCAATAATACTACAAAGAGGTTGGGGTGTACTTGCACTAGAGATCCCCACCATGTTTATATAATATTTTCTTCTGTGTCAAAGAGTCTTCACTTAAAGGGAAGGAATAACTTGCTCCTATCTCATTACAAAAAACGCCTATACAGATAAAGTGTAAATTTTACCGTGGATAAAAATGAAAACTTTAAGCTGAAAAGTTGTGATATCTTTCTTATTTCTGCTCAAAATATAGATCGTGGGTACTCGTTAGAACCGCCTACCCACAACTATATTTTAGAGCAGAAATAAGAAAAATAAGGTTTACACCTGTTAACCCCAGTTTTGCTATATAAAAGAGGGGTTCCAGGGGGTCAGAATTATAAAGTCATGTTTTCGTGATTTGGAGATGTTTCTTACAGAGTCATTGTCTCTAGGGTCTCCAGAACAAGTTCAGATTAGCCATGGTAATGAAGCCGTCCATGTTTGAGTTATCAAAGTCTCACTGTACTTGCAGCAAGTGTCATGAAAATACTGTATTTTGGGTAGTTTCATCAGAAACCCTTATCCGATTGTATACTAGTGGACTCTTCCATTGCTTTTTATTGGACAAGTCCATTTGTCATATATACGGGGTGTGGGGTCTATTTTTTCGATTTTATTCCATTTTTGACAGAAAATTCTGTTAGGATGTAGTGCAGGCCCTGATCAGACGCCGCATTCTGTGACGTATGATCTGGGCCTGCACTGTTTGCCAAGGTACCCATTTAGGGTTTTCCTGCATGCAATCAAAAATGTGTCTTTAACCCATTTAGTACCAGAAACCCCAAAAGGGGTATTTGGCAAACGCGTGCTGGCCCAGATCAGACGCCGCAGAACGCAGCGTCTCATCGGGGCTTACACTGTTTGCAAAAAGTTCAGCCATTTTCCTAATAAATTTTTAAGATAACACAACCTGACACCCCTAAATTTTGAAATGGACTCATGCTATATATAAGGAGGAAGATTCCATTTGGTGCAAAAATGGTTAAATACATGCTTCATGGTAAGTACTTAACCCATATTCTGCTGAAACTTATTTTGGCACACCTATTTCTGTCATTCATCTAATCACATTACTTGATAACATTATATATTCTGTTCATTTGAATTTGAAAACTAAATGGCAAACAGTGTAGATCCTGATCAGATGGCTTCATCTGATCTGGATCTACACTGTTTGCAAAGATACTTGTTATCGTGTATAGTAGGATAAGGGTTAAACTTGAAAAATTTATTCCATTGTTACCTGTCTTGGCAGGTTTTCTGATAATGTTTACATTATATGACATACACCACAACCGCTTTATAACACTAGTAATGGGGTCCAAAGCAGAAATCATGCTAGTTAAACAACCGTGTTATATCCAAACAAAAATGTATAGATTATATAGAAAAATGACCATTTATGGTCATTTTCTATATAATCTATACATTTTTGGGATCCATCTTGAAACTGTGTTATATCCAAAACCGTGTTATAACGAAATGTGTTATAACAAGGTTGCAGTGTATTGCATGACCCTTATCCCGCTGAATAAATTTAGCCACACCCATCTCTAACTATTAACCAGTCAAATTACAGTCAGTCTTACCTGTACTAAGCAAGCACTGGAGGGATAATCAAAATATGCTTGCTTAAGACAGGTGTTTGCTTAATCACTGGGTGGGAGCGTACAGTACACTTAACCCGGATGTTCCGATCTGTATAGCGGACAGATCCTTGTCTTTTGTTATGACCTTGAAGGTGTATGTGCGTGGTCTGTCTTCTATATTTGTATATTTATTTTTTTTGTACATAAACAACTTGGTAAGTGTGTTTTATTTATTTTGTTTCCCATACTGACCATCTTTGGGCACGGCAAGATGTCGTTTTCTATGCTTTTAATCTATTTTTCAGCTGCAAATCACTAGTGTTTGTAAGAATCACACCTTACCTGTGACCAGAAAATCGACCAATTGAGAGCTTTAATCGAAAGAAAAATATCTTTTAAGACAGTTTTAAGATAAATTAATAATCTATAATGAGTTATACTAAAAATAAGTGCCTCTAGAATTCCATACGAAATCACACGAAGAGCAAGCCTGACCATCCCAAAAAAATTCTGACTGTATGGTATGTCTCATATTTACTGTATAACTTGTCTAAGATACTTTGTTTTGACTGTATGGGATGTCGCTTTTAATGTGTGTAAGCTATTCAAAAGTACATTGCAATATTTGTCTATGCAATACAATGATAATGCTTAAACAATAGCAATTCTACGTAAAAATATTAATTACATATAAATTCCCGAAATCTTGGAGAAATTGCATGTGGTGTGTGCTGCATGCCATTGAACCTTTAGAGCACTACAGACTAGAGGTCTTAACCACTCGGCCAAATGAGCCAGCCTTCAAGGACTGTCTTCGGGTGCGAAATATTTAACAAAATGAGTCGCATCGTCACGCATCTCTCTTCATCCACAGGACGCATAGCAAATACTCTGATCAGACTGCACAGAAATGCAATACGATTAGTTACGGACTATTTGTTCAAGACATATACATGTAAATTTATACAAAGAAATGAAGAGCTGTGGACCAGTCTGTGAAAGAAAATTTCCTTTTCATCCCCCGACCGAATAGATTCGGGGGATATAGCGATCGGCTTGGCGTCCGGTCGTCCGTATATTGATGATACTTGGCACAATGGTAAACAATGTTGAGACGGCGTGTCTTGCGCAAGAACCACAATCCTGGGTACCATGGTATTTCAGTTATCTCCTCTTCCAATAAAATAGAATGACTATCTTGTGATCTCTATAACTCCAATATCCTTCGCGATATATTGATGATACTTAACAAAATTGTAAACAATGTTGAGACGGCATGTCATGGGCAAAAACAACAACCCTTGGTGCCATGGTTTTTTAGCTCACCTGAGCACGAAGTGCTCAAGGTGAGCTTTTGGGATCGGTCTTTGTCCGTCGTCCGTCGTCCGTGCGTCCGTGCGTCCGTGCGTCCGTCGTCAACTTTTGCTTTAAACAACTTCTTCTCCAAAACTGCTGGACAGATTTTGATCTAATTTCACAGGAATGCTCCTTGGGTGATCCTCTACCAAAATTGCTCAAACTGTTCTGCTCGGGTGAACAAGATGGCCGCCAGAGCTAAAAATAGAAAAACCTTTAAACGACTTCTCCTGCTTAACCAGTGGATGGATTTTGAAATTATTTCACAGGAATGTTCCTTGGATGACCTTCTACCAAAATTGCTCAAACCGTTCCGCTCGGGTGAACAAAATGGCCGCCAGAGCTAAAAATAGAAAAAGCTTTAAACGACTTCTTCTCCTTAACCAGTGGATGGATTTTGAAATTATTGCACAGGAATGTTCCTTGGGTGACCCTCTACCAAAATTGCTCAAACCATTCCGCTCAGGTGAACAAGATGGCCGCCAGAGCTAAAAATAGAAAAACCTTTAAACGACTTCTCCTGCTTAACCAGTGAATGGATTTTGAAATTATTTCACAGGAATGTTCCTTGGATGACCTTCTACCAAAATTGCTCAAACCGTTCCGCTCGGATGAACAAAATGGCCGCCGAAGCTAAAAATAGAAAAACCTTTAAACGACTTCTTCTCCTTAACCAGTGGCTGGATTTTGAAATTATTTTACAGGAATGTTCCTTTGGTGCCCCTCTACTGAAATTGCTCAAACCGTTCCGCTCGGGTGAACAAAATGGCCGCCAGAACTAAAAATTGAAAAACCTTTAAAGGACTTATTCTCCTTAACCAGTGGATGGATTTCGAAATTACTTCACAGGAATGTTCCTTGGGTGACCCTCTACCAAAATTGCTCAAACCGTTCAGCTCGGGTGAACAAGATGGCCGCCAGAGCTAAAAATAGAAAAACCTTTAAACGACTTCTTCTCCTTAACTAGTGGATGGATTTTGATATTACTTCACAGGAATGTTTCTTGGGTGACCCTCTACCAAAATTGCTCAAACCGTTCCGCTCGGGTGAACAAGATGGCCGCCGGAGCTAAAAATAGAAAAACCTTTAAACGACTTTTTCTCCTTAACCAGTGGATGGATTTTGAAATTATTTCACTGGAATGTTCCCTGGGTGACCCTCTACCAAAATTGCTCAAACCGTTCCGCTCGGGTGAACAAAATGGCCGCCAGAGCTAAAAATAGACCCTATTGTTTTACATAGACTTATAAAGGGAAATTTTTAAAAATCTTCTTCTCTGAAACTGCAAGTCCCAGGTCTTTGATATTTGGTATGGAGCTTCATCTAGTAGACCTCTACCAAGATTGTTCAAATTATAGCTCTGGGGCCACAAATGCCCCCCCCCACCCCGGGGCCCTTTGGTTTTACATAGACTTATATAGCCCTGGTGCATAGGCTTATGTAGGGAATATCTTTATAAAATTCTTCTTCTCTGAAACCGCAAGGCCCAGGTCTTTAATATTTGGTGTGTAGCTTCATCTAGTGGACCTTTGCCAAGATTGTACAAATTAAAGCCTTTGTTTTTGTTTGGTATGAAGCTTCACCTTTAAGACCTCCCTCAACATTATGCACATTAAAGCCCTTGGGCCAATAATGGCCCTCCCTGGGGCCCACTTGTTACACTATGGATCAGGTGAGCGATCCAGGGCCATCATGGCCCTCTTGTTTAGTTATCTCCCCTTCGAAAAAATATAGAATGACCATCTTGTGATCGCCATAACTTCAATGCCCTTCGAGATATATTGATTAAACTTTGTACAATTGTTCACAAGGTTGAAGCAGCATGTCATGAGCTAGAACCAAATCTCTTCGTGCCATGCCATTTGAGTTATCTCCTCTTTCAAAAAATAGAATTGTTATCTTGTGATCGCCATAAATCAAATACCCTTAGTGATATATTGATGAAACTTGGCACAATTGTTCACAAGGTTGAAGCAGCATGCCAAGCGCAAGAGTCACAACTCTTGGTGCCATGGCATTTGAATTATCTCTCTTCCAATAAGATAGAATAACTATCTTGTGATCGCCATATCTCCCATACTCTTGGAGACACATGTTGATAGAACTTGGTACAGTTGTACATGAGGTTAAGCAGGCGTGACATGTGCAAGAACCGCAGCTCTTGGTGCCATGGCATTTCAATTATCCCCATTCCAATAAAAATAGGATGACTATCTTTTGAGCTCCATATCTCCAATATTCTTCGAGACATGTTGATAGTACTTGGTACAGTTGTACATGAGGTTAAGCAGACGTGTCATATGCAAGAACCGCGACTCTTGGTGTACTGGTTTTGAGTTACCTTCCCTGACAAAATAACATTGTGATGGCCATAACTCCGAAACCCTTTGAGGTATATTGATGATACTTGGCATGTTTGTTTACAAGGTTGAGACAGCATGTCATTCACAAGGCCCACAACTCTTGGTGTCATGGTTATAATTGTATTTGGGTTATCTCCCCCTCTAATAAAATTGTATGACTATATTTTGATCGCCGTATCATCAACAGTCTTCGAGTGATGTTGATTGTTTGAGTTAAGCAAGCCTGTCACGGGCAAGTACCACGACTCTTGGTGCACTGGTTTGTGAGTTACCCCCTGACAAAATCTTGTGGGCCCTAGCTCAGAAACCCTTTGAGATATGTGGATAATACTTGGCAAGATTGAGACAGCATGTCATGCGCAGGAACCACAACTCTAGTGCGATGGTATTTGGGTTATATCCCCTTCTAATAAAATCATATACTCTGAGACATAATGATGGGACTTGGTATAGTTGTACGTGAGGCTAGGCAGGTGTTTCATGTGTGAAAATCATGACTCTGGGTGCACTTTTTATTTATTTTTTTTAGTTATTTCCCCAAACAATATAATCTTGTGATGACCATAACTTGGATACCCTGTGAGATATATTGATGGTATTTGGCACAGTTTTTGACAAGGTTGAAACAGTGTGTCATGCCAAAGAACCACAACCGGGTCCACCACGAACGACTAATTCATCACGTCTGAAATGAGTGAAAGAAGAAAAAAATTGGACTATTTCAACTTGCGCATAACAAAACAAAAACTCATATATGCGTCCAGCAAAGACTAATCTCAGTCTGAGCATCTGCCCAGTCTGAACAGTGTGAAAAAAGTGAACAAGAGGCCCACCAGAGGTATACAGGCATGGTGACCATCTTGGTCATGTGACAACAAAAGGCCACCATGCAATCAGTAAAATCCACTGTCTTGCCAATTTTCCATACAATTGTCTATGTCACCACATTTGACCGTAACCAAAAAACAAGGTCAACCAAAGGTCATCATTTGAAGAAAATTGGTAGGGTCCGAGCCCCCAATGCAGCATACCAAGTTTCAAGGTCATCGGCAATTTGGTTCCTTTAAAGGTTTTTTTGCCATATATGGACATGGCAGCCATATTGGTCATGTGACCAGTCCTTACGAACAAACTTTCATTCCCCCTTCCCATAGAGGCTCCACATGTAATTTGGATTCAATCGACCCAGCAGTTTAAGTTGAGAAGAAGATAAAAAAATACTCAATCTGAGCCTTCCCGGACAAGGGTCAGTAAATGACCTTTACCTTCGGAACTGACACAATACCATTCAGCTGAGTGCAAATATCATTTCTGATGCCACTAGCTACCATGCAATCAGAAACATCCACTGTTTTGACTTTTTTCCATACAAATGTCTAAGTGACCATATTTGAACTTGACACAAAACTGGTCAAATTAAACCAAAGGTCATCATTAGAACATACTTGGTAGGACCGAGTCCCCGATGCTGCATACCAAGTTTCAAGAACATCGGCCGTTCGGTTCTTGAGAAGAAGATTTTTAAGGTTTTAACCATATATGGGCATGGTGGCCATATTGGTCATGTGACCCAGTCGGCACGAACAAACTTTCGTTTCCCCTTCCCACAGAGGCTCCACATGTAATTTGGATTCAATCGACCCAGCAGTTTAAGTTGAGAAGAAGATAAAAAACTCAATCTATGCCTTCCCGGACAAAGGTCAGTAAATGACCTTGACCTTCGGAACTGACAAAATTCCATTCAGCTGAGTGCAAATATCATTTCTGATGCCACTAGCTACCATGCAATCAGAAAAATCCACTGTTTTGCCTTTTTCCATACAAATGTCTAAGTGACCATATTTGACCTTGGCATAAAACAGGTTAAGGTCAACCAAAGGTCATGATTTGAACAAACTTAGTAGGGCCCAAGTCCCCAATGCTGCATACCAAGTTTCAAGGTCACCGGCTGTTTGGTTCCTGACAAGAAGATTTTTAAAGGTTTTTACCATATATGGGAATGGCGGCCATTTTGATTATGTGACCCAGTCCTTACGAACAAACATTCGTTCCCCCTTCCCATTGAGGCTCCACATGTAATTTGGTTTCAAACTACCCAGCAGTTTAAGTTGAGAAGAAGATAACAATACTGAATCTGAGCCTTCCAGGACAAAGGTCAGTAAATGACGACCTTTGGAATTGATAAACTTCTATTCAACTGATTGCAAATATCATTTCTGATGCCACAGGCTACCATGCCATCAGAAAAACCACTGTTTTGCCCTTTTTCCATATAAATGCCAAAGTGACCTAATTTGACCTTGATGTAAAACAGGTCAAGGTCAATCGAAGGTAATCATTTGAACAAATTAAGTAGAGCCAGAGTCCCCGATGCCGCATACTAGGTTTTAAGGTCGTCGGCAATTTGGTTCCTGAGAAGAAGATTTTTAAAAGTTTTTACCATATATGGGCATGGCGGCCATTTTGGTCATGTGAACCAGTCCTTACTTTCGTTCCCACTTCCCATAGAGGCTCCACATGTAATTTGATTTCAAACTACCCAGCAGTTTAAGTTGAGAAGAAGATAAAATTACTGAATCTGAGCCTTCCAGGACAATGGTCAGTAAATGACCTTGACCGTTGGAATTGATAAACTTCCATTCAGCTGATTACAAATATCATTTCTGATGCCACAGGTTACTATGCAATCAGAAAAATACACTGTTTTGCCCTTTTTCCATACAAATGTCTAAGTGACCAAATTTTACCTTGACGTAAAACAGGCCAAGGTCAACCAAAGGTCATCATTTGAATAAACTTGGTAGGGCCCGAGTCCCCGATGCTGCATACCAAGTTTCAAGGTCTGTCGCCGTTTGGTTCCTGAGAAGAAGGAAAGTGTGTATATGCCAAGTTTCCACATTTCAGAAACAAAATAGCTAACGTATTTAAATGTTATCCTACGAATATGTCGAAATCGCTCTATAGTATTATCAGGACACACAATATAGTATGATCGGAACACGACATACAGTGCTGAGAAATCAGTTTTGCGACATGCGATACAAACCAGTTTTTGACCCCTCTATCGTTTTCTTTGAAAATAATTGCCCTTATATGGCAAGATGTTTAGTAATATTAATAAAAGCTGACCAGAAATACATCATAAAATAGTTAAAATGCATCAGCAGTCGTTTCATATAAGGTTGGTGGCAAAGCTTGATTAAATTGTACCGGTGCAGCGTTTGAAATCGAAAGTAGGACAATGATTTTCTAGAAACAAATGTGAAAATAAACGAAATCATAGCAATAAACAGAAAATCAAGGTAGCATGTCGAAAAGACTTTTAGTTATGCTTTCCGAACTACTGCTATGAAGTTGAAATGCTAATGATTAATAATTTCAAAACACAAAAATAAACATTCTGTAACATACCCGACATATCGGAACAAGGATCTGTCCACTATACAGATCGGAACATCCGGGTTAAGTGTACTGTACGCTCCCACACAGTGTTAATACAAATGAATTTTAATGCATGTTTCCTTTTGCGGGTAGCTACGGCATGCTGCTTAAGACAAGTTGCTTGCTTAATAGAATGGCCACTATGACAGGTTCTTCTGTACTTGATTTAATTTATTCAGTCCACAGACTGCTTGACAAAGCGTAGATCCTGATCAGATGGCTGAAGAAGCCATCTGAACAGTATCTACATTGTTTGCAAAGGTAGGGGTTGGTGTGTTCAGTGGGATAAGGATTAAGGTCAATTGTTATTATACCCCCGACATACGAAGTATGTCAGGGGGTATATAGTTTTTGTCTTTCCGTCCGTTCGTTGGTTGGTTCGTTCGTTCGTTAGTTAGTTAGTTAGTTAGTTCGTTCGTACTTCCGTCCGTCCCGCCGTTCGTCAACCTTTACGTCAAAGTTTTGCGTTAAAACTTTTTGATAGCTCATATCTCTGTAACCACATGTTAAATTCTCTTCATATTTGGTAAAGGATATCTCTATAGCATTACCTTTCATATGGAATAACTAAGCCCCTGGGTCAAGCCCCTGTGTGGGCTGTCAGTCTGTCCATCTGTCTGTTCATCTACTTTTACGTCAAAGTTTTGTGTTAAACCTTTTTGATTGCTCATATCTCTGTAACCGCATGTTAGATTCTCTTCGTATTTGGTAAAGGATATCTCTATAGCATTTCCTTTCATATGGAATATCCAAGCCCCTGGGTCAAGCCCCTGGGTGGGCTGTCTGTCCGTTTGTCAACTTTTACATCAAAGTTTTGTGTTAAACCTTTTTGATTGCTCATATCTCTGTCACCACATGTTTGATTCTCTTCATATTTGGTACAGGATATCTCTATAGCATTACCTTTCATTTGGAATATCTTAGCTCGCAGGTCAAGCCCATTGGTGGGCTGTCCACCCATCAGTCCGTTCATCAATATTTACGTCAATGTTTTGTGTTAAACCTTCTGATTGCTCATATCTCTGTAACTACATGTTAGATTCTTTTCATATTTGGTAAAGGATATTTCTATAGCATAACCTTTCATATGGAATATCTAAGCCCCTGGGTGGGCTGTCTGTCAGTTTGTCAACTTTTAAGTCAAAGTTTTGTGTTAAACCTTTTTGATTGCTTATATCTCTGTAACCTCATGTTAGATTCTCTTCATATTTGGTACAGAATATAGCTATAGTATTAACTTTCATATGGAATATCTAAGCTCCTGTGTCAAGCCCCCGGGTGGGGCTATGGGTCAATAATAAGGACTTACACATTTTGATCACGTCCAAGTTTTGTGTTAACTGTTTTGGTTTAAACAATATTTATTAGAATAAATTCACATATATACATCGCATAATAGTATATGGTACAGGATTTGATAACTGTTTTCATTATACTCCTTGCATACAAAGTATATCAAAGGTTAGTGTTTTTAGCTCACCGGACCGATAGGTCAGGTAAGCTATTCTACTACCCCCGGCGTCGGCGTCGGCGTCGGCGTCGGCGTCGGCGTCGGCGTCCACAAATGTTAAAGTTTTGTGTTAAAGTTTTTTAGAAGCTCATTTCTTTTTTATGCCTACATGGATTGAGTTTATATTTGGTATCATGATAGATACTGGTGTAAAGTTTTTATTTGCAATATCAGTAGCCATATCCGTGACCTTGGGGTCAAGGTCACAGACTTAGAATTCTAATTTTCAAGTTTTTGTGTTAAAGGTTTTAGGAGTTCATTACTACTTTACCTTCTGATGGATTTAGTTTATACTTAATCTCAATTATTAAGCAGCAGCATCAGCTTTCATGACCGTAACCTTGGGTCAAGGTCACATACTTTGAATTTTATGGTAATTATGGTAATTTCTTTGTTTTAACATAACTATGGAGCCGTTTGAGATAGAGCCTTCATATTTGGCATGTGGGTTCCTTGTGACATTGCCTTCCCACACATACAAACAATTTTGACCTGTAACCTTGACCGTAACCATGGGTTCAAGGCCACATACTTTGAATTATTATGGTAATTATGGTATTTTTTTTGTTTTATCATAACTTTAGAACCGTTAAAGATATAGCCTTTATATTTGGCATGTATGTTCCTTGTCACATTGTCTTCCCACTCGCACAAAAAAAATTGACCTGTCACCTTGACCCTTGACCATTTGACCTACTTATCATAACTTTTTAACCATTTGAGATAGAGCCTTCATATTTGGCATGTATGTTCCTTTAGGCATTCCCTTTCCACTAATACAAAAAATTTTGACCTGTGACCTTGACCCTGGACCTTTGACCTACTTTGTCATAATTTTTTAACTATTTGAGATAGAGACTTCATATTTGGCATGTAGTACTTGTGACATTGCCTTAGCACTCATACAAAAAAAAAATACCGATGACCTTGACCTTTGACCTACTTGATCATAACTTTGTAACCATTTGAGATAGAGCCTTCATATTTGGCATGTAGGTTCCTTGTGACATTGCCTTAACACTCATACAAAAAATTTTGACCTGTGACCTTGACCTGTGACCTTTGACCTTCTTTATTATAAATTTCTTACGGTTTGAGATAGAGCCTTCATATTTGGCATGTAGGTTCCTTGTGACATTCACTTTTCACTCATACAAAAAATTTTGACCTGTGACCTTGACCATAGACTTTTGACCTACTTCATATTTGGCATGTAGGTTCCTTGTGACATTGCCTTACCGCTCATGCAAAAAAATACCTGTGACCTACTTTATTATAACTTGTGACCTTGACCCTGGACCTTTGACCTACTTTGTCATAATTTTTTAACTATTTGAGATAGAGACTTCATATTTGGCATGTAGGTTCCTTGTGACATTGCCTTAGCACTCATACAAAAAAAATATCTGTGACCTTGACCTTTGACCTACTTTGTCATAACTTCATAACCATTTGAGATAGAGCCTTCATATTTGGCTTATAAGTTCCTTGTGATATCACCTTTCCACTCATACAAATTTTTTTATCTTTGACCTACTTTATCATAACTTCGTAACCATTTGAGGTAGTACCTTCATACTTGGTATATAAATTCCTATATTTTCAACAGATTTTAATAGAACTTCACACAAATGTTGCTCATGATAATATCTCGAGCAGGTCATGGCCTCAAGGTCAAGGTCACTGTGGCTATTTTTAGAAAAACTTTGTTATCGCTCCAGAGCCTATATTTTTCATTGGAATTTTAGTATAACTTCACACAAATGTTGCTTATGATAATATCTCGAGCAGTTCATGGCCTCAAGGTCAGGGGCACTGTGGCTATTTTTAGATAAACTTTGTTATCGCTCTGGCGCCTACATTTTTCGACTGATTTTAATATAACTTCACACAAATGTTGCTTATGATAATACCTCCAGCCAGTTAGACTTTCAAGGTCATGCCTCAAGGTCTAGGTCACTATGGCTATTTATTGTTACCATTTGAAATAGAGACTTCATATTTGGCATGTAAGTTCCTTGTGACATTGCATTATCACTCATACATTAGAAGCAATGCCTTTAAAGTGAACTAAATAGTGTTGACAGGGATGTTAAACCTCCAAACGAACAAAATCTTTGCTGCGAGTCTGTCCGTCCATGCTTATAAACCCTATTGGTTTTATTGTGCGGTAGGGATTGAGATGTCATTTCATCTCAATGTCGGGTAAAAGTCACACAAAATTGGAATCAATGTCTCAAAAATACCAAATAGTGTTGATGGGGATGCTAAATGTCAAATCAAACAAAATCATTAACAGATGTAGTAATTGACATTTTCCTATGATGCCAATCACATGCAGATACAAAAGATAAACCTGCCTTTCATTTCTAAAAGATCTCTTTATGCACATATACATGACCTTACAGGTTTTCATGTATATTTTTACTGACATAAGATAGTAGGCTGATCAGCTTGTATATCTGCACTAACTTTATGAATGGCATGTATGCAAATTCTGGGAATTTGTGTCCCAAAATTATATTTTATACGATAAAGAACAAAATATTTTAGTGTAAACTTTTCTTTTTTCACATTAATTCTCTTTAAATCAACAACAAAAGTCATTGCAAATGCAAAAAATATAACATTTTATACAAATCTGCATAAAACAATTATATTCAGGGTTCTCATTAATAACCGATTGTAGATTGAAATAGTCTGTTGTAATTGAATTTTAATCGGTTGTTTTTATCAAAATTACTATTAATAGTGAATAAAAATCTATATTCTCTGATTGGTTCTAAATTCACTTGGATCTGTTTCTTAACCTTTAACCTGCTGAATATTCCATTAAGCCACACCCATTTCTGATTACTTGATGCATTTCTACATATTTATAAACTGAATGTCAAATTGTAGATCCTGATCAGATTGCTTCTTCAGAAGCCATCTGATCTGGATCTTCACTGTTTGCAAATATAGGGCTTGTCGCCAACAGCAGGGTAAAGGTTAAGTTCTTAATGAAAACCCTGATATTTATTTACAAACTTCAAAGAAATGCATCTATTTTAACATTATTCTGCTCATGATCAACATCACTGTAGGTATTTTTTACACTGTGGCTTTTTATAGAAATACTCTGTTATTGCTTAAGCATTGTGGCTATTTTTGAAAAAAAAAATGTTTTTCCTTTAGCACCTACATTTATTGATGGATTTTAATGTAACTTATTACTGTGTTGTAAATGATATCTTTAGTGGGTTACACTTTGAATGCCATATGGTTCAAAGACAGATTTTAACAGGTCAGGATAAAGACTTCGTGTTTGTGTTTCTTTCCCTGTGGTCAAGTGTGACTTTGATATTTCATCTGTGTATCAGTCTTTGGTGGGGGGAGTAAGTTAATTGTATCGATTCCTGATCTTTGTTTTACTTCTACTTTAACCACTCAGGAGAGCACTAAAAAGACAGGTTTATGATCTGAAAAATGACATTCAAGAGCACCAGTGGATATGACATGTGTTTCTTCACTGATGTATATATGGTCCAGTAAACTATTTGTATCATGAATGTTCCTAGTGTCATTGCCTTACCACTTATACAAATTGTTTTTACCTGTGACCATGACCTTTGACCTTTTGACCTACTTATCATTATTTTCTAATCATTTGAGGTAGAGCCTTCATATTTGCCATGTAGGTTCCTTGTGACATTGCCTTAACACTAGCTTTCTTACTTGATATGTAGGTTCCATGTCACATTGCCTTCCCATTCTTTTATAAAATTTTGACCTGTAACCTTGATCCTGGTCCTGTGATCTTCTTTTTTGATAACTTCTTGACCATTTGAAATAGAGCCTTTATATTTGGCAAGTTTTGATTCGTTGATTCATGTCTAAGGGTTAAATGGAATTAAAAGTGATAATAATGAGTCAAACTTGAATCATACGTGAGCCCCAAATATTGATATAGCACTGGTTTCTTTCCTAGTGACTTTGTTTCTATTATGAGTCTGAAAATTTGACTTTGCACGACTAGTCTAAGCGCGACTTCCGGTGAGCTATCCTGTCCGGCGACAGGTCTTGTTGTCTTTCCATCTGTTCATTATTAGTTAGTTTGTTGTTTCTTTATGCTGTGACCCTTGTCAGATTTGTCAGTTTATACATGTATATTGGTCCTTGTGATCTTAGAAACAACAGCGACTAGAACTGTTAAATTTGGCATAATATTTTCTCTTGAAATGCAGACAATAATAAATGCAAGTAATAATAAAAAATGCATTGCTTTATTATGTCATTATACAGCTACTTTAATTCAGCAAATGCTCTATGACAGCCTATTCTATGTTTGTTGTTTCCAGTTGAAATTGTTCCAAATTGCAACAAACTTTGAATTTTTATTATTCAGCAAAGACAAGCAGTCTCATCTTTGGATATGATAAATTATTCTATATTTGTTGAAATGCAATAGTTATTCTCAGTTGACTAAATGGAAAGTTTATATGGAAAGGTTCAATGCTACAAACAAATTTTCATTTCCACTAAAAGGGGATGGCACTGGTCGGGGGTATACGTGCCCCACTGGGCACTTTCTCTAGTTATACAAGTGTTTTAATGATACATCAATCTCTATCGGTCATCCCACAGAAGGGGAGAAAAGAAATAAATGTGTAAGGATACTTCAGGAACTGGTCCAATCAGAAACCCAACACCTGATGTTTCCGCCATTTTTCAAAGGGAGACAACTTTCGGGGCTCTCTGTTCACTTTTCTGTAAGCCATGTCCAGCTGAAAGGGGTCTACTCTTAAAAGAAAGAATTTGGTCCTCAGGAGCAAATTCTTTTCTTTAAGAGTTGACCCCTATTGACATGGGAGACAAAAATACTTTTGCAGAAGTTGCTTCTGCTGAAGGTATTTCCATTCCCCTTAACATACAACAAAAATCACAGGCAAGCCAAGTTAGGCGCTCTTTCCCAAATAGATAAGATGGGTACTCATTTACCATTCCCCTTAACATACAACAAAAATCACAGGCAAGCCAAGTTAGCCGCTCTTTTCCAAATAGTTAAGATGGGTACTCATTTACTTTTACTGAACTAAAAAATATAGCACTTAAGAAAACAAAGATAGAGGTAAATGTAGAGGAGATAAATGTATAGCAGAGAATCGGGCAATTTTGACAAGTACCCACATTGTGACAACATGTTACAAACATGTAAGACATTACCCACATGGTCCATGTCAATCTGCTTTATCTGGAGCTAAGACATAGTTGTCAGTTTCCCTCAACCTAACGACTACTAGTACATTACAATCCTCTGTGGTTCAGTGGTTAAGCTATTCGCCTCATATACAAGGGATTGTGGGTTCGATTCCGGGCTTCTTCAGACTTTCAGATCAGTCTTTAAAATCGAGATCCTGTCTCCATATGACATGGAGGCCAGCTGATCTGGATCTATACTGTTTTCCATTCTGCCTCTGAATCCATGGAAAAATTAAAATCATGCAGCATAAAAGGCTCGAAATTGAAAAGGATTGAAGCATACTGACATGTTCAGCATGGTGGGGAAAAATTTTATTCATAATGATACTCAGTGTTCATTTTTCAGCCCCATTATCAAAGCGAACCAAAGTTGCTGATAATGTTGATGATGATGATGATCTTTGGAATGATGACATAGAACAACTCAAGAAGCCCAAGTCTGTTCTTGGTGGTTCTAGACAGAAGCCTGTGAGCCCTGTCAAGGAACAATTGGACGAACCCCCCTCCCCTGACAGACATCTCATGGAGAAGATATTGCAGCACAGGAATAGACACAGTGTACGGGAGTTACAGTTGGAGTCACAGGCAGATAGACAGCAGAGACTTGTAAATGGTAACATGTGAACATTTAACCCTTAAGGGGAATGGGTACACCTTCAGGGGAGGAAACTCCTGAAAAGGTATTTTTTGTCATCCATGTCAATAGGGGTCAACTCTTAAAGGAAAGAATTTGCTCCTGAGGAGCAAATTCTTTCCTTGAAGAGTAGACCTCCTTTTCAGCAGGACAGAGCGTATAGAAAAGTGGGCAGGAAGTCCCAAAAGTTGTATCCCTTTGAAAAATGGTGGAAATATCTGCCAGGTGTATCCATTCACCTTAAGCAAATTATAGCAGATGCCATTCAATTTTTTTTCCAGGAAAATCAGAATGGGATTTTATTCTTCTCTTGCTGAATATTCATTTTAGCCACACCCATCTCTGACTATGAACCAATCAGATTACTTGATGTAATTTATTCCTACAAATTCATAAACTCAATGTCAAACAGTGTAGATCCTGATCAGATGGCTTCTTCAGAAGCCATCTGATCTTGATCTACACTGTTTGCAATTTAGGGGTTGTCGTGAACAGCATGACAAGGGTTAGATCAGGGCCTTTCACTCTTTACCAAAAAGCTTCAGCCATTTTCTAAACAAATAGATGAAAACAAACTCAATCTGACAGCCCTAAATTTTGTAATGGGCTTGTGCTGCATGTTTATATGTTGACAAAAAATTTGTTCAGTTCAAAATGGTTTAAAAGCATTCTTGTTCACTCAAATGAATATCATACATACACAAAAAATGTTAAAAAGTACATTGTTAATTTATCACATGACGTCGCTGATATGCAGTGGATGACGTCATGTAATAAATATTGTATGACCACAGGTGTAATAACACTGTGGCGGGATTAAGTAACGTCATGACCAGGCATTTTTGTGGGAAAATTGTCTTATTTAAAGGTGAGAAAATCCATTTTAAAGTGGTCATATTATAAACAGAATCTTACACTCGTCATTTCATATGATATTAATGAAACTTGCCAAAGGCTTGTTTCATAAATATCATATAAAATGACCACACATGTAAGATCCTCAATATATACAGTTCTACTTCAATGGTTTGAACACCTTTAGGACCATGGAAATTAGTTTGAGACAGGTGGACTTTGAACCACCAAAGGTTGATCTTAGAGCCAGGTCAGGGGGTATAATATGGACATCTTTTCAACCTTCAAAATAAATGTATGTTGTGTGTACTCATTAGCCCTTATCTTGCTGAATATTCATTTAAGCCACACCCATTTCTGTCTATCAACCAATCAAATTACTTGATGTAATTTATTGCTACAAATTCATAAACTGAATGCCAAACAGTGTAGATCCTGATCATGTGGCTTCTTCAGAAGCCACCTGATCTGGATCTACGCTGTTTGCAAATATAGGGGTTGTCGTGAACAGCAAGATAAGGGTTAGGATGGTCTCACTGAGGCGCTTCTATTAATCCACACAACATACATTTTCAAGATCAAAGAAGGCACATATCCCAAATATTTTTACATCTGTAGTTATGGAGACTCAAGAACAAGTTCAAAAGAGCCGGTGTTTGAGCTGTCGAAGTTTCAGTGTATGTTTTTTTTACAGATTATGATTTTGAGAGGCAGCGAGTATTTACCCGTATTCCTGCCTGTCCATATCTACCCACAACTGGTTGCTCAGGATCCAGGGTTTATATGAAGATGAGACGAGAGCAAGACCTGGAGAAAGATGTAGGTTCTTATTTAACATTTGACCTGTCTTGTTGTAAAATAGCTTTGTGACATAGGCTAAATACAAAGGTTCACATTAAGATAACACAGCCGTGCGACATAGTCCACTTTGTCACATCTCCAATATGGCTTCTTTTCTGATGGAAAATTTTGATATTTTTCTTATTTATACTTCAAACATAGGTTGTGGGTGCTAGTTCAAACTGCCTCATTGAGGCAGTTTTAACGAGTACCCACAACTTATGTCTTGGAGCAGAAATAAGTAAAATAATATGTTCCACCGTAAACCCCAATATTCTCTATATAAGAGGGGTTTAGAGGGCTGTTTGTTTCACGGACTTGTTCACATGATGCAGATGGGCCTTTGCCAACAAAACTTGCACTGCCCAAATGAAGCTTCAGTGCTTACTCTTGTCCTGTTGAATAGATTAATTTAGCCACACCCATTTGATCACATTATGTGTTAACCCTACAAATTCACAAACTCAATGGCAAACTGAATATATCCTGGTCAGAAGCCATCTGATTTGGATCTACACACTTGAAGACCGGGAACTGAACTCTGTTCAGGACCATTTTACCAGCCAACTGTCAGAGATAAGTGATAATGTCTGGTCTCTGGCAGTATATTGTAGAATATACAGTAGAACTTTGATGGCTCGAACACGGATGGCTCGTTTACCATGGCTGAGTCAAATATGTTTTTGAGTCCCTAGGGAATTCCTCTGCATAAGAAAACGTGTCGGATAATTAAGATTTTCGACTTTTATCTTGCAAATGCATGCTGTGTGTACTCATTAGAATCGCCTCAATGAGGCGATTCTAATGAGTACACACAGCATACATTTATGTTACAGAACACCGAAAAGAAGTCCAAAAATACGCCTGTTATGTTTTCTGAAAGTATACAACAGTGGCTCGAACTACCGCTGTCTCGAACAAATTTCATTGGTCCCAAAGGGGTTCGAGCCATCGAAGTTCGACTGTACTTTGCAAATTTATGATAATGTCCAATGTTTCTCATTCTCAGGTGTGTTACAATTATAGAGTTACGCTTTTCAGGGTGGAAAAAAAACAATGGTATTTTCTACATTTTCAGTTTGAGTCCTGTAACAAGACATTAAAAGGGACACAACTCCTGAGTACACCAGTATCATCACTTAGAGAGCAACTGGAAGAGGAGGTAAAAAAAATGTTTTGTAACCTCTGTATAACACTGGTGTAAACCTGTAAGGAACGAATGCCAAATCTGTAAGCTTAACACAATGTTATAGCATATGGGCCCCGTCAAGCGATTTTGGTACTTATCGCCTATGCGAGCAGCGAAGGTTCAGGCGAGCCTGCGCATCCGCGCAGTCTCGCCAGAACCTTCGCTGCTCGCTCGTTCAAGCAGTGAATCAAGAGGAACCTTCAGACAGAAAGCCATATCCCTGGCGCCTCTGAATGGCTGGGCATGAGCAGTTTACATTTGTCATGACGGAATGCTCGAAGACCCAAATTCGCTTGGCGGGGCTCAAATAATGTTTTGTAACCTCTGTATAAGAGATGTAAACCTGTAAGGAACAAATGCCAAATCTGTAAGCTTAACACAATGTTATAGCATATAAAAATGTTCAATTTTACATAAAACACACAAAAAAAAGCACTTGCAGTCATTTTAGGGATCACTGTATTCAAAATTGTCATTTGGGGAAGTAAATCGGCGGTATTTTGGTTGGCCAGCTGAGACTTAAAATGCAGTGTGTGATCATAATCTCCTGAAATGACAGTTTTCAATGCAGTTTCCCCAGTCTAATGCATTTATTCATTTGTAAACTTTAGAAATGTTGATTTTTGCCAACATAACAGTTTGTACTGCAAGCTGCATACAACTGAATGTCATGAGACAATAGGTTTCTGACAGACATTGCATTACATTTGCTAGTGTGTTTGAATGTTCTGTATTATGAAACAAAGCCCTAGATACTTTGGAAAATTTGGGGATATATTTCCTTATTTCTCTGGTAAAACATAATTATGTTGTAGGTACTTGTTAGAATTGCCTCACTGAGCAAAGAAACATGTTGTTAGTTTATTTATGGGTCAAACTCTGATGATTCAATATGGCAAGTATGCTAATATTTTTGTTGAAAAATGTAAGAAGCATTTGCATAGCTTTTGCAAATGCAATAGCTCACATTTTTTTCCAGCAAAAATACCAGAGTATCAGATGTTGAACTTGATAGAACAGTTAACAACTCGACCACTTAGAGCTCGTTAAGGTAATGATGCTTTAAACAAGTGGGCCCTAAAACTAATTGTTGAATCATTAACTCAAATATATGATAAAACTTCAAATTATAGCATTTGTGATAATAGTGTCCTTTAGGTGCAGTCTAATCTTGATTTACTGTGCACTGCATACAAATTTGATTTGACATCTTCCAGGAAAGGTGGTCACACCCACAGAGTTGCATTTATTCCAGTAAAATTTCTGATTTAAGACCACCTTTGAGACTGTTCAAAAGTGGTCTTGAAGACCACATTTGAATAGTTCCAAAGATGATCTCTTACACTGAGTTTAGAAAAAACATAGAAAGAAGAATTTACTTCATTTTCTTTGGTTTTTAAAACAGAATTAAGTTTACATTTTAGCTGTTTTTTAGCTCACCTAAGCCGAAGGCTCCGGAGGAGCTATTGTGATCGGTCATTCGTCCATCGTCATCATCGTCAGTCCGGATGTCCGTCCACAATTCCTTTAAACGACATCTCCTCCTAAACCACTGAACAGATTTTGACCAAACTTGGCAGAAATGATCTTTGGGTGGTCCTCTCTCAAAGTTGTTCAAAGAATTCCATTCCATGCAGAACTCTGGTTGCCATGGCAACAAAAGGGGAAAATAAGAAATAAACTTTAAAAATCTTCTTGTCTGAAATCAGAAGGCCCAGGTCATTGATATTTGGTATGAAGCTTCATCTAGAGGACCTCTACCAAGTTTGTTCAAATTATTGCCCTGGGTCAAAAAATGGCCCCGGGGCGTACTGGTTTTACATAGGCTTATACCGTAATGATCCGGTTATAAGACGGGGTTTTTACCGCCAGAATAACCCCTTATTTTAAAACCCATCTTATAACCGAGATCTCGGGCATCCTTGAAATTTTCGAGAAAGAACTGAGGGAAAATCACGTGCGGTAAGTACATGTGTATACCTGTTGCTACTATGGGTCTGTGAAGTGATGAGCGGGAGCGGGATTCCAAATAAATAACAATAAACATCGGTAAAAGAAACCAAAAGATCGTGAAGAACAGTTATAATTCAAGCCTAAAGATTTTTATCATAATTGGATTAATTCCCATGCGTTTTCAATGGTTACATTCCTCGGAAGGTGCCCCGGAACATAATAAGCATGCACGAATTTTCATTGGTTTATGATAATGAGTTCATAAATATTAATGGGGCAAAAGTTTCACTCCATTTGCATAAGAAAATAAGTTGATGATGCCTTTACGTTTTTTAGCTCACCTGAGCACGAAGTGCTCAAGGTGAGCTTTTGGGATCAGTCTTTGTCCGTCTTCCGTGCGTGCGTCCGTCCGTCGTCAACTTTTGCTTTAAACAACATCTCCTCCAAAACTGCTGGACAGATTTTGATCTAATTTCACAGGAATGCTCCTTGGGTGATCCTCTACCAAAATTGCTCAAACTGTTCCGCTCGGGTGAACAAGATGGCCGCCAGAGCTAAAAATAGAAAATTCTTTAAACGACTTCTCCTGCTTAACAAGTGGATGGATTTTGAAATTGTTTCACAGGAATGTTCCTTGGATGACCCTCTACCAAAATTGCTCAAACCGTTCAGCTCTGGTGAACAAAATGGCCGCCAGAGCTAAAAATAGAAAAACCTTTAAACAACTTCTTCTCCTTAACCAGTGGATGGATTTTGAAATTATTGCACAGGAAGGTTTCTTGGGTGCCCCTCTACTAAAATTGCTCAAACCAATCCGCTCTAGTGAACAAAATGGCCACCAGAGCTAAAAATAGAAAAACCTTTAAAGGACTTCTTCTCCTTAACCAGTGGATGGATTTCGAAATTACTTGACAGGAATGTTCCTTGGGTGACCCTCTACCAAATTTGCTCAAACCGTTCCACTCAGGTGAACAAAATGGCCACCAAAGCTAAAAATAGAAAAAGCTTTAAACGACTTTTTCTCCTTAACTAGTAGATGGATTTTGAAATTACTTCACAAGAATGTTCCTTCGGTGATCCTCTTCCAAAATTGCCCAACCGTTCCGCTCGGGTGAACAAATGGCCGCCAGAGCTAAAAATAGAAAAAGCTTTAAACGACTTTTTCTCCTTAACCAGTGGATGGATTTTAAAATTACTGGAAGGTTCCTTGGGGGATCCTCTACCAAAATTGCTCAAACTGTTCAGTTTTAAACCCCATTGGTTTCATTGGGTGGCAGGGCTTGAGATGTCATTTCATCAAAAATGACTTTTACTTCTCAAAATGACTTCTACTCCTAAACAGGCAGACTGATTTTGAATTAATTTCACAGAAATGGTGTTTGGGTCCAACCAAAATTGCTCAAACCCTCCACTCCACCATATATTACCCACAATTCCGTTTGTACAATAGGATCAGGTGAGCGATCCAGGGCCATCATGGCCCTCTTGTTTTATTATTGTTATTATATTTTTCCATAAATGTCCAATGCAGCAAAATAAATCTCCGGTCAAACATTATGGATGCACAGTCTCTTCTGTCTCTTCCTATATCACTCTTGATTAGCAATGGCCTATTTTTTTAATCTATTTAATCTCTTATGTAAACACGCCAATTGTCCAATAATACCTGCAGAGTTATTAACTGTCCGATAATGTTTACACGCGTCAGCAGTTCAACACAGGTGAAAATCTTCTGACGGTCAACCGCATCTATAGGTATTTTACTGCGGTAAATACTAGAATGGTTGGGCGGCGAAATATTTCTAAAGGAAAATTGTCTTGTCAGGAGATTGGGGCCATCGGCTGAAGACCGAAAGATGATTCGAAATCGTGTCATCCCGATGGAATCAGGAGATATGAAATGTATGCTGACGCACATGTGTTAAACTGTAGAAATGCCAGTTACGCGTAGTTGCTTCCCTTACTTACCTGTCAATCATTTTACTTTCCTTCCTTCATTGGTTTATGATAATGAGTTCATGAATATTAATGAGGCGAAAGTTGTGATGTTAATTAACTCAAATTTCAGACACAAAAAATAAGTGGTTACAGTTTCTAGGTAAGAAAATTTATTCAGGGACTTGCTAGGTACCTACAACTATCTGTTTGTCATTGAAGTCGGTCTAATCTAAATTTTATTTTTGTAAAGTCGTCATTGTCATTAGATTTCGCGACCGCAAAACACCGAGCGAAAATTTATCAACCAGTGTCTCACTCTGAAATGTTCGGCATTTTCTACATCGGCGCAACCCCCGGCAGATTGTTAGAATTTATACCCGTCTTATAGCCGAGACTGAGCAAAAATCACCCAAAGAAAAGCCAAAAAATACCCCTGTCTTATAGCCAAATCATCTTATAGCCGGATCATTGCGGTATAGGGGAAACCTTTAAAAATCTTCTTGTCTGAAACCAGAAGGCCCAGGTTGTTGATATTTGGTATGAAGCTTCATCTAGTGGACCTCTTCCAAGATTATTCAAATTATAGCCCTGGGACCAAAAATGCCCCCGCCCTGAGGTCCTTTGGTTTTACATAGGCTTATATATGGAAAATCTTTAAAAATCTTCTTTTCTGAAACCAGAAGGCCCAGGTCTTTGATATTTGGTATGAAGCTTCATCCAGTGGACCTCTACCAAGATTGTTCAAATTATAACCCTGGGGCTGAAAATGCCCCCGCCCCGGGGCCCTTTGGTTTTACATAGGCTTATAGAGGGAAAATCTTTAAAAATCTTCTTCTCTGAAACCCCAAGGCCCAGGTCTTTGATATTTGGTATGAAGCTTCATCTAGTGGACCTCTTCCAAGATTGTTCAAATTATTGCCTTGAGGCCAAAAATGGCCCCACCCTGGAGCCCACTGGTTTTACATAGGCTTATATAGGGAAAACCTTTAAAAATCTTTTTGTCTGAAACCAGAAGGCCCAGGTCTTTGATATTTTGCAGGAAGCTTCATCTAGTGGACCTCTACCAAGATTGTTCAAAATATAGTCCTGGAGCCAAAAATGCCCCTGCGCCGGGGCCCACTGGTTTCACATAGGCGTATATAGGGAAAACCTTTAAATATTTTCTTGTCTGAAACCAGAGGGGCCAGGTCCTTGATATTTGGTATGAAGCTTCATCTAGTGGACCTCTACAAAGATTGTTCAAATTATAGCCCAGGGGCTGAAAATGCCTCCGCCCCGGGGCCCTTTGTTTATTCATAGGCTTATATAGGGAAAATCTTTAAAAATCATCTTCTCTGAAACTGCAAGGCCCAGGTCTTTGATATTTGGTATGAAGCTTCATCTAGTGGACCACTACCAAGATTGTTCAAATTATAGCCCTTGGGTCAAAAATGTCCCAGGGCTAGGGCCCACTGGTTTTACATAGGCTTATACGGAAATCCTTTGAAAATCTTCTTGTCTGAAACCAGCAGGCCCAGTCTTTGATATTTGGCGTGAAGCTTCATCTAGTGGACCGCTATGAAGATTGTTCGAATTACAACCCTGTGGCCAAAAATGGTCCCACACAGCGGCCCACTGGTTTTACATAGGCTTATATAGGGAAAAACCTTTTAAAATCTTCCTGTCTGAAACCAGAAGGCCCAGGTCTTTGATATTTGGTATGAAGCTTCCTCTAGTAGACCTCTACCAAGATTGTTCAAATTATAGTCCTAGGGCCGAAAATGGCCATAGAGCGGGGCCCACTGGTTTTACATAGCCTTATATAGGGAAAACCTTTATAAATCTTCTTGTCTGAAACCAGAAGGCCCAGGTCTTTGATATTTGGTATGGAGCTTCATCTGGTGGACCACTACCATGATTGTTCAAATTATAGCCCTGGGGCCAAAAATGGTCACAGGGTGGGGCCAACTGGTTTAACATAAGCTTATAATAAGGAAAACCTTTAAAAATCTTCTCGTCTGAAACCAGAAGGCCCAGGTCTTTGATATTTGGTATATAGCTTCATCTAGTGGACCTCTACCCAGATTGTTCAAATTATAGCCCTGGGGCCAAAAAACGGTCCCGGGCAGGGCCCACTGGTTTTACATAGGCTTATATAGGAAAACCTTGAAAAATCTTCTTGTCTGAAACCACAATGCCCAGGTCTTTGATATTTGGTATGAAGCTTCATCTAGTAGACCTCTACCAAGATTGTTCAAATTATAGCCTGGGGCAGAAAATGGCCACGGGGCGAGGCCCACTGGTTTTACATAGCCTTATATAGGGAAACTTTTTACAAATCTTCTTGTCTGAAACCAGAAGGCCCCAGTCTTTGATATTTGGTATGAAGCTTTGTCATGTGGACCTTTACCAAGATTGTTCAAATTATAGCCCTGTGGCCAAAAATGGCCCCAGGGCAGGGCCTGCTGGTTTTACATAGGTTTATATTGGGAAAAAAAAAAAATCTTCTTGTCAGAAACCAGAAGGACTAGGTCTTAGATATTTGCTATGAAGCTTCATCTAGTGGACCTCTTCCAAGATTGTTCAGATTATAGCCCTGGGGCCAAAAATGGCCGTGGGGGATGGGGCCCACTGGTTTTACATAGGCTTATATAGGGAAAACCTTTAAAACTCTTCTTGACTGAAACCAGAAGGCCCCGGTCTTTGATATTTGGGATGACGCTTCATCTGGTGGACCTTTACCATGATTGTTCAAATTATAGCCCTGTGGCCAAAAATGGCCACAGGGCGGGGCACGTTTGTTTTACACAGGCTTATATAGGGAAAATCTTTAAAAATCTTCTTGTCAGATTCCCAAAGGCCCAGGTCTTTGATATTTGGTTTGAAGCTTCATCTAGTGGACCTCTTCCAAGATTGTTCAAATTATATCCCTGGAGCAAAAAATGGCCCGGGGGGGGGGGCACTGCCCACTGGTTTTTAGCTCACCTGTCACGAATAGACAAGGTGAGCTTTTGTGATCATATTTTGTCCGTCGTGCGTGTGTGCATCCGTCCATCCGTGCGTCCGTAAACAATTTCAAATAAGTATATCTCTAAGACCCCATGGCCAATCTTGATCAAATTTCATGAGAAGCATCATCAGGTAGGGAGAAAGGCTCCATAAGGTTTTTGGGCTGATCAGATTGGAATTCTGGTTGCCATGGAAACATAAAGGTTCCATAGACTTACAATGGGAAAACGACTTCTCCACTTTTTCTCGGCCATTTCTTATCCGATCTTCATCAAACTTGCAGATAACCAGGAGGGGCTTACAGTCTGCGTCGAGTTCGAATTTGGGCTGCACGGGACAAACAGCTTTGGAGTTACCTGCCCTTGAGCATGATTATAAGTGAAAAATGGTGTCCACCTTTTAGCAGCCGTTTATGATCTGATATTTTTGTAACTTTTCATAAATGAGGATAAGCATATAATCTCTGACGAGTTCGAATTTGGTTTGAATCTGACCAGCCGTTTTCCAGTTACTTCCCCTTGAGCGTGAAAATTTTCCTATAGACTTATAATGGGGAAAACCACGTCTCCACTTTTTCTCAGCCATTTCTGATCTGATCTTCATCAAACTTGCAGATAACCAGGAAGGGCTTACAGTCTACATCAAGTTTGAATTTGGGCTGCACGGGTCAAACAGCTTTGGAGTTACCTGCCCTTGAGCATAAATATAAGTGAAAAATGGTGTCTCCAGCTTTTCTCAGCCGTTTATGACCTGATCTTTTTGTTACTTTTCATAAACGAGGACAAGCATAAAATCTTGGATGAGTTCGAATTTGGTTTGAATCTGACCAGCGTTTTCCAGTTACATCCCCTTGAGCGTGAAAAATTTTCCCATAGACTTATAATGGGGAAAACGAAGGCTCACAAGGTGAGCTTATAGTATAGGTAGGCATCCGGCGTCCGTCCGTCGTCCACACCTTTGAACTTGAATATCTAAGTGACTAGCTGGCCAATCCCAATCAAATTTTATGTGCAGCATCACTGGATTGGGGGATTGACTGCATTAGGTTTTGGACCAGTTTTGATCAGACTTATAATGGTGAAAACGACGTCTCCACTTTTTCCCAGCCATTCTGATCCGATCTTCATCAAACTTGCAGATAACGAGGAGAGGCTTACAGTCTATGTCGAGTTCATATTTGGGATGCATGGGACAAACAGCTTTGGAGTTACCTGCCCTTGAGCATAAATATAAGTGAAAAATGGTGTCTCCAGCTTTTCTCAGCCGTTATGATCTGATCTTTTTGTAACTTTTCATAAACAAGAACAAGCATAAAATCTTGGAAGAGTTCGAATTGTGTTTGAATCTGACGAGCGGTTTTTTTTTTCAGTTAATCCCCTTGAGCGTGAAAAAATTTTCCCCTAGACTTGTTATGGGGAAAACGACGTCACTACTTTTTCTCCACCATTTCTGATCTGATCTTCATCAAACTTGCAGATAACCAGGAGGGGCTGGCTTACAGTCTATGTTGAGTTCAAATTTAGGCTGCACGGGACAAACAGCTTCTGAGTTACGTGCCCTTGAGCATAAATATAAGTGAAAAATGGTGTCTCCAGCTTTTATCAGCCGTTTTTGATTGGATAATTTTGTAACTTTTGGTAAAGAGGACAAGCATAAAATCTCGAGCGAGTTCGAAGTTGACTTGAATCTGACCAGTGGTTTTCCAGTTACATCTCCTTGAGTGTGAAAGATTTTCCCATAGACTTACAATGGGAAAACGACGTCTCCAGCTTTTCTCGACCATTTCAAATCAGATCTTCATCAAACTTGCAGATAACCAGGAGGGGCATACGGTCTATGTTTGAATTTGGGCCATGCAGGTCAAATAACTTCTAAGTTACCTGCCCTTGAGCATAAATATTAGCGCAAACGGTGTATCCAGCTTTCCGCAGCCTTTTTTGATCTGATCTTTTTGTTACTTTTGGTAAACGAGGATAAGCATAAAATCTCTAATAAGTTCGATTTTGGCTTGAATCTGACCACCTGATTTCCAGTTACATCCCCTTGAGGGTAAAAATTTTTCCCATAGACTTACAATGGGAAAACAATGTCTCCAACTTTGCTTGGCTATTTCTAACCTGACCTTCATCAAACTTCCAGATAACCAGAAGGAGCTTACAGTCTATGTTTAGTTTGAATTTGGCTTGAATCTGACATTCGGTTTTGCTGTTACAGCCCTTAGAGCGCGAACAATTTTCCCATAGACTTACAATGGAAAAACGACTTTTCCAACTTTTCTCCGCCATTTCTGATCTGATCTTCATCAAACTTCAGATAACCAGGAGGGACTTACAGTCCACATAGAGTTCAAATTTCTGCTGCATGAGACAAACAACTTTGGAGTTGCCTGCCCTTGTTTATTGATTTGAGGTTTAACATCCCTGTCAGCACAGTGTAGGTTATTTTGGAGACGTTGCTTCTAGTTTTGTGGGACTTTTGCCCAACATCGAGATGAAATTATATCTTAAGCCTTTCTCACCCAATGAAACCAATAGGGTCATTATGCATGGACGGTCCAACTGGCACCACTTTTCCTGGGCAGGATTAGAACCTGTTTACCAATACTCATGTGTGGTTGGTTCCAGCTCTGCATAGAAGCACCAGTCTATTTCTTCAAGCCCCGATGGGCATTCTTAAAACATCATTAATGATTTTCTGCTACACAGGTGAGCGATATAGGGCCATTTGGCCCTCTTGTATTAGCTCACCTGTCACGTAGTGACAAGGTGAGCTTTTGTGGTCACTTTTCATCCGTCATCAGTGTGTCAGTAACTTTTTCTTCAAACACTATCTCCTCCTAAACCACTGATTGGATTTTGACCAAACTTCACAGGAATGATCCTTAGGTGGTCCCCTTTCAAAGTTGTTCAAATAGTTCCGGTCTGTTGCACATCTAGGTCACAGGAGCTAAAAATAGATTTTTTTTACTGAAAATTTTAAAAATCTTCTCCTCTGAAACCGCAAGGCCCAGGTCTTTGATATTTGGTATGAAGCTTCATCTAGTTGACCTCTACCAAGGTTGTTCAAATTATAGCCCTGGGGCCAAAAATGCCCCGCCCCGGGGGCCTTTGGTTTTATATAGGCTTATATAGGGAAAATCTTTAAAAATTTTCTTCTCGGAAACCGCAAGGCCCAAGTCTTTGATATTTGGTGTGAAGCTTCATCTAGTTGACATCTATCAAGATTGTTCAAATTATCGCCTTTGGGCCAAAAATGCCCCTGCCCCAAAGGTCTTTGGTTTTACATAGGCTTATATAGGGAAAATCTTTAAAAATCTTCCTCTCTGAAACCACAAGGCCCAGGTCTTTGATATTTAGTTTGAAGCTTCATCTAGTAGACCTCTACCAAGATTGTTCAAATTATAGCCTAAGGGTCAAAAATGCCCACGCCCCGGGGGCCTTTGGTTTTACATAGGCTTATATAGGGAAAATCTTTAAAAATCTTCTTCTCTGAAACCACAAGGCCCAAGTCTTTGAAATTTGGTGTGAAGCTTCATCTAGTGGACCTCTATCAAGATTGTTCAAATTATAGACCTAGGGCCAAAAATGCCCCCGCCCCAGGGCCCTTTGATTTTGCATAGGCTTATATAGGGAAAATATTTAAAAATCTTCTTCTCTGAAACCACAAGGCCCAGGTCTTTAATATTTGGTATGAAGCTTCATCTAGTGGACCTCTACCAAGATTGTTCAAATTATAGCCCTGTGCCTAAAAATGCCCCCGCCCTGGGGACCTTTGGTTTTACATAGACTTATACAGGGATAATCTTTAAAAATCTTCTTGTCTGAAACGGCAAGGCCCAGTTCTTTGATATTTGGTGTGAAGCTTCATCTAGTGGACCTCTATCAAGAGTGTTCAAATTATAGGCCTAGGGCGAAAAATGCCCCAACCTGCAGGCCCTTTGGTTTTACATTGGCTTATACAGGGAAAATCTTTAAATAGCTTCTTCTCCAAAACCGGATGGCCCAGTTCTTTGAAATTTGGTGTGTAGCTTCATCTAGTGGACTTCTACCAAGATTGTTCAAATCATAGCCCTTGAGTCAAAAATGCCCCCGCCATGGGACACTTCATTTTTTGATTGACTTATATAGGGAAATTTAAAACAAAAATCTTCTACTCTGAAACCACAAGGCCCAGGTCTTTGATATTTGGTGTGAAGCTTCATCAAAATTGTTCTAATTACAGCCCTAGGAAATAGAAGTTAAGGCAATGAAAACCTTTGAAAATTTTCTTGTCTGAAAGCAGAAGGCCAAGGTCTTTGATATTTGGTATGAAGCTTTGTCTTGTGGATTTCTACCAAGATGGTTCAAATTATAGCCCTGGGGGCAAAAATGGCCCACCCCGGGGACCCCAAGGTTTATGTAGAGTTATATAAGGAAAACCTTTAAAATCTTGTCTGAAACCAGAAGTCTCCGTTCTTTGATAATTGGTATGAAGCTTCACCTTTTAGTCCACTACCAAGATTAATCATATTATAGCCCGGGGCCAATAATGGCTCTCCCAGGGGCCCACTTGATACCCTATGGATCAGGTGAGCGATCCAGGGCCATCATGGCCCTCTTGTATAGGGAAAACCTTTAAAATAAATCTTTTTGTATGAAACCTGAAGGCCCAGGTCTTCGTTATTTGGTATGAACTGTCATCTATTGGACCATTACCAAGATTGTTCAAATTATAGCCCTGTGGCCCAAAATGGCCCCGGGTTGGGCCCACTTGTTTTACATAGGCTTATATAGGGAAAACCTTTAAAAATCTACTTGTCAGAAACCAGAAAGCCCAGGTCTTTGATATTTGGTATGAAGCTTCATGTAGTGAACCTCTACCAAGATTGTTCAAATTATAGCCCTGGAACCAAAAATGCCTGCCCACCGTGGCCCACTGGGGCCTACTGGTTTCACATAGGCTTATAAAGGGAAATCCTTTAAAATCTTCTTGTCTGAAACCAGAAGACCTAGGTCTTTGATATTTGGTAATAAGCTTCACCTAGTGGACCTTTACCAAAATTGTTCAAATTATAGCCCTGGGGCCAAAAATGTCCCCCTGCGCCAGGGTCTGCCAAGATTGTTCAAATTTTAGACCTGGGACCCAAAACAGCCCCACCCAGAGACCCACATGTATATCGCTTAGCTCAGGTGAGCGAATTAGGACCATCATGGTCCTCTTGTATGCAGGCTTATGATAGGGAAATCTTTAAAAAGCTTCTTGTCTGAAACCAGAAGGCACAGGTCTTTGATATTTAGTATCTAGTTGACCTCTACCAAGATTGTTCAAATTATAGCCCTGGGACCAAAAATGGCCCACTCGCTTTACATAGACATATTAGGAAAAAACCTTTAAAGTCTTGTCCCAAACAGGACACTGGGGCACATGCAAAATTAGCTCTTAGCTCAGGTGAGCGATATAGGAACATCATGGTCCTCTTGTTTATAGCAGAATTCAACTATTTATCACACTTAACACATGTATAGATAAAAGTGTTATTTGGCATGTGTGACCAGCAGTCTCAGCTCAGCTTGTGTTCTGTGCAGTCTGCTCAGTCTTCACTGCTCACTGAAGTCATCTCTGGGTTTTGGGGGCATCCACTGAGTGATATGATATGACTGTTTTGGTACCCATGTTGATTAAAGTCTTGGCTGGTCACTCATACATTGTACCATAAAAATCCTAAAAATTTGGATGCCTTGAGGACTTGCTGTAATTGTCCTAGATTTTTAGCTCACCTGTCACGTAGCGACAAGGTGAGCTTTTGTGATCACTTTTCGTCTGTCGTCTGTGCGTATAAACTTTTTCTACAAACATCTCCTCCTAAACCACTGATTGGATTTTGACCAAACTTCACAGAAATTGTCCTTAGTTGGTCCCCTTTCAAAGTTGTTCAACTGGTTCCGGTCCATTGCACATCAAGGTCACAGGAGCCAAAAATAGATTTTTTTTTAACGAAAACTTAAAAAATCTTCTCCTCTGAAACCGCAAGGCCCAGGTCTTCGATATTTGGTGTGAAGCTTTATCTAGTGGACCTCTACCAAGATTGTTCAAATTATAGCCCTGGGGCCAAAAATGCCCCCACGCCGGGGCCCACTGGTTTCCCATAGGTGTATATAGGGAAAACCTTTAAAAATCTTCTTGTCTGAAACCAGAAGGCCCAGGTCTTTGATATTTGGTATGAAGCATCATCTAGTGGACCTCTACCAAGATTGTTCAAAATATAGTCCTGGGGCCAAAAATGCCTTCGCGCCAGGGCCCACTGTTTTCACATAGGCGTATATAGGGAAAAACCTTTTAAAATCTTTTTGTCTGAAACCAGAAGGCCCAGGTCTTTGATATTTTGCATGAAGCTTCATCTAGTGGACCTCTACCAAGATTGTTCAAAATATAGTCCTGGAGCCAAAAATGCCCCTGCGCCGGGGCCCACTGGTTTCACATAAGCGTATATAGGGAAAACCTTTAAATATTTTCTTGTCTGAAACCAGAGGGGCCAGGTCCTTGATATTTGGTATGAAGCTTCATCTAGTGGACCTTTACCAAGATTGTTCAAAATTTAGGCCTGGGGCCAAAAATAACCCCACACCAGGGCCAACTGGTTTTACATAGAATATATTGGGAAAACCTTTACAAATCATCTTGTCTGAAACCAGAAGGCCCAGGCCTTTGATATTTGGCATGAAGCTTCATCTAGTGAACCTTTAACAAGATTGTTCAAAATATAGTCCTGGGTCCAAAAATGCCCCTGCGCTGGGGCCTACTGGTTTCACATAGGTGTATATAGGATATAGGAAAAACCTTCTAAAATCTTCTTGTCTGAAACCAGAAGGCCCAGGTCTTTGATATTTGGCGTGAAGCTTCATCTAGTGGACCTCTACCAAGATTGTTCAAAATATAGTCCCCGGGCCAAAAATGCCCCCGTGCAGGGACCCACTGGTTTCACATAGGCGTATGTAGGGAAACCTTTAAAAATCTTCTTGTCTGAAACCAGAAGGCCCAAGTCTTTGATATTTGGCACAAAACTACATCTTCATCTAGTGGACCTCTACCAAGATTGTTCAAAATATTGTCCTGGGGCCAAAAATGCCAGTGACCGGGCCAACTGGTTTCACTATCTTTAAAAATCTTCTTGTCAGAAACCAGATGGCCCAGGTCTTTGATATTTGATATATGAAGCTTCATCTAATGGACCTATACCAAGATTGTTCAAATAATAGCCTTGGGGCCAAAAATGTCCCTGCACCAGGACCCATAGGCTTATATAGGAAAAACCTTTAAAAAATCTTCTTGTCTGAAACCAGAGGGTGTTTGATGTTTGGCGTGAAGCTTCATCTAGCGGACCTCTACTGAGATTGTTCAATTATAGCCCTGGTGCCAAAAATGCCCCCACACCAGAGCCCACTAGTTTTACATGGGCTTATATAGGGAAAATCTTCTTGTCTGAAACTAGAAGGGCCAGGTCTTTGATATTTGGTATGAAGCTTCATCTAATGGACCTCTAGTGAGATTATTTAAATTATAGCACTGGTGCCAAAATTGTCCCCGTGCCAGGGCCCACAGGTTTTACATATGCTTATATAGGGAATTTTAAGACCTTTAAAAATCTTCTTTTCTGAAACCAGTAGGCCCAGGTCTTTGATATTTGGTATGAAGCTTCATCTAGTGGATCGCTACCAAGTTTGTTCAAATTATAACCCTTGGGCCAAGAATGTACTAGAGACACTGGTTCTCAGGTGAGCGATTCAGGGCCCTCTGGGCCCTCTTGTTGTTAAATTTGTTTCATGATCCAGCAAGGAGTCCAAGGTGCAGTCGGAATGACAAACAGTGTATATCCTGATCAGGAGCAGTCTGATCATGGTCTGCACTGTTTGCTTAGGCATATTAAGGCGTAACTATACCAAATTTAGTGACACAGAGGCCTTTCTGATATTTAATCTTCATCAGTGTGTCTCAACCCCATTCTGAAACCGACGTAACAGGACACTTCGGCCCCAAAACCACCTCGGCCCCTAGACCCTTCGGCCCCTAGACACCTCGGCCCCAAAACCACCTCGGCCCCACATAAAATTGAAACCCTAGACGGGTCGGCCCCCGGACACCTCGGCCCCTAGACACGTCGGCCCCATATACCTAGACACTTCGGCCCCACTTTGCTTTTCACGGGGCTTCCACTTAAATTGGAGATCGGGTTGGATGCCCGATGAGTTTTTTTTTATTTGATTATTGTGATAGGGAGCCACGAATATTTGAACCTATAATATATATATTTATATATTTATTATATATTATAACGTTACTAAATAGAAAATCTATATGTCCATTTAAGAAGAATGGAAGATACATTTGAAAATCCCCCTCTTTTATTTCAATGTATAATTCTAATTGCATTGAAGCATGCTTTCGAGCAGGCTCTTTTTTCTACATTTCTGCTCTTTTGATCATCTATAGGCTTTTTTATTATCCGAAATAATTCCACACCGCTAAAATACTTTTTAAATTAATTTTAATAAGAACATGATACCTAATTATCCTTATTAATTTGATGGAAATCTGGATTGATAGGTGGATGGGGCCGTAAAAAATAATCATTCCTCGGTTTCGGCAATCATGGTGATGATGGGGGATAATCTTATATTTGTTAACATATTTATATATTAATTTATTTATTTATTTTTTTTGGCATCGGTAGCTAAGTCGGATGCGCGTCTGACTGGTGATCAGGAGGACGCAGGTTCGATACCTACCGGGGTCGGCAAACTTTCTTTCGTGGAGAATGATTATGAAATCTTTTTTACGGTAATTCTCTCCCTTCTGCTGTTTCAAGAAGGGCAGTTGTCACTTTCTGGCGAAAAACAGGTGCACTGTATTGGTTAACCGCTTACGTATAAGCCTGCCCAGGATAAGTATGGATAGGTAAACTGCCCGGCTCGAAAACGAACTAAAACAATGTTGACTGGGCCGTTAAACTCCAATACAAACACATGTTAAATAATTATTTTGCTACTCAGTCAACTGCTGTTGATGACAACCGGCCACTGCCCCAGCCTCCCCCTATAGAGTACAGCCTTCAGACTATTGTTATAACAAGTCAGGAAGTTAAAGACGTCCTCCTGAATCTCAATGTTAATAAAGCCTATGGTCCAGATTTAATTAGCCCCCGCCTCCTTAAGGAGGGTGCAGTTATTCTTGCCTCCCCCTTCTCAACAGTTTTCAACCGCTCTCTTGACCAGGGTTACTTTCCTTCTCCGTGGAAAGATGGAAATTTAACACCAATTCATAAGAAAGATGATTAGTCATTACCATCAAATTACCGTCCAATTACTCTCCTTAGTTCACTTGGAAAGACAATGGAACGTTGCGTACACAAACACATGTACAACTATGTACTCGAACATCAAATTCTCACTCCGTATCAATCCGGATTTGTGCCGGGCGATTCCACTACATATCAGTTACTCCATACGTACCACACCTTCTGTAATGCCGTGGACGATGGTAAAGAAGTAAGAGCAGTATTTTGCGATATCAGCAAGGCCTTCGATAGAGTCTGGCACAGGGGCCTTTTGCATAAGTTATCCGGTATCGGGTGCTCGGACGGGGTGATCAAATGGTTTGCGAGCTATCTCTCTGGACGAAGGCAGCGTGTCGTACTTAATGGATAAACATCTGACTGGACTCATGTTCAAGCCGACGTACCCCAGGGCTCTATCCTGGGACCCTTACTCTTTTTAATATACATAAACGATATAGTGGAAAATATTGGCTGCTCTATACGGCTGTTCGCAGACGATACGAGTCTGTATGTCATTGTAGAGTCTCCTCAGACAGCTGCAAATTTCATGAACTCTGATCTTGACACTATAAGCGTCTGGGCAGCTGACTGGTTAGCCACTTTTCACGAAAGAAAAACTTTCCCAATGGTCCTCTCTCAAACACTACACCCTCCACAGCATCCACCGATACTTATGAATAATATAATCTTGCCTGAAACAGAGAATCACAAACATCTCGGTCTTACCTTTACAAAGTCATGCGCGTGGTCTAATCATATCCAGGATATCTCCTCCAAAGCTTGGGTACGACTGAATTTGATGCGAACACTGAAGTTCAGGGTTAGTCGGAAATCTTTAGAGCGAATTTACGTTACTTTCATACGACCACTGCTTGAATACTGTGATGTAGTCTGGGACAATTGCTCTGCCGATAATAAGAAACAATTAGAATCTATTCATGTAGAAGCCGCTATAATTATAACTGGCGCTACACGGCTCTGCAGCATTGAAAGACTATTCTCAGAATTAGGTTGGGAAACTCTCCAGTGCCGCAGGAACAAACATAAATTGATCATTTTCTACAAAATCATCAACGGACTTACCCCTGACTATCTAACTGATCTTGTTCCCCCCTTGATACATGAGACCACCAGATACAACCTTCGAAATTCAAATGACATCCAAACTATCCACTCCAACTCAAATCTGTTTTATAATTCCTTTTTCCCATCAACAATTCGAGCATGGAATAACTTGTCAGATGAAATTAAGCAAAGTACATCAGTCGCATCATTCAAATCTCGTCTGAACGGAGACATCACACAACCACCCAAATACTATAATACCGGCTCAAGAAAAGGTCAGATACTGCATTCAAGACTACGAACGGAATGTAGCTCGCTTAACTCCCACCTGTTTAGAAAGAATATCGTTGCCGACCCCTCTTGTCAGTGTGGAGCTTTTGAAAGCCCACATCACTTCTTTTTCGACTGTCCCAGGTACCAGGCTGCAAGGACGAGATACGGCTTACCCATTAACTTAAACCACCTCACATCCCGTGACCTTCTATTCGGACTCTTCAACAAAACACCACAAGAAAACGAAGTTCTCTTTAACCAAGTACAAGAATTTATTCTTAAATCCGGCCGGTTTTCATGACAAACCCGAGACCAAGATTAGATTACACTTATGGGAGATTATTCTAGATATTCGGAGATACACCCATTGCTGGCGCACATTATGGGAACGTCGATCACCTACGCAACGTTGCATCTTAACATCTCTCTCTCTCTCTCTCTCTCTCTCTCTCTCTCTCTCTCTCTCTCTCTCTCCATTGATTGACACCGCCATTCTCACATACTTACTTTGCATGTTCCACAATGACGCAGGAGATGATTTATTTAAGCCTTGGCTTACCTTCAGATCCTGCACCATATGTATATATTCAATATTGCTGTTGTAAATAATTTGCTAATAAAATACTGTTTAAACCAAACCAATACAAACACACAATTTTTTTATTATTTATTTATTCATTTATTTATTAGGTAATTATCAGTGTTCAGGTTCGCTGAACTAGAACTAGTCTCGTAAGTAAACTAATTAATTTAATGTATGCTTGCAGTTCAAAAACTGCATGTAAAGCGGTGCAGATCCGGTTCAGATGGCAGAAGCAATATGATCAGGATCTACATTGTTTGCAAAGATAAGAATTATCGTGTTCAGCGGAAATTAATGAATTTCAGGTTAGTACACTATTTAGCAAAAAGTTATACAAGAACAACTAATTATTTAAGTTAGTAAAGTGTGAAGCTCAATAAACAACCAGGCGTTACTAATCCCTTTTCCCCAATAAAGAGATCCTTGATGACAAACAGATCATTGTTATCAATTTTCACACATTTGATTGTCATTCTAGCTCATATTAAAGGCGGACAGTAACGAGTATATTGTATAATTTATTTATTTATTTATTAGTCACATTTCTGACTATCAGCCGCTCAAATTACTTGATACATGTGTACTATATGTATATATTAGTGGCAAACAGAGTAGATCTGGATGTGCACTGTGCGCAAAGTATTCTCTATGCGTATTTTTGTAGGAATTGCTCAGTATGTTTCCATTGTTATAATTTTTCACACATTTTGAAATTCCCATTAGATTGTCATTTCAGCTCATATTTAAAGACGGCCAGTAACAACTATACTGTATAATTTATTTATTTATTAGTCACATTTCAGACCCTCAAATTACTTGATACATGTATATTGTATTCATTTAAAATTCGCAGACTGAATGACAGTGTAGATCCAGATCAGATGGATCTGGATATGCACTGAGTGCAAAGTCTTCATGGCCCTATATGTTTTTGTAGAAAAGGCTCATTGACTATCAGTATCAAATATTCACAATTAGAACAACCAGCTTAACCCCACTTTTCGTGATGCTGACTCAAGTTGTCCTTAAGAGTGTACTCAGAGTAGTGAACGGTCCGACTCGTACTGCCATTCCTGGCCAGGCTTAGAACCTCTAAGCGGTTTACCAGTAATCATGTCACAGGCTGACGGTTTCTTGAAGTCCCGATGAGCGGTGCCGATTTTAACATGATATACATGCCCATACCTTAAAAGGTATCAAAAGTAGGGCCGAGGTGTCTTTGGGGCCGAGGTGTCTAGGGACCGAGGTGACAGTGGGGCCGAGGTGTCTAGGGCCGAGGTGACTAGGGCCGACTTGGTTTTGGGCCGACCTGTCTAGGGGCCGAGGTGGTAGTGGGGCCGAAGTGTCTGGAAATCTGAAACCGAAACGGATGATGGACAAGAACCAGGAAACACAGCACATCCCCCTCCGAGCACAAACCGACCACAAGGATATTGTCAAGTGAAAAGCTGGTCAGGTCTAGGTCCATGGCTGGCTATTCTGAATGGTCCAGTTGATAATCTGTCACAAGGCCCACCGCAATTATTAAATTTCATGTTTTTAACACAGTTAAATGTTGAACTAATGTTTTAATTTAATATGATTTTCATCATTTCTTTGGTCCAGTTGAATTTAGATCAAGTCCAGTGTATCCCAAGAGTTACAGGACCACCTTGTTCAGTTATTTCAAAAGTTGTGTTAAACCATTTAGTACCAGAAACCCCAAAAAGGGTACTCTGGCAAATAGTGTAGGCCCTGATCAGACGTGGCAGAAGGCGGCGTCTGATCAAGGCCTCCACTGTTTGCTAAAAGTTCAGTCATTTTCCAAATGAATTTTGATGAAAACACAACCTGACATCCCTTAATTTTGAAATGGACTCCTGTTATATATAAGGAGGAAGATTCCATTTGGTACTAAAAGGGTTAAACCATAGCTCCAGATAAGGGAAGATGCTTTTTTCTGCTGAAAAGTACTGATATACAAACTTTTTTATTTCTGCACAAAAACATATGCTGTGGATGCTTATCTCGTGGGGAAATTTGAAAAATGATATGTCGATACCCACTCTTATCTGGGTGGGGCTATGTTAAGCCCTCATTATGAAAACATACCTATACAAATACATTACCAATTTTTTCAGCCAAAAATGGAAATTTTAAGATGAAAAATAGCGATATATTTCATATTACTACTCAAAATATAGATTGTGGGTACTTGTTAGAACCGCCTCATCGAGGCGGTTCTAACAAGTACTCACAATTTTTATTTTAGAGCAGAAATAAGAAAAATAAGGTTTACCCCTGCAAACCCCAGTTTTACTATATAAAAGTGGGGTTCAAGGGGGTCAAAATAATATAGGCGTGTTTTCGTGATGGAATTCCTTGTGCACAGACTCGTACTATTTTATGTATTTTCAGAGAAGGGTGAAGCTGATGGAGGATGCTGAAAGGCTGAGTGAACAAGTTCATAGGTGAGCACCATGGAAAATTATAAAGCAGATAACAGTCCAGTTTTTTTTTCCGTCATGTGAACAAGTCCCTGAAATGAACATCCCCTAAAGCCCACTTTATATACAGAAAACTGGTGTTTACGGGGGTATACATTATTATACCCGCTTTTTCGAAGAAAAATCGGGTATATTGTTTTCGTACCACAGTTTGATCCGGCGTCAGTCCGTCTGTCCGTCCGTCTGTCCGTCTGTCCGTCACGTTTCTTGTGATTGGATCTCCTCTGCAACCACTGAAGTTACACTTTTGAAACTTTGCATGCGGATAGTACATAGAATGTAGATGGCAGTGGGCAACTTTTTTGTGACCTTGCTCTCAACATGACCCCAAGGTCAAAGGTCAAAAATTATGATTTGCCATATCTCCTAAACTATTGGAGTTACACTTCTGAAACTTTGCTTATTGGATGGTCCTTGGAATATTGAATATGTCAGGTTACTTTTGGTGTGACCTTGACCTTGGGTCAAGGTCAAAGGTCAAAAAGTATGATTTTGCCATATCTTCCAAACTATTAGAGTTACACTTCTGAAACTTTGGTTATTGGATGGCCCTTGGAATATAGAATAAATTTGGATACTTTCGGTGTGACCTTGACCACAACATGACCCCAAGGTCAAAGGTAAAAAATTATGATTTGCCATATCTCCTAAACTATTGGAGTAACACTTCTGAAACTTTGCTTATTGGATGGCCCTTGGAATATAGAAAAAATTGGGCTACTTTTGGTGTGACCTTGACCCCAAGGTCAGAGGTCAAAAAGTATGACTTTGCCATATCTTCTAAGCTATTGCAGTTACACTTCTGAAACTTGCTTGTTGGATGGCTGTTGGAATATAGAATAAATTGGGATACTTTAGGTGGATTCAACATAACCCCAAGGTCAAAGGTCAAAAAGTATGACTTTGCCATATCTTCTAAACCATAAATGTTACACTTCTGAAACTTTGCTTATCAGTTAGAATGTTCTTTGCAACTTTTTAGCTCACCTGTCACGTAGTGACAAGGTGAGCTTTTGGGATCACTTTTTGTCCGTCGTCCGTCCGTCCGTCCGTCCGTAAACTTTTCTTCAAATGACATCTCCTCCTAAACCACTGATCGTATTTTGACCAAACTTCACAGGAATGATCCTTAGGTGGTCCCCTTTCAAAGTTGTTCAAATGGTTCCGGTCCGTTGCACATATAGGTCACAGTAGCCAAAAATAGATTTTTTTCACCACAAACTTAAAAAATCTTCTTCTCTGAAACCGCAAGGCCCAGGTCTTTGATATTTGGTATGAAGCTTCATCTAGAGGACCCCTACCAAGATTGTTCAAATTATAGTGCTGGGGCCAAAAATGCCCCCGCACAGGGGCCCTTTGGTTTTACATGGGCTTATATAGCGAAAATCTTGAAAAATCTTCTTCTCTGAAACCGCAAGGCCCAGGTCTTTGATATTTGGTATGAAGCTTCATCTAGTGGACCCCTACCAAGATTGTTCAAATTATAGTGCTGGAGCTAAAAATGCCCCCGCACGGGGGCCCTTTGGTTTTACATAGGCTTATATAGGAAAAATCTTGAAAAATCTTCTTCTCTGAAACCGCAAGGCCCAGGTCTTTGATATTTGGTATGAAGCTTCATCTAGTGGACCCCTACCAAGATTGTTCAAATAATAGTGCTGGGGCCAAAAATGCCCCCGCATGGGGGCCCTTTGGTTTTACATGGGCTTATGTAGGGAAAATCTTTAAAAAATCTTCTTCTCTGAAACTGCAAGGCCCAGGTCTTTGATATTTGGTATGAAGCTTTATCTAGTGGACCCCTACCAAGATTGTTCAAATTATAGTGCTGGATCTAAAAATGCCCCTGCACGGGGGCCCTTTGGTTTTACATGGGCTTATATAGGGAAAATCTTGAAAAATCTTCTTCTCTGAAACCGCAAGGCCCAGGTCTTTGATATTTGGTATGAAGCTTCATCTAGTGGACCCCTACCAAGATTGTTCAAATTATAGTGCTGAGGCCAAAAATGCCTCCGCACCAGGGCCCTTTTGTTTTACATAGGCTTATATAGGGAAAATCTTGAAAAATCTTCTTCTCTGAAACTGCACGGCCCAGGTCTTTGATATTTGGTATGAAGCTTCATCTTGTGGACCTCTACCAAGATTGTTCAAATTATAGCCCTGGGGCCAAAAATGCCCCCGCTCCGGGGCCCTTTGGTTTTACATAGACGTATATAGGGAAAATCTTGAAAAATCTTCTTCTTTGAAACCACAAGGCTTAGGTCTTCGATATTTGTTATGAAGCTTCAGCTAGTGGACCTCTATAAAGATTGTTCAAATTATAGCCCTGAGACCAAAAATGCCTCCGCCATGTGGCCCTTTGGTTTTACATAGACTTATATAGGGAAAATCTTTAAAAATCATCTTCTCTGAAACACAAGGCTTAGGTCTTTGATATTTGTTATGAAGCTTCAGCTAGTGGACCTCTACCAAGATTGTTCAAATTATAGCCCTGGGGCCAAAAATGCCCCTGCTCCGGGGCCCTTTGGTTTAACATAGACTTATATAGGGAAAATCTTGTTTTACATAGACTTCTATATGCAGGGTAAACCTTTAAAATCTTCTTCTCTGAAACCAGAAAGCCCAGGTCTTTCATATTCGATATGAAGCTTCATCTTGTGGACCTCTACCAAGATTGTTCAAATTATAGCCCTGGGGCCAAAATTGACCCTGCTCGGGGCCCACTTGTTATACATTGGATCAGGTGAGCGAACCAGGGCCCTCTGGGCCCTCTTGTTTTAACTTACATGTAGTTTTGGCTAGCTAATACATAGTCATTAGTGTTATTAATAGAAAAAGCGGGTATTTGCGATGGTTTACCATCGACTGCAGATCTAGTTTTTCTTATTTCTGCTCCAAGACATAGGTTATGGGCACTTGTTAGAACCGCCTCAATGAGGTGGTTCTAACAAGCACCCGCAGCCTGTGTTTGCAGTATAAATAAGAAAAATGTCACAGATTTTCATCAGAAAAGAAGCTTTGTGGAGATGTAAAAAATGCACCATGTCGCACAGATGTGTTATCATAATGATTTTTTTTTTTTTTCAGAGAAAAAAATAAGGCTTGAAGATTCATGTGAATATCCTATCCAGTAGATGATTTACATTATGTCCAGATTTTTTTTCTCTGACAAAAGAGAAAAAAATACTTCATAAAATGCTGTCTGCTGGTCATGAACAGGGTGGATGAACATGTGGGTGCTCACTTCAGTGTAACAAAATATTGGAGTTTGTCAAACATATACTAATGGGCATCCCTGGCCTAGTGGGTAAGAGTGCTGACTCTTAATCATTATATGTCTCATTGATGTGGTTTGTGCCATGCTCGGGCCGCATGTGAGATGCCAAGTTCTGCCAAAGAAGGTCAGGATGTTTTTCTCCGGGTACTCTGGTTTTCGCCCACCTCTGATTAACGATCAGTTTGAAATAATTGAAATAATCTTGAAAGAGCCATAAAACCAAAAACCAGAAAAAAAAAAAAAACAATAAAAAAAGAAGAAAACAACAAACAAACACATACCAATAATTATGTTCTGGGAGTGTGTTAGGGATGATAGGTTGGTTGTGGTTGGGATCCAGTTTTGGTCATTTTATATGCTGGTGTTGATTCTTATAACACTTTCTTGTTTGCAAGGTATCTCTTGAACCATTATGAATTAACTTAACTTGCTGAATATTCATTGAAGCCACACCCATTTCTTGATGTAATTTATTGGTACAAATTCATAAACTGAATGCCAAACAGTGTAGATCCTGATCAGATGGCTTCTTCAGAAGCCATCTGATCTGGATCTACACTGTTTGCAAAGATAGGGGTTGTCGTGAACAGCAAGATAAGGGTTAGACAGCACTTACTCCATCATGAGCAAAAAGCTGATTAAGTTAAGATATCTTTGGTCTAATTTTTGTAGACTTCAGTTTTTCGGGGGGGGGGGGGGGGGGGATATTGTATTTGCCCTGTCTGTCTGTTTGTGTGTCTGTCTGTCCATCACAAAAAGTTTAACCTTGATCATAACTTCAAAAGTATTTGACCTAGCCCCATAAAACTTCACACACTTATTCACCATAACAAGGGCTACATTCTGACCAAGGGCCATAACTCTGTTATTTTTTTTTGGCTGAATTATCTCCCCTTGAAATTTTGCAAAAACTGGCTCACACAGGGGGCATTGGTCACCTATAGTGACAGCTCTTGTTTCCTTAAAGCATATTAAAACATATTAACCTTTAATCTGCTGAATATTCAATTAAGCCACACTCATTTCTGACTTTGAACCAATCAGATTACTTGGTGCAGCTTATTTCTACATATTCATAAACTGAATGTCAAACTGTGTAGATCCTGATCAGATGGCTTCTGATCTGGATCTACACTGTTTGCAAAGATAGGGCTTGTCGCCTACAGCAGGGTAAAGGTTAAAGCATATCTGTTTCTTGGATTGTATTCTTCTTGAAAAAGACCAGGGATCTTCTCTCAGTAGAAAGAGAATTTGCTGGAATTTATTAATTTTCATTTAAGAATAAACACCTTTTTAGGAGGACACTGTAAATGTCAGCGATTTATAGGCAAGGAAACTTGTCTACCTTGTAAATCTGGTCTGGTTTGTCCAGTCAGCACTATTCAGCAGACAGGTCATTTTACCTACACACACATTTCATGGGCAGGCCTATGCATTAGTGGCTAATCGGTACAGTTCACATTTTTTTTTGCCAGAAAATGACAACTGCCTTTCTTGAATCATCAGAAAGGAGTGAAAGACTGTGGAAAAAGATTTCTGATTAACCCTTGTCCTGCTGAATATTCATATATGCCACACCCACTACCGATTATCAACCAATCAGATTACTTGATGTAAATTATTGCAACAAATTCATGAACTGGATGGCAAACAATGAAGATCCTGATCAGATGGCTTCTTCAGAAGCCATCTGATCTGGATCTTCATTGTTTGGAAAATAAGGCATATCCGGGATCAGCAGGACAAGGGTTAATTGCCACAAAAGAATTTTGCCGATCCAGCAGGATTTCACTTGACATGATAACCATTCAGAATCACAACCAACTGAGGCACTGGTGGGTAGTTTGTTGATTGAGGCTGGAAAAATGGTCCTGAACTTGAATTTTCCTCCAATTTTAGCTGACAGTGTGGAACTTTCTGCTCTCTGCTGTGTCTGATCTGGATCTGCACTGTTTGCCTATGTCCCATTTTGGACCTTAATCCTTGGTGGTCACATGGACGTTGCCTTATAATTGTGATTATAGATATACACAGACATTCCGCACTAAGACCACCTAAAATTAAGACTGATTCTGCTTAAAAAAAGTTTATTTAGAAGGATGCAGTTATTTTTTCTTCATGGTTTCAGCATACAATGTCCTCTGGTCTGATATCAACTTTGGGATTGTTCAAAAGTGGTCTTGAAGACCACTTTTGAACAGTCCCAAAAGTGGTCTTAATATAGGAATTTTACTGTATATAATTTCTGGTGAATTGATAAACAATGGTAGGAAAGATATTGTGTATACTGATTTCTCTTAATTTCTCTAGGGAACTAAATCAAGTGGATCATGGTTTTGTTGACTATGATGATGATGATGTAGCTGATAAAGAAAATGTAGCCCCACCCCCTGCTGTGTCCCAGGAGCCCCAGAAACAGTTGTGGGTTGAGAAGTACTCTCCTAGAGGGTATACTGATCTTCTCAGTGAGGAGGTAAGAGAAATAAGATTATTTGTCCCACCCCCTGCTGTGTCCCAGAAGCCCCAGAAACAGTTGTGAGTTGAGAAGTACTCTCCTAGGGGGTATACTGATCTTCTCAGTGAGGAGGTAAGAGAAATAAGTAGATTATTTGCCCCATCCCCTGCTGTGTCCCTGGAGCCCCAGAAACAGTTGTGGGTTGAGAAGTACTCTCCTAGAGGGTATACTGATCTTCTCAGTGAGGAGGTAAGAGAAATAAGTAGATTATTTGCCCCACCCCCTGCTGTGTCCCTGGAGCCCCAGAAACAGTTGTGGGTGGAGAAGTACTCTCCTAGAGGGTATACCGATCTTCTAAGTGAGGAGGTAAGAGAAATAAGATTATTTGTCCCACCCCCTGCTGTGTCCCAGGAGCCCCAGAAACAGTTGTGGGTTGAGAAGTACTCTCCTAGAGGGTATACTGATCTTCTCAGTGAGGAGGTAAGAGAAATAAGATTATTTGCCCCACCTCCTGCTGTGTCCCTGGAGCCCCAGAAACAGTTGTGGGTGGAGAAGTACTCTCCTAGGGGGTATACTGATCTTCTCAGTGAGGAGGTAAGAGATAGTAGATTATTTGCCCCATCCCCTGCTGTGTCCCTGGAGCCCCAGAAACAGTTGTGGGTTGAGAAGTACTCTCCTAGAGGGTATACTGATCTTCTCAGTGAGGAGGTAAGAGAAATAAGTAGATTATTTGCCCCATCCCCTGCTGTGTCACTGGAGCCCCAGAAACAGTTGTGGGTGGAGAAGTACTCTCCTAGAGGGTATACTGATCTTCTCAGTTAGGAGGTAAGAGAAATAAGTAGATTATTTGCCCCATCCCCTGCTGTGTCACTGGAGCCCCAGAAACAGTTGTGGGTGGAGAAGTACTCTCCTAGAGGGTATACTGATCTTCTCAGTTAGGAGGTAAGAGAAATAAGTAGATTATTTGCCCCACCCCCTGCTGTGTCACTGGAGCCCCAGAAACAGTTGTGGGTGGAGAAGTACTCTCCTAGAGGGTATACTGATCTTCTCAGTTAGGAGGTAAGAGAAATAAGTAGATTATTTGCCCCACCCCCCTGCTGTGTCACTGGAGCCCCAGAAACAGTTGTGGGTGGAGAAGTACTCTCCTAGAGGGTATACTGATCTTCTCAGTTAGGAGGTAAGAGAAATAAGTAGATTATTTGCCCCATCCCCTGCTGTGTCCCTGGAGCCCCAGAAACAGTTGTGGGTTGAGAAGTACTCTCCTAGAGAGTATACTGATCTTCTCAGTGAGGAGGTAAGAGCAATAAGTAGATTATTTGCCCCACCTCCTGCTGTGTCACTGGAGCCCCAGAAACAGTTGTGGGTGGAGAAGTACTCTCCTAGGGGGTATACTGATCTTCTCAGTGAGGAGGTAAGAGAAATAAGTAGATTATTTGCCCCACCCCCTGCTGTGTCCCTGGAGCCCCAGAAACAGTTGTGGGTGGAGAAGTACTCTCCTAGGGGGTATACTGATTTTCTCAGTAAGGAGGTAAGAGAAATAAGTAGATTATTTGCCCCATCCCCTGCTGTGTCCCTGGAGCCCCAGAAACAGTTGTGGGTGGAGAAGTACTCTCCTAGGGGGTATACTGATCTTCTCAGTTAGGAGGTAGGAGAAATAAGTAGATTATTTGCTCCATCCCCTGCTGTGTCCCTGGAGCCCCAGAAACAGTTGTGGGTTGAGAAGTACTCTCCTAGAGGGTATACTGATCTTCTCAGTGAGGAGGTAAGAGAAATGAGTAGATTATTTGCCCCATCCCCTGCTGTGTCACTGGAGCCCCAGAAACAGTTGTGGGTTGAGAAGTACTCTCCTAGAGGGTATACTGATCTTCTCAGTTAGGAGGTAGGAGAAATAAGTAGATTATTTGCTCCATCCCCTGCTGTGTCCCTGGAGCCCCAGAAACAGTTGTGGGTTGAGAAGTACTCTCCTAGAGGGTATACTGATCTTCTCAGTGAGGAGGTAAGAGAAATGAGTAGATTATTTGCCCCATCCCCTGCTGTGTCACTGGAGCCCCAGAAACAGTTGTGGGTGGAGAAGTACTCTCCTAGAGGGTATACTGATCTTCTCAGTGAGGAGGTAAGAGAAATAAGTAGATTATTTGCCCCATCCCCTGCTGTGTCCCAGGAGCCCCAGAAACAGTTGTGGGTGGAGAAGTACTCTCCTAGAGGTTATACTGATCTTCTCAGTTAGGAGGTAAGAGAAATAAGAAGATTATTTGCCCCACACCCTGCTGTGTCCCTGGAGCCTCAGAAACAGTTGTGGGTGGAGAAGTACTCTCCTAGAGGGTATACTGATCTTCTCAGTTAGGAGGTAAGAGAAATAAGTAGATTTTTTGCTCCATCCCCTGCTGTGTCCCTGGAGCCCCAGAAACAGTTGTGGGTGGAGAAGTACTCTCCTAGGGGGGTATACTGATCTTCTCAGTGAGGAGGTAAGAGAAATAAGTAGATTATTTGCCCCACCCCCTGCTGTGTCACTGGAGCCCCAGAAACAGTTGTGGGTGGAGAAGTACTCTCCTAGAGGGTATACTGATCTTCTCAGTGAGGAGGTAAGAGAAATAAGTAGATTATTTGCCCCACCCCCTGCTGTGTCACTGGAGCCCCAGAAACAGTTGTGGGTTGAGAAGTACTCTCCTAGAGGGTATACTGATCTTCTCAGTTAGGAGGTAAGAGAAATAAGAAGATTATTTGCCCCATCCCCTGCTGTGTCCCTGGAGCCCCAGAAACAGTTGTGGGTTGAGAAGTACTCTCCTAGGGGGTATACTGATCTTCTCAGTGAGGAGGTAAGAGAAATAAGTAGATTATTTGCCCCATCCCCTGCTGTGTCACTGGAGCCCCAGAAACAGTTGTGGGTGGAGAAGTACTCTCCTAGAGGGTATACCGATCTTCTAAGTGAGGAGGTAAGAGAAATAAGATTATTTGCCCCACCTCCTGCTGTGTCCCAGGAGCCCCAGAAACAGTTGTGGGTTGAGAAGTACTCTCCTAGAGGGTATACTGATCTTCTCAGTGAGGAGGTAAGAGAAATAAGTAGATTTGCAGAAAGGGCATCTGATCTGGGCCTGCACAGTTTGCCAGGGTACCTGTTTTGGGGGTTTCTGTTACCAAATGGGTTAATCCAGCAAATGAGGAGTATTGAAAGTGCTGTAAAAATCCTAAATGTTTGGCGACCTGGAGGATTTGCTGTGATTCTCCTAAAATTTTAACAAATCCAGTAAGGAGTCAAAAAGGTGAAGACAGGATGGCAAACAGTGTAGACCCTGATCAGACTGCTCCTGAAGGAACAGTCTGATCTGGGTCTGCACTGTTTGCTTTGACCTGTCTGTCCCAATATTTAGGAAAATTATGGTAACTTGTGATAACTTTTCTTATTTCTTAAATTGAAGGGGTTAGTGCAAGAAGGGGCCTAAGTCACATTTTTATAATTTTGAGAAAAAACGCGAAAAACAAAATATTTTGCAAAATTTTCATACTGGAATTTAAATAAATTCTGAAATGTGATCTTGTCATCTGAAATGGTGCAGAAATCACATAAATAGTTCTGTGTACACATTGCAGATATTCATTTGTTACTATAATGGTTTAGTGCAAGAAGGGGCCTAAGTCCAGGATTTATTTGGCTTAGGTACCTTCGACTCTTTATTAGTTTATTATAACAAAAATCTGAAACAAATGAACAATACATAAAATGGAAACTCAAAGCTTTATGTGGTAAAACAGACTTAGACCCCTTCTTGACCAAAGAGGCGACATTAGACTTAGGACCCTACCAAAAATTTTATTAACCATCATTTTTAATGCCAGTAAAGAAATAAGGTATAACAAACTATATATCAGATTGTAGGTCTTGATATGATGTATCTAAAAATGATAATATCCCAGATTTTTACCAAAAATGGACTCGAGGGCCCCTTCTTGCACTAACCCCTTCAGTTATACATACACTTTGGCACTGCACTATTAAACCTTCTTGTTTTACCTTCATAGTCATAAATTCATTGTAGGATTTCCAGAATGAACAAAGTTGTAATTAACTTGCAGAGAATCTAAGCTGCTGGAAAAAATATTATGATTTATGCTGTCATAATGATGATGTCAATTTGAAAGGAAACAACCAGAGGATGGTTTCTATCAGTTAGAAGCATTTGATACTTCATTTTTATAGTGAAATCCAAAAGAAGAAACATACACATTGAAACATCACGTGAACAAGTCCGTGAAATAAAGACCCCCCTTAACCCCACTTTATATAGAGAAAACTGGGGTTTACGGGGGTCTTCATTATTTTTCTTATTTCTGCTCCGATACATAGGTTGTGGGTACTCGTTAGAACCGCCTCAATGAGGCGGTTCTAACGAGCACACACAACCTATGTTATGAGCATTTATAAGAAAAATATGACAGATTTTCATCAGAAAAGTATCCATTTTGGAGATGTGAAAAATGCACTATGTCGTATGGGTGTGTTATCGTAATGTAAGGTGGGTATTTGGTGACACTGAAAGGAAAATTTTGTCAGTTCCCCATAAAAAAGGTATGTTGTAGGTATTCAGTTGAACCCCCTGGCAGAGGCGGTTCAAACATAGGTTTGTATGGAGAAATAAGGAGGGTGAGGTTGTTCATTGAGTACCCACAACATAGGTTTATATGGAGAAATGTGGAAAAACACCAAATACTCAACTTATCTGTGGTTATGACACATATGTTGTTTTGCTAGTATGCAATTGAGTCTGAATGTGTGTCCTCTTCAGCTCAGCCTCATGCACCACTTGTTTGATAAAAAAAACCCTTTAATATACAAGTGGTTGGTTTGTATAGATTCTGCACAGGCTTCCTTGGCATAGTGGGTAAAAGCGCTAACTCTAAATTATTAGGTCTCAGATTACTATGGTGCATATCTCCCTCTCATTCTGCAGTGGAAGCATCAGGTGGTTTTTCTCCGGGTACTCCAGTTTTCGTCCACATTTAATTATTGATTGGTTCAAAATAAGTGAAATAATCTTGAAAGGGTCTATCTATCTATCTATCTATCTTCTGATACTGCGTCGGTCACATTTGACCATTACGCAGGTGTATATGACATACACTCCAGGTTTTGCAGGATGAAAGCCTACACAGTAATCATGTAATTACGGTAGGGATCTTTAACCTGCACAGGGGATGGTTCTCCCTGCACAGGGGGCCTCCAGTTAACGTCCCGATCCGAAAGGACGGTGCACTTTATGACATTCATCCCTGCAAATGATGCCAATGGAGCGTGTTCGGACACCGAAATTTTATCGCCGCTGCCGGGGATCGAACCCGGGACCTCTAGCATCAGAGGCAAGTGCACTAACCACTGAGCTATCATTAATCCAAAATAAAACAAAACAAAACAAAAAAAAAAACAAAAAAAAAAAAAAAACAATAATAATAATTAAAAAAAGTTGAAGAATTTATACATATTTTTCTCTCTACAGTCATAGCTTCAAAGGGTAAAGTTATGGGACCAGTTGGTGCTTGCTTAAGCATTTGTGATACTTCAATACATTTATCTTGTTGATTTAGAGTATAAATCGTTCATTGCTACACTGGGTAAAGTTATGGGACTATGTGGTGTTTGGTAAAGAAATTGTGATAAAGAATAAAGACAGAAAGGAAGAACAGAAAAAATTTAAGAAGAAAAATGAACCAGCATTATTAGAAGAACTGGATAAACATAAAAGACCATTACAGAAGGTAAATAACCATTTAGTACCAGAAACCCCAAAACAGGTATTTGGCAAACAGTGCAGGCCCAGATCAGACACCGCAGAATGATCAGGTCCTACACTGTTTGCAAAAAGTTAAGCCATTTTCCAAATAAATTTTGGAGAAACCACAACCTGTAACCCCGAAATTTTGAAACTGACTCCTACTATATACAAGGAGGAAGATTTCATTTGGTACAAAAAGGGATAAATATGCATAAGAATACATTTTACCCTTTTTATACGGGAAACCCCAAAATGATACACTGGCAAACAATATTAATCGTTTTTGTACCAAATGGAATCTTCCTCCTTATTTATAGCAGGAGTCCATTACAAAATTTAGGGGTGTCAGGTTGCATTTTCATAAAAAATTATTTGGAAAATGACTGAACTTTTAGCAAACAGTGGAGGCCCTGATAAGATGCCGCGTTCTGCAGCACCTGATCTAGGCCTGCACTGTTCGCGAAGGTACCTGTTTTGGGGTTTCCGGTACAAAATGGGTTACTGTAGGCCAAGATGTGATGCCATTTCTGATCAGGGCTTTCATCTGTTGATTTATATGAACAAATCACCTGAAACCCTAAATTTTGATATGGACTCCTGTTATTTATAACATGCTTCCGTATATCAGGGTTTTGAATATAACATGGATTATCTATCTATCTATCTATCTATCTATCTATCTATCTATCTATCTATCTATCTATCTATCTATCTATCTATCTATCTATCTATCTATCTATCTATCCCTATCCTATCCTATCCTATCCTATCTATCTATCTATCTATCTATCTATCTATCTATCTATCTATCTATCTATCTATCTATCTATCTATCTATCTATCTTTCTCTATATCTATCTATCTATCTATCTATCTATCTATCTATCTATCTATCTATCTATCTATCTATCTATCTATCTATCTATTCCGCCCATCGGGACTTGGGGTTATAGATTGGGCTGCACGATGCTTCCACGCAGAGCTGACATCGGCCGCACATTAGTACTAGTAATCCGCTTATAAGGTCTTAGCCTGCCCAGGAAAACTGCTGCGAGTCGGCCCGTCCATGCTTATAAACCCTATTGATTTCATTGGGAGGCAGGGATTGAGATGTCATTTCATCTCAGTGTCGGGTAAAAGTCCCACAAAATTGGAAGCAACGTCTCCAAAATGACCTAAATAGTGTTGGCAGGGATGTTAAACCTCAAATCAAACAAAACAAAACAAAATCTATCTATCTATCTATCTATCTATCTATCTATCTATCTATCTATCTATCTATCTATCTATCTATCTATCTATCTATGTCTGCCTGCTTATCCATCTATCTATCTGTCTGTCCGTCTGTCCATCATCTGTCTGACTGTCTGTCTGTCTGTCTGTCTATGTCTGCCTGCATGCCTGTCTGTTTGGACTCCAATATCAATCTATGTTTAAAGCAGGTGTGACAAAAATATAGGCAGACAGACAGACAGACAGTGCTTGCGTGCATGCCTGCCTGCCTGCCTGTGTCTGTCTGCCTGTTTGCCTATCTTTCTGTTGCGCCTGCTTTAAACATGGGTTGACATTGGATGCCGGTGTTAACCATTTACATTCACCCTAATCTTCTCCAATATGTAAGAGTTCATTTCTCAATAACTATAAGAGCTTCATTAATGATACTTGGCACAAACTTGCATCTTGAGATGGCAATGTATTTGACCTTGACCTACGTTTCATGGTTTACAGACATTGTGAAATTTATGTCAACTCTTTTGCATCAACCCTAGTGTTAACCCTTTTCTCAAGAAGTATAAGAGCTCCATTAATGATACTTGGTACAAACTTGCACGTAATGATGCCAACTTAAATTCAAGCATCCATTATGACATTGTGAAATTTTATGTCAACCCAAGTGTTCACCCTAATAGTCCATTTCTCAAGAACTATGAGCTTCATTTATGATACTTGGTTCAAACTGGCATCTAGAGGTAACAATTTTTATACAAGCATCCATGTTGGATCGTGACTTACATTGCATGGGTTGGGGACTTCGCGCCAAAGAGTTGATGGAATTCTCGTTGGATATAACAGGTCTATATATCTGTCTGTCTTGTCTGTTGATTGATAGATCGTTAAGGCAATCCATCACATTTGACCCTTACTCGCAGGTGAACATTACATACACTCCATATTTAACTTGCAAAGGGGATGATTGTCCCTCCAGTAATCATTCCGATCAGAAAGACCTTTCATGTAGCATTCATCCATCGGAGATGTTTACTGTATGTATTTGGACAGACAGCATAGACCCAGATGACATTCATCAGAATCTACACTGATGTCTAGTCTCATCCGGGTCTGTGCTGTTTGCCACTCTACCAGCTTTTTTTAGACGTGAAATTAGGTAGTAAATTGTACTTGTTCAAATTTTAGAATAAGTAAAGTATGTTAAGGAGTTAAGGTTTACCTAGGGTAAATAGGGTATGCTGAGGCAAAAGTTTAATTGATCATAGAATGTTGGCGTTAACATTGGCATGATCAGTTTTATACTCATCATATACAATTCAATTGATCAATCAAGAAACCACTACCATTATGTGAGCCCCGCCAAGCGAATTTGTGTCTTTGAGCATTCCGTCATGACAAATTTTGACCGCATGCCCAGCCATTCAGAGGGGCCAGGGATATGGCTTTCTGTCTGAAGGTTCCTCTTGATTCACTGCTTGAATGAGCGAGCAGCGAAGGTTCTGGCGAGACTGCGCGGATGCGCAGGCTCGCCTGAACCTTCGCTGCTCGCATAGGCGATAAGTACCAAAATCGCTTGACGGGGCCCATGTAATTCTGCCTTGTCTCTTTTCAGCTAGTATTGCTCTGTGGTCCACCAGGGTTAGGAAAGACAACTCTAGCACACATTATTGCTAAACATGCTGGATACAATGTCATAGAAATGAATGCCAGGTAAGTAGGTAATTGGGTCTGCCATTCTGCCTAACGTTTCTAAGCACAGTAGCTTTACCTTGTTGATTGTCATGTGACTATCAGTTATAAGTATGAAATCCAGGTAACGGTTATTTACAGCCCAGTATTCTTGCCACTGAGACTTCAGAGTGCTGTGTAAAAAAGGCTTGTTGTAAAACATTAAGTAAGCTCATGTGCTGGGACATTGGAAAACAGTGCAGACCTAGATCAGATGCTGCCGGCCTTGGTACCTCAATGGGATGCGTGTCTGACTGGTGATCAGGAGGATACGGGTTCGATACCTGCCAGGGTCAACATCAGTCTGTCGTGGAGATTGATCATGAAATCTTTTCTACGGTCATTCTCTCCCTTCCGCTGATTCAAGAAGGGCAGTTGTCAGTTTCTGGCAAAAGAATGTGTAGTGTACTGATTAATGGCTTACTTATAAGCCTGCCCAGGAAAGTGTGGAATGGAAACTGAATGGCTCAAAAAGGACCTAAATAGTGTTGACTGGGCCATTAAACTATATTACAAACAGAACAAACAATAGATCAGATGCTGCAGAAAGAGAAGTAGAAGTAAAACAAAGATCTGGAATCAATACAATTAACTTACTCCACCCATCAAAGGAGAAATTGGCCCATTGAAGTTATGGCCCATTGAAGTCTGATCGGGGTCTACACAGATTGCATAAAACAGGAATTTGAACATTGCAATTCAAGACCATTTTCCCAGTTTAATGGCAGTTGACCCCCCAATGCTGTCAGTGCTTTGATTTTCTTGGTGTCTCTTGAAGGGATATATTTACAGGGAAGGCAACCTACAAAAATATTTTTGTCTGCCTTAACCCTTGTCCTGCTGAATATTCATATATGCCACACCCACTACCGATTTTCAACCAATCAGATTACTTGATGCAAATTATTGCAACAAATTCACAATCTGAATGGCAAACAATGTAGATCCTGATCAGATGGCTTCGTCAGAAGCCATCTGATCTGGATCTTCATTGTTTCAAAGATAAGGCATATCCGGGATTAGCAGGACAAGGGTTAACAGTAGGGACTTTGCTTGTCAGAAAGAATTTGTTCCTAAGGAGCATAAAAGAATCTTACATCTCATAATGGGTGGATGGAAAAAATCTGCCCGAGGGTCACTCGGCAAGCCTCATGATGCCGGACAATGATCCAGAAAGACAGATTTTAGCTTACCTGAGCCGAAGGCTCAAAGGTGAGCTTATAGTATTACAAGGGTCCATTGTATATCTGTCTGTCATCTGTCTGTCTTCTGTCAACATTTTCAAACATCTCTTCCTATACTACTGGCCAGATTGAAGTCAAATTTCATGTGGAGCATCAATGGGATGGGGAACGAAAGTTTGTTTGTGGGGTCCAGGACACATGACCAAGATCGATTATGTATTTGTTTGCTTTTAAAAAGTAATCTTCAAGTAAATTGTTTAACCCTTATCCTGCTGAAAAAATGTAAGCCTCACCCATTTCTGATTGACAACCAATCAATATACTTGATAAAATGTTCCATTCAAATTCACAAACTAATTGACAAACAGTATAGATCCTGATCAGATGGCTTCTTCAGAAGCCATCTGATCAGGATCCACACTGTTGCAAAGGTAGGGATTGTCATGAACAGTCGAATAAGGCTTAACCTGTAAACCACTATCTTCTACTATGCAGCGATGATAGAAGTGCTGAAGTTTTCAAGACCAAGATAGAATCTGCAACCCAGATGAAGGCTGTCCTAGGGCCTGACCCTAAACCTAACTGCCTTGTTATTGATGAGATAGATGGTGCTCCCCAGGTAGGTCACACACTTTGATAACGTCCACCTCCCCAAAACCTTTCCCTTAAATGTAGTCCTGAAACAGTTGGGGTCACCTCCTTTAGTAACACAAAGATCTCCTAATCCTTTCCCTTACTTGTAGTCCTGAAATAGTTGAGCTAAGAGTTTTGTAATTAATGATTCATCTGGTGCACCCAAGGTTTGTCTTCCCCCACATCCGTCTGAGGTATGTACACTTAACACTATTCACAGCGACCTCATTATCTCACTGTTGCTTTGTTACTTCAGCAACTGTGTTATATCCAAACAAAAAATATATACATAATATTATATGGAAAAATTATTTATGGTCATCGATCCATCTTTAACCCATATTGTATTGAAAACTTATTATAAACACTGGTATATAGAGGTTTGTGGCTATTGATAGAATAATTATGCACCACAGGTATACCAACTTCTCTCTGACTTGACATATTGCCTTCAGTTTTTGTTGTACCTGCTTTAAGGGGAATGGATACACTTTCAGGGGAGGCAAATCCTGGAATAGTGTTTTTGTCTCCCATGTCAATAGGGGTCAACTCTTAAAGGAAAGAATTTGCTCCTAAGGAGCAAATTCTTTCCTTTAAGGGTAGACCCCTTTTTCAGTGGGACAGGGCTTATACAAAAGTGAACAGGAAGACCCGAAAGTTGTCTCCTTTTGAAAAATGGCAGAAAAAGCTGCCAGGTGTTCCCATTCCCCTTAAGAATGGCAAAATATAGCAGTCTGTATTTCAATTCCTTTGATGTCCAGTCATCTTTCCATTTATCAGACCTTGTGTCAACTAGGTCAACCCACATGGTCAAGTTTGTTTCTCAATAACTACAATCACTGGCTGTACATAGCTTTTAGTAGAATTCTTGTTTGTTTACTTCATAAAGAAAGCAAACAGAATTTTATTGACTGGTAAAAAGTGATGCCTTGTTGAGGGTTTATATATCTAAAGCCTAAAGACCATTTTGGCTGTAATTGATTGATTCATCCAACCACCCCAATTCTGTGGGGAAGCAGTGTTTATCGAACCACAGTGAGTGCAGCCCCCGCTCATAGGGGCTTGAAGAAATATATGGGCTGCATGATGCTTCCACGCAGAGCTGAATCCGGCCTGCACACTAGTACTGGTATACCGCTTAGAGGATCTAAGCCTGTCCAGGAACCGCGGTGCGAGGCGGACCGTCCATGCTAATAAACCCTATTGGTTTCATTGGGCGACAGGGCTTGAGATGTCATTTCATCTCAGTGTCGGGTAAAAGTCCCACAAAATTGGAAGCAATGTCTCCAAAATGACCTGTACAGTGTTGACGGGGACGTTAAACCTCAAATCAAACAAAAAACCACAGTGAGTGAGGAGCCACCAATCGGGGCTTGTAGAAATAGATAAGGCTGCATGGTGTTTTGGTGCAGAGCTGAAGTTGACCAAACTGGAGTTCTGGTAAACCCCTTAGAAGGTCTAAGCCTGCCCAGGAAAAGTGGTGCGAGTTCAACCTAAACCCTAGCAGTTTGTTTTGGCAGTCCAGCTTGAGATTTGATTTCCTCTCAATGTCGGGCAAAAGTCCCACAAAATCAGAAGCATCATTTCCAAAATGACATAAATAGGGTTGATGTGGGTGTAAAACATATTAAACTACAAACATTACCATAATGATCCTGAATATTGGGACAGACAGGCCTAAGCAAACTGCAGACCCAGATCAGACTGCTCCTAAAGGAGCATTCTGATCAGGGTCTACACTGTTTGCCATTCCACCTGCACTTTTTGGACTCATTGCTAGGTTGTCAAACAAACTTGTTGAAATTTTTAAGAGAATTACAGCAAGTCATCAAGGAGTCCAAGTTTTTAGAATTTTTATGGTAGTCAGGCTCATTAACCTTTAACCTGCTGAATATTCAATTAAGCCACACCCATTTCTGACTTTGAACCAATCAGATTACTTGATGCAATTTATTTCTACATATTCATAAACTGAATGTCAAACAGTGTAGACCCTGATCAGATGGCTTCTTCAGAAGCCATCTGATCTGGATCTATACTGTTTGCAAAGAAAGGGCTTGTCGCCAACAGCAGGCTAAAGGTTAACAAACATTGCTGAAAATTCTGGGGGTTCCTTCTCAGAGCAGAAGCCTATGTTTGGTGGCTTTACCATCACCCATCACATAAGGCTTACACAATGCTAAATAGGAGGCTGTTAGCCCCATGAGGGAATTATATGCTTCTGGTTCAGGTGATTTCTCTTAACCCTTCTCTTGCTGAATATTCATTTTAGCCACACCCATCTCTGACTTTGAACCAATCAGATTATTTGATGTAATTCATTCCTACAAATTCATAAACTGAATGTCAAACAGTGTAGATCCTGATCAGATGGCTTCTTCAGAAGCCATCTGATCTGGATCTACACTGTTTGCAAAGATAGGGGTTGTCGTGAACAGCAAGATAAGGGTTAATTGCAAATATTTTACATAATGAACATGCTGGGTGCTACATCTATTGAATCTGTTACTTGACAGCTGTCAGTGTATTTTTAAGCCTTGATTCTTTTGCTAGGCTGCTATCAATATGTTGTTAAGCCTTGTGAAGAAGGAGGGAGGGGCAGAGAAAGAAGGAAAGAAGAAGAAAGATGAGGGAGGCGTGTTACTGAGACCAATCATATGTATCTGCAATGATCAGTGAGTATATGGGAACCTTGTCATGTTCTCAGGGTTTGCAACCAGCTAAGACACAAACCAATCTGCTCAGCTACACACATGAGCAAGAGCCTTGAAATTTTAGATTTAGAAATGATGTATTGTAATATTTAAGGGGAATGGATAATATTTAAGGGGAATGGATACACCTTCAGGGGAAGCAACTCTTGCAACAGTGTTTTTGTCTCCCATGTCAAGAGGGGTCAACTCTTAAAGGAAAGAATTTGGTCCTGGGGAGCAAATTCTTTCCTTTAAGAGTAAACCCCTTTTTCAGTGGGACAGAGTTTATAGAAAAGTGAACAGGAAGTACTGAAAGTTGTCTCCCTTCGAAAAATGGCAGAAAAACCTAACAGGTGTATCCAGTCCCCTCAAGAAGCAATCACGAAGGTGCTGATTAGAGTGTTTGGATGCACAGATCAGACTTGGCTGCACTTTCTGTGTTTACAAAAAGCAAAAACAGCTGTTCTCATGATGATTGACCCATTTTATACAGGAAACCCTGAAGTGGGTCTCTGACATACATTGCAGACCCAGATAAGACACTGCAGTGTTTACAAAGGGGCACCCACCCATTGGGGCTGTGAGAAATAGATTGGGCTGCATGGTGCTTCCAAGCAGAGCTGAAACGTCTAAGCCTGCCCAGGCAAAGGGGTGCAGTCCAAAATGTATAGTGTATGTAGAAAAATGACCATACATGTTGTTGAGTACAGGTATTTGTAGGGCCCTCTTATGTCACAATCCACCAGTTTCGGAGGCAAATTTGTTTCTGAAAAAGTACAAAGTGTAAACCTGCAATGATGGAGTATGCAGTGACTACAATTTTGTAGCCTATTTCCTTCACCACACAACATGAAATATAAGTAGTATTCATGCCCTCTATTCCAACAAGTTTCAGCTCTGATGAGGCTCCATTGATTTCTGATCATTCCAAGCTCTGTTGTGGGGTACCTTGGTCTTGTAAACAACAAAATACCATATGAGCCTAGACATAAGTAAGCCTATCTTTTGGCTTTGCAACCAGATAAGGCACAAACCAGATGGTTAAGCTACAGGCTAACAAAAGTCTCGAAATTTAGGATAAAGTGCAACTTCAAAAAATTGAACACTGATAGCTCATTTACAACGGCTAATTCGAGTTCCTTCTTGAATCCCTAGAGAATTCATCTAAAACATCCAGATATCCATATGTTTAGATAGTTTACGGAGGTTTTCCTGATGTGACCTGTAAAAGGTATGTTGTGTGTACTCATTAGAATCGCCACAGCGAGGTGATTCTAATGAATACTCTCTCCTAATGAGTACACACAACAAACCTTTACTTTTTAGAAGAAAGTGATCCCCATTATGCCTCATGACCTGAAACTATGCTTAAATGTTAATAATTCAAACTACCCGTATTTCAAATACATTTTTATGGTCCCAAAGGTATTCAAGTTATCAAAATTGGCCTATATATAGAAACTATTAGATATTGTACTGTCCAAGTAGTGAACACTCTGATGCTGATCAGACTGTACAGTTGCACAGACTGATCTGCACCTTTGTTATTCACAATTGATAGAAACAGGTTTTCTCATGACAAGGCTTGTATATCAGCATTATTACTAACTTACATGCTTACTAAAGGCCCGTTTACACGACAAGATTAGTCTTATATGATTAGTCTTACAAGACAAATCTTGCCATGTAAACCCTGCTATTACACAGTCTTGGGAGTCATGTATGACAGTCATGGCAAATAGAACATGTTCTGTTTCGGCAAGACTAGTCATGCCATTTCAGCCAATCAGAGCAAAGGTGACTGAGGATAATTACTTCCACATGAAATTTTAGAGTCAAGGCTAAACACTCCATTGATAAATTGCCCTGCATATAGAGGTGTGAAAAAAAATAAAGCAAATATGCCATGTAGTAGCCATCTGATCAGGATCTGCACTGTCAGACAGATTGTGAACTAAATGAATGCAAACAAAGTAATTTGATGGTTGGATATTAAAAATTAGGTGTGGCTAAATTAAGCTATTCAGCCAGATAAAGGTCTTCTCAGACTGAAAACTGCACTTGCAATTATTGTCATACATAAAGGAATCGCAAGATTATTTTCCTCCATTGTTCATTCCCTGATATAAGGCGGGAAAATAAAATCATGCAAGATTTGTCATGATGTGTAAACGTAAAAAATCTTTCGGGAGAAAATCATGCATGACAAATCATGAAAGACTAATCTTATCGTGTAAACGGGCCTTAACACAGATGCTTACAAAACCTTTGGATATAATAAGTGTTAATTGTCAGTTAATTAGTACTATTGCTTCAGCATTATTTTTGTATATTTAGGATCACTGATTACAAACACATTTAATGCAGTGCTAAAAAAAGATACACAGCTTCAATTTAAATGTTAACTTGCCAGGAAACCCTTCTTTGTCAAACCCCAGTAGGGATTCCATGGGTAACTTTATTTCGGGCAGACAGAATATCATGCAATGTCAAGAATAGATGCACAGCTTCAATTTGAATAAAAAGTTGTCAAGAAACCCCTTCTATGTCACGTCCCAGTAGGGAGTCGAGGGGTAATTCATTTTTTGGAGTAACAAAATATCCCAGTTTCCCATATAACTTATATAATCATTCTAGATCTTTTTGTACAAGTTTGTAAAGCAAAAACTGCCTAAATTTTATTGTGTCCCTCCACCAAAGGGGAGGGGGACATATTGTTTTTAGTGCAGATCCCATCTGCATATGCATCTGTCATGCATGACACTCTTGTGTGCAAGATATCACATGTACTGCTGGATGGATTTTAATCAAATTTGCATGGACATAACATTGGGACAGGATGAAAAACTGATAAGGTTTTGGTGACCTTATTTTCAAAGTCACAGCAGTGCTACATTTGTTTGTTTGATTTGAGGTTTAATGTCCCCATCAACACTGTATAGGTCATTTTGGAGACGTTGCTTCCAATTTTGTGGGACTTTTATCCGACATTAAGATGAAATGACATCTCAAGCCCTGTTGCCCAATGAAACTACTTAGGGTTTATAAGCATGGACGGTCTGACTCGCACCTCTTAGCGGTTTACCAGTACTTGTGTGCGGTCGGTTTCAGCTCTGCGTGGAAGCATCATGCAGCCCATCTATTTCTACAAGCCCGGATGGGCGGGGGCCCACAGCAGTGCTACATAGGTCAAATTTTGTCGGCGTATGCATCCTCATGACACTTTCTTGTGTGCAAGATATCTCGTGAACAACTGGGTGGATTTAAATCAAATGGATACAACACTGGGATAGGATGAAGAACTGATTTGATTTTGGTGACCTTGACCTTATTTTTAAAGCCACAGCCGTGCTAAATAGGTCAATTGTGTGCAGTATATCTCATGAACTACTGGGTGGCTATTAATCAAATTTGCATGGATATAACATTGGGACAGGATGAAGAACTGATAAGGGTTTGGTGACCTTGACCTTATTTTCAAGGTCATTGCCATGCTGAATAGGTCAAATTTATGCCAAATTTAGGTTGTGTTCAGTATATCTCACGAACTACTGGGTGGATTTTTATCAAATTTGCATGGATATAACATTTGGTCAGGATGAAGAGCTGATAAATTTTTGCGACTGTGACCTTATTTTCAAGGTCACATGGGTGCTTTTAAATCAAGGGGTATGTGGTGGGGGACATCTAAACAAGTCTAGTTTTAAGCTGTTTCTGTAAACCATGTCACAGGGGTACTTTTAAATCAAGGGGTATGTGGTGGGGGACATCTAAACAAGTCCAGTTTTAAGCTGTTTCTGTAAACCATTTAATTTATTGAGTCTTAGACTTGATAAGGGGAATGGGAATACCTGGCATATTTTTTTTTTCCACCATTTTTCAAAGGGAGACAACTTTCGGGACTTCCTGTTCGCTTTTCTATGCGCTTTGTCCCATGGAAAAAGGGGTTAACTCTTAAAGGAAAGATTTATTTTGCTCCTCAGGAGCAAATTCTTTCCTTTAAGAGTTGACCCTTATTGACATGGGAGACCAAAATACTTTTGCAGGAGTTGCCTCCCCTGAAGGTGTTCCTATTCCCCTTACATGAAAGAGAGAAATATTAAACCACTAGAAGTTAATGTGTGATGTTCAACTTTGTCCAGGTATATAGTAATATTTTCACTGTTTTTATTTCAGGTATGTTCCAGCCCTGAGACAGTTGAGACAGAATTGTATGATCTTAAACTTCCCACAGACTGATTCTTCAAAGCTTGCTAGCAGGTTGTACGAGGTGAGCAAGTTCATATCTCAGCAGTCAATGGCCAGAATCATTTCATATTTGGAACATAATCATTTAATATGGTACACTAGATTCATATTTAGAATACATATAATCTTTTAAAAGGGAAAACTTCTATTCCCTAACACCAGTCTCCAGAGTCAAGCCGTCTGCATTACTTTCACTTTAAAGTTCTACAACAAAGTTTTTATGCCCCCGTAGGAGTAAGAAGAGTTAGATAAACTGAATTTAAAGACTTGACGGACATTTTTTCGTTTGGGTTCCTTTCAAAGATGTCAGCTTCTAATTGAATAATTATTTTGCCGTAGCCACTGGTGAGGTCATTCTTATGCTTTCAAAATAATTCCTAAAATTTATGATTTTGGTGGCATTTTTAATATTTCCATGACAATGGAATTGTAAGGAATGAAATATCATTTTTGTGGATTTTTTTGTGTGTAATCTCCGGAGAATCACTCACAAACTTAGCATAAAGCCCTTTGGGCTTCATGCAGTTTGTGAAAGATTTGCTTGAAATGACAAGCCTTATTTCCTAGAAAAAATAATAATAATAAAAAAAAAATAGATTGGCTATTAGTAGCAGTTGTAGATTTCATTATTTGTGAGTTGTATGTTACAGGTTGTTAGGCTAGAGAGGCTGAAGTCAGACATGAACACTCTCCTGGCACTGTGTGAGAAGACTGACAATGATATCAGATCATGTCTCAATACCTTACAGGTATGTTGAAGGATCATACTTCTGCTCTAATTGAAAAGAACATGCTAATTAAGAGCAAATTATTCAGAAGGGGCTGTATATGCATGCACATGCCAGCTTTTTAGCTCAGTTGTATGTGCATCTGACTGGGGAACAGAAGGTCCTGAATTGGATCTTTTTGTGACTGTTTATCATGAAATCTTTTCTTCAATCATTCTCTTCTCTCAGAGAGGGCTGGGATGCAAGGACCTCTATTACATATTATACTACTTCTTATTGAAATTCTTTAAAGAGGCAAATTCTTGATAAAGATAAAGTGTTGGGAACCAACATCATGGGAACAAGTCCATGAACACCCCAAAACCCCATTTTACAAAGAGAAAACTGGAGTTTATAGGGGTATACATTATTTTGCCATTTCTGCTCTAGTTCATAGGTTGTGGGTACTTGTTAGAACCACCTCAATTAGGTGGTTCAAACGAGCACCAATAGCCTGTGTTATGAGTTTAAATAAGAAAAATATCACATTTTCTTCTGAAAATTAGCCATTTAGGGATATGAAAGAATGCACAATGTCACAGGGATGCATTATCGTAATGATCCATGATCCTCTGCATGTGTCTCTGAGCAGCAATGACTCAGGGGACACTGCACCTGTGCACAGACACATCTGAGTTTTTACTGGTCACTCCTTTTCAAATTTTGTTTTAATTTTTCAGAGAAGCTTAAAGAAATAGATAATTACAAGGTTACACTAGCTTTCTTACTGGGAGTTGAGAAATAACACTCACTTTCCACTTGTGTAGAAATACAAGTTTATGTGGTGGGTTTTGTCTAGGAAGATGTTCAGGGTCCAGTTGTCCAAAGAAACATTAGTGATGAAAGTGTTAACTGTTCTTGCGAGTGGTATTTTTGCTGCTCCCATTTTTTGTGCAAAAATATTAGTATATTCGCCATATTAACCCTTATCATGCTATTCACGACAACCCCTATCTTTGCAAACAGTGTAGATACAGATCAGATGGCTTCTGAAGAAGCCATCTGATCAGGATCTATACTGTTTGACATTCAGTTTATGAATTTGTAGTTATAAATTACATGAAGAAATCTGATTGGTTCAAAGTCAGAAATGGGTATAGCTTAGCTGAATATTCAGCAAGAGAAGGGTTAAATGGTAACAGTTTTAATGATATGATAGCTAACGGTTTCTATAGTTTTGAACAACTGGACCCGGGTCTTTGGCAAGATGGGTTTTCTTATGCAGTATGCTGGACATGATGAAAACACACCCATGTGACAAAGTTCATTTTTTCATATCTCCAAAAATGTGTAATTTTTGGTTGAAAATTTGTGTTATTTGTCGTAATTAATGCCCTTAAATTGTGGGTGTTTGTTAAAACCGCCTTCTAACGAGTACCCACAACTTAGGTCTTGGAGCAGAAATCAGAAACATAATGTATACCCCATAAACCCCAGTTTTCTCTGTATGAAGTGGAGTTTAGAGGTGTGTTCATTACACAAATTTTTTAACATGAAGGATATTTATACCCCCGCAAACGAAGTTTGAAGGGGGTATATAGGAGTCAGCTTGTCGTCTGTCGTCGGTCCGTTACAAATCGTCTGTCGTCGGTCCGTTACAAAAAACTTTAACATTGCTCATAACTTCCTTATTCTTTGACCGATTTCTATAATATTCACACACCACACACCTTGCCACTAGTACTTAAGATTGATATACACAAACCTGACCTTGACCTTTACGTTGACCTTCCTCAAGGTCAAATACTTGTAAAAATTTGTTGGTAGCGGGGGTATAATTGGCACCCGTTAGGCGGCAGCTCTAGTTTTGCTAGCTTAGATTCAGTTCTCAAGTCTGTGGTTTTGTAGAATCTTAACTATTCATTTCAGTTTATCCAGAGACAGTGTAAAGAGTTTAACCTCAAGACCATACAAACTATGACAGTGGGACAGAAAGACTCACATAGAAGTTTGTTCTCTGTCTGGTATGAGATCCTTACACTTCCTAGACCAAAAAGGTTAGGTTCAATATTCTTTTCTGATATAGTGAATTTTTTTGCTCTCATTGGCATGATTGCTGTAATATTTTATAAGCTCACCAGAGCCGAAGGCTCCGGGGGAGCTTACAGGATAGGCAGTTGTTCATCGTCGTCTGCATCGTCTTGCTTCAACACTATCAAACAATATCTCCTCTGAAACCACTGAGCCGATTCAGCCCAAATTTCTTCTGTAGCATCCTTGGGCTGGGGGATTGAAAGTTTGTGTTTTTTATCAAAATCGGCTCATTAGTTTGGTTGCTATGGCAACTTGTAGTTTCCATAGACTTATAATGGGGATAATTGAAAAATGGCATTTACTGCCAAGCCTCTGCAGATATTTTGACAAAATGTACATAGAAATGTTCCTTAGGCAATCTACTATCTGCCATATGATTTTAGGCATACTGCTCATTTCTATTGATTGCCATGGAAACCAAAATAAAAAAAATAGAAAAAAAAAAATACTTCAAAAATCATCTCCTCAGAAACTGAATGCTCTATTGGGCTGAGAGTTTCTGGAAATTTTCACCATATTTGCCTTTACAGGTTTTGTGTTTTTTACAAAATTTGGCTCTTTAGTTTGGTTGCTATGGCAACTTAGATTTTCCATAGACTTATAATGGGGAAAATTGAAAAATGGCATTTGCTGCCAAGTTATTGCAGATATTTTGACAAAACTTTCATAGAAATGTTCCTTGAGTAAATGTCTCACAGCCATATGCTTTAATGCCAACATGGGGGTGCCCCAGGTTAAGCCTGGGCCATGCCCCATGCCCCGCCCCCTCCACTTCATAAAAGGCCATATAACTCGGAAACCATCCAGATCCCCATCCTAAAACCATATATATTCTTGTTTCTCATGATAAGATGCATTCAGTGACACCAACCTGGGGGTCCCCCGGTACGTACTGGGGTCATGCCCTACCCCCTGCATTCCATAAAAGGCCCAATATCTTGGAAACCTTACAGATCCCCACCCCTAAACCATGTATATTCTTGTTCCTTATGAAAATATACATTCACTGACACCAACTTGGGGGTCTCCCGGGGTGTGCCTGGGCCTTGCCCCACCCCTTCTTCTTCACAAAAGGCCATATACCTCAGAAACCATTTAGATCCCCACCCCAAAACCATATATATTCTTGTTCCTTATGATAAGACGCATTCAGTGACACCAACCTAGGGGTCCTCCGGGTTGTGCCGGGGTCATGCCCCACCCCCTCCATTTCATAAAAGGCCCAATATCGTGGAAACCTTACAGATCCCCACCCCTAAACCCTATATATTCTTGTTCCTTATGAAGAGACTCATTCATTGACACCAATTTGGGGGTCTTCCTGGGTGCGCCGGGGCTTTGCCCCAACCCTCCACTTCCTAAAACGCCATCTATCTCAGAAACCATTCAGATCCCCGCCCAAAAACTTTATATATTCTTGTTTCTTATGATATGACGCATTCATTGACACTAACCATGGGGTCCCCCAGGATGTGCCGGAGTCATGCCCCACCCCTTCATTTCATTAAAGACCTAATATCTTGGAAACCTTACAGATCCCCACCTCTAACGATATATATTGTTGTTCCTTATGATAAGACACATTCATTGACGTCATCCTGGAGGTCTCCCGGGTCAAGCCAGGGCCTTGCCCCACCCCACCACTTCACAAAAGGCTATATATCTCAGAAACTGTTCAGAGCCCCACCCCTAAACCATATATAATTATCTTCTTTGTGATAAGACACATTCAAATAACTAGATTTCTCAGAAATCATTCAGATCCCCACCCATAAACTATAATATTCTTGTTCCTTATGATAAGACTCATTCAGTCACACCAACCTGGGGGTCACTTTGTGCTAGGGCAATGCGCCCCACCCCACCACTTTAAAAGGCCATATATTTCAGAAACTGTTCAAATCCCCACCCCATAATCATATATGCTCTTGTTCCTTATCAATAGCACACCCACTTGGGGGTCGCAGGGGCCATTTCCCCTCTCCACGTCATAGAAGGGCCTCGTATATCAGAAACCATTCAGATTCCCACCCATAAACCATATATATGTATTCTTGGTCAATATAGGGACAACAATCTTGGGCTTTCCTGGGATCAACAGGACATGACCCAATCCCTCCACCACTTATGAGGCCTTATAACTCCGGTATACAGATCCCCACTGCTACACCATATATATTCTTATTCCTTATGATAAGACGCATTTAGTGATTCCAGCCAGAGCTCCATTGGGTCCATGCCCTACACCCTCTACTTAATGAAAGGCCTAATGTTTTAGATACTGAGTCCAGATGGATGCTTATTTGGATATAGGGGTTCATTTGGGAGACTTTATAATTGGTAGATTAAAATGATATCATGTTAAAATACATGGCTGTCATTGGGCAGTGCCCACCTGAGCTCTGGTGAGCATAGTGGCACATGGGCCTCTTGTTATTGGTTGCCATGGAAACCAAAATGCAAAAAAAAAAAAGAAAAAAAAATACTTCGAAAATCATCTCCTCAGAAACCATATTCTCTAGGAGGCTGAGACTTTATCAAAATATTCACCAAAGGGGGAGTTCCAGCCTATAGTAAATTTCCATAGGGTTCTGCCCACGCACAGATGTCCATGATATTGTGCATAATTACTACCTGGTAAATGATTGTTCATTATTTAGCTATTTCACTCTCATATCTGTGTTCATTATAAATCTACAATGTTTTGTTTATTTCTGCATCTGAAAACAGGGGTACCTCCAAACAAGTATACATATACACTACAGCTTCTTATGTTTTGGAGTTATTTTGTTCTCAGGCATCACTGTAGTCATTTGAGATTATTTTTGTATCACATTTACTATTGTTTAGGTAAAGTTCTATAGACCATGCTCAATTTCATATGGAGGAGACCCTAGACTTCACAATCATAAAATCGTTTGGGGTATGTTTGACTTTTGATTTGATACTGTTGCAGTTCTTGTCACCTCATCATTTAAATAAGAAAATTGCCCATATATGTGTAGAACATCTTATCAAATTTTCTTGAAAATCTGAGACCGGTAACATACTGCATTTGAACATTGAATAATAATGGTCAGATTTTTAATTTTTTCAAACCATTTGTAGATATGGTATATCATTTTCAATCGAGAAATTGTTCGCAAATAATATATATAAACATGAATATATGTATGTTTAAACCATGATGTGTATAGTGTGAGCTCATATAATCAGCAGCTGTATCAGTTACGGTACCCTGGGGGACACCAAAACCACAATTTATTTTGAGCATTCATTAACAATTCAATAAAAATATATTTCATTATATGACAAGAGTTTTTGCATTTAATGTAATCTTTAAGTTTACTGAAGCTTATTGTGACCAAGACTTGAAATGGCAAGTAAAATGGATGGTTCTGTAAACCAGACAATTTTCTTGATTCTCTAAAGTCTAATAATTATGTATTATGCAGTATTATAAGTATGATGCAGTCAACTTAAAATGTTTGAAAAGTCTGCCATACTGGAATGGCACAGCTTGCTTGAATAGCCAAGATTTATGGTGTTTTTATTATGGTGTGCGAGGTAGTCCATAATACCACAGACTTTTGGCCCACTGTATACACATATTACCATAGACAAAATGGAAACACTGTCGTTTTGGCTCTTTTGTCACTCTGACAATGTCCCCTCAAAATCTTAACTAAACTACAGTCTACTTAAAGCGTAACAAATGTCGCCTGCTGTGCAAATCCGTGTAAGAAAGTTATATTCTTAAATATGATCGTTATATTCTTATATATGATCTGGAAAACAATCAGTTATTTTTGAGAAACATGATTTAATATAATAGAGAAGACTATTCATACGTTCAAACGATTTCAGAGGAAGAAAAGAGCGAACAGTATATTTGTTAGCAGTGCTATAGAAAAATATATAGCCAACTGCAAATTTTGGCTCCGCAAATATGCTAGTAGTACAGCTAACAGCTGATTCACGCCATTTGTAAAACTGATGAATACGGAGCTAGAAAGCTTAACATTGATGGCAAGTACTGCATACATATGACTAAAAATGCGAATGGTATAACTACATCTATATATAATATCAGCTATAAAATAAATTTGTTACAGCAACTTGCCTTCCATCTATTTCATCTTGGGAAGTGTATGCCAAATGCCAATTTTACAACTAGTTCCAGTGTGACTAGCTCTGCATTAATTTTGAAGACTAAAACATTGTACCTTAAAATTTTGCAGATGTTACAATGAACCTAGAAAAAAATGCAGAAAATTCTTTCCATGATCTCACAAAACTTTTGGTGGGGGAGCGGAGTGTGAGTCTCTTTGACCAAGTGATGTAAGAAAACATCAACAATACAAGGACCAATCAATCATAAGAACAAACCAGAAAATCAGTCTGTCCCTTCAAGTTTGCAAATTATTGACTGCTGTTTTATATTAAAGAAATAAATTACAACAACAAAAATAATTAAGGAAAAATAGGATTGTGAAAGTAATTAATTAAGCAAATTCATAACGTCATTGAGTACTACTGACATCAAGTGCCTTTGTATTGTAGGGTTTAAAAATGTACAAGAAGGCCAAATAAAATAGGGTAAAAAGATCCACCATGTCTCATTCCTGTTGTGTCATAATGTAACTTTTTCAGCATTATCATTTTTGCAATATTGTCAACTGTAACATTCATCATGGACAGTGCATGAATGCATTTTATTTTTTCTCTTTAATAGTTTTGGAAAAAACTTGACTTATACGTTGGTAATGTATGTTCTCACTTACTTTTTGTGGGGGGTGGGGGGGTTATTATATAAATGCCTATGCTAAGCTTTGTATGATAAGGTGGTTCTAAATAGACATAAAACACAATAAAAATTCACTTTAAGGAAATCTTGTCCCCTGGTATTGAAACTGATTTTGGCACAAAACCTGACCTGAACCCATATCTACCTTTCAAAAACAATGTTACCGGTTTCTGATTTTTTTTAAATTTGTTTGCTATATAGAGCACATATGTGGCCTATTTTATATGCAATATCTTGGGGTGACAAGATCAGTAACACATCTAATACTTATGATGAACATCTTAATTTTTGCAAATTTTCATGTAAAATAGAAGAAATGTTGTAAATAAATCTATCAGGAAGATTAAAAGACATAGACACATTTAAATTCTTTGTATTAGATTAATCCTTATGGAGTTCTGTTGCCAATCAAAGCAACAAAATTTGAAAATAATCATACATATTGATTTAAGACTGAAAAGTTCACAGGTGTGTATGACCGCTACAGGGGATTACCTCGGGGACCTCTCCTGAGACCTATAGTAAATTATCAAATGAAACAAAGTTACATATATAGTTGATAGACCTCAAGTAAACAACATCTGAAGTTTCAAAAAAATCTGTGCGTGGGCAGATTTGGAACTCCCCCTTTGCCTTTACAGGTTTTTTTTGTTTTTTTTATGAAATTTTGGCCTTTTAGTTTTGTTGCCATTGCAACTTAGAGTTTCCATTGACTTATAATGGGGAAAACTGAAAAATGGAATTTACTGCCAAGTCATTGCAGATATTTTGACAAAACTTACATAGACATGTTTCTTGAGTAAACTTCTCTCAGCCATATGCTTTTATGTCAGCCTGGGGGTCCCCTAGGTTGTGCCGGGGCCATGCCCCGCCCCCTCCACTTCATAAAATGACTTATATCTCAGAAACCTTACAGATCCCAACCCCTAAACCATATATATTCTTGTTCCTTATGATAAGATGCATTAAGTGACACCAAACTGGTGGTCCCCCGGGATGAGCCGGGGACATGCCCTGCCCCCTCTATTTCACAAAATGCCATTTATCTCAGAAACCATTCAGGTCCCCACCCCTAAACTAAATATATTCTTGTTCCCTATGCTAAGATGCATTAAGTGACACCAACCTGGGGGTCCCCTGGGATGTGTCGGGGACATGCCCCACCCCCTCCACTTCATAAAATGCCTTTGATCTCAGAAACCATTGAGATCCCCACCCCTAAACCATATATACTTTTGTTCCTTATGATAAGATGGACTCAGTGACACCAACCTGGGGGTCCCCCAGGATGTGCCGGGGTCATGCCCGACACCCTCCACTTCATAAAAGGACCAATATCCCAGTAACCTTACAGATCCCCACCCCTAAACCATATATATTCTCGTTCCTTGTGATAAGTCGCATTCAGGGACACCAACTTGGGGGTCTCCCGGGATGTGCGGGGGCCATGCCCAACCCCCTCCACTTCATAAAAGGCTAAATATTGCAGAAACCTTACAGATCCCCTACCCAATATGCTTGTTCCTTATGATAAGACACATTCAGTGACACCAACCTAGGGGTCACCCAGGTTATGCCCGGGCAACACGCCACCCCTCAACTTCACAAAAGACCATATATCTGAGAAAATTTTCAGAGCCCACCCCTAAACCATATATATTCTTGTTCCTTATGATAAAACGCAAACATTGACACCAGCATGGGGGTCCTGGGGTGCCACGGGTCATGCCCCACCCCTTTACTTCATTAAAATCCATATATCTCAGAAACTGTTCAGATCCCCACCACTAAACCATATATATTCTTGTTCCTGATGTTAAGAATCCACTTAATAATAGGCCATATATCTCAGAAACCATTCAAATCCCCATCCTATAATCACATATATTCTTGTTCATTGTTATTAGACACATTCAGTCAACCCTGTATTGGGGGGTCCGCAGGGGCCATTTCTCTCCCTTCCACTTCACTTCCAGCCATTGAGGGTTACTGTCAGGAGGCATAACGAGATACTTTTACACATCTTTTTGGTGTTCTATAATGAAAATGTATGCTGTGTGTACTCATTAGAAATGCCTCATCGAGGCAATTCTAATGAGTACACACAGCATACATTTACAAGATAAAAGACTAAAATATCCTTAATTATCCCCCACTATTTCTTATGTAGAGGATTTCGCTAGGGGCTCAAGAATGGGTTCGACACATCCATGGTAAACGAGCCATCGGTGTTCGAGCCATCGAAGTTCTACTGTAATACAATTGTTTAACTAACAGAGTTTCTTCTTTGAACCCTAAAGAGGTTGTAGTGTATATCCAATTACATGTTGGGAGAATTTGAATATGGATGAGACTCTTCTAGATTTTGATGAAATATTAGAAAGTTATTTTCTGTACCGAAATGATATTCTGCAGCCACAAACTTTGTTTCCTGTGAATTTCTTGGCTGTCGCAATATCAGCTGCAGACTTTAAGAACTTCATTTTTTTTGTTGTATTTTTTCAGACAGAGATATACAAACCTTGAGGATGTCAATTCTAGAAATCAAAGTCTAAACACAGCCCCTGTAGCTAGGTAAGACTAGGATGGGAATGAAGACTGCAAAGTTTTGGGGTATGGTAAAAATCTTACATCTGAAACTTAATTGTCTTGAGTTTCCTTGTGTAATGTGAACAAAATACACTAGTGAAACCCTCATATTGAAACGCAGTTACTTCAGTCAGCTTATAGTTTTAATGAGCAAAATCAAGATATTGTCACTACCTGTGTTTATGTTGTTCAAGTTCATCATATCTTGCATCTAGGGATGGTAGCTTTGATGCAAGCATCCCTGTTTGACCTTGACATATTTCATTGTCCTTGACGTTCACCCCAGTCAAGGCCAGTGTCGAACCTAATGTTCAAGAACATTTCCTTAGTCCTGTGCAAAATTGTGTATTTATAAGGGTAAGAATTTGCTGCGGAGGATAGGAATAATAGTACCAGTAATGTAGGTGTATCCTTTTGATCTTCCATATTATAAAGTTATGCGGTGTGTACTCATAGTAAATGAGCCATGGTAAATCAGCCATAGGTGTTAGGAGTTAGTGAATTTTCACTGTAGTTACCATATTATTCATAAAAAAGTTACGAAATCCTGATCCTGTTTTATACATTTGCATATGAAGTAAGAGTGAGAGTTATCACTGTGTGTGTGTGTTTGTAATATTTATTATACTCCCCGAAGAATTTCGGGGGAGCATATAGTCGCCGCTTCGTCCGTGCTTCCTTGTGTCCTTGCGTCCGTCCCTCCCACTCTGTCCACGCGAATTCTCAGAAACTGGTCGGATTTCAATGAAACTTCATGGGAATATTAAGTATCGAAGGTGGATGCGAATATCACCTGTATGTTTTGGATCAATGATTTTTCCAAGAGTTATGGCCCTTTGATGAATTCTGCATGAATATATAGGGTACCGTTCGTGTTCATGCGAATTCTCAGCAACTACATGCAGAAATTCAACGAAACTTCAATGGAATCTTAAGCAGCAATAGGGGATGCGCATATCGTCCGTGCTATCTGGTTAGATGATTTGTCGAAGAGTTATGGTACTTTGTTTAAAAGCTGCAGTGTAAGGTCACTGTGGCTATTTTTAGAAAACTTTGTCATCACTCTGGTGCCTACATTTATTGATGGATTTTAATATAACTTCACACAAATGTTCCTTATAACAATATCTCGAGCAGTTTCGACTTTCCAGGTTGTTGCCTCAAGGTCAAGGTCACTGTGGCTATTTTTAGAAAAACTTTGTCATTGCTCTAGTGCCTACATTTCTTCACCGATTTCAATATAACTTCACACAAATGTTGGGTATGATAATATCTTAAGCATGTTCGACTTTCAGGGTCCTGGGCTCAAGGTCAAGGTCACTGTGGCTATTTTTAGAAAAACTTTGTTTTCGCTCCAGTGCCTACATTTGTTGATAGATGTTAATATAATTTCACAAAAATGTTGAGTATGATATCTAGAGCAAGTTCAACTGTCAGGGTCCTGGGCTCAAGGTCAAGGTCACTGAGGCTATTTTTTGAAAAAAACTTTGTCATTGCTCTAGCGTCGTCATTTGCTGATGGATTTTAATATAACTTCACACAAATATTGCAGGTTCAACTTTCATGATCCTGGGGTCAAGGTCACTGTGGTTATTTTAAGAAAAAACTTTGTCATCGCTCTAGTGCCAACATTTATTGATGGATTTTAATATAATTTCGCACAAATGTTGGGTATGATAATATCTCGAGCAAGTTTGACTTTCAGGGTCCTGGGGTCAAGGTCACTGCGGCTATTTTTAGAAAAAACTTTGTCATCACTCTAGCGTCATCATTTGCTGATGGATTTTAATATAACATTACACAAATGTTGTGTATAATAATATCTCGCGCAAATTCGACTTTCAGGATCCTGGGCTCAAGGTAAAGGTCACTGTGGCTATTTTTAGAAAAAACTTTGTCATCGCTCTAGTGCCTACATTTATTTATGGATTTTAATATAATTTCACACAAACGTTGGGTATGATAATATCTTGAGCAAGTTTGACTTTCAGGGTCCTGGGCTCAAGGTCAAGGCCACTGCGGCTATTTTTAGAAAAAAACTTTGTCATCGCTCTAGCGTCGTCATTTGCTGATGGGTTTTAATATAACTTCACACAAAATATCTCGAGCAAGTTTGACTTTCAGGGTCCTGGGCTCAAGGTCAAGGTCACTGCGGCTATTTTTAGAAAAACTTGCTGGAGGCAGAAATCTTTCCAACTGTAAATGGAGTTCCAATCAACAGCCTTTCATTATGAACCTCTCATCATTCTGATATGACTGAAATACTGCTAAAAAGGATGTAAAATCGCAAGTCATCCATCTACATTAGAGTTGCAGATAAATTGGATCAATGTGAAAGAAGCTAGTCTTAGCAGATCTTCAAAATGACCTTTTTTGGCAGTCAAGGGGATAGGATTAGATCAATTTTCGAACCCGTCTGATATTTTATATGCATGTAAAGGCAACCAATATGGAACCATACCTATGAGGATTGCCTCTGTGTTCGAGAGTAAGTTTTCAATAATTTGTATTAAACAGTTTTACTTCACCCATTACAAGAACACGCTTATATAATTTGGACCCCCTTTAAACCCCACTTTTATACAGTAAACTAGGGTTTAAGGGGGTAAACATTATTTTTCTTATTTCTGCTCAAAAACATAAATTGTGGGTACTTGATAGCACCGCCTCAACCAGGCGGTTCTATCATGTCCCCGCAATCTATGTTTTGAGGAGAAATAAGAAAAGTATCACAATTTTTCATCTAAAATTTCTGACTTTTGTGTTGCTGATGTTTGTATGACAGTGCCATCAGGCAAGCTAATCTGTCCACTGACAGGTTTTGTTATACAGTGAGTATACACAGTATACCGCTCTTTAACTAGGATATTATTTCCTGTTCTGACTATTGCACCTTCGGGGAGCATCCATCAGTTTCACCGATATTCTTCTATTGAACTCCATTTCTATAAATATCTTACATTCCCCACTGAAAAGGAGGGGGAGATATTGTTCTGGTGCAGATCCAGTTTGTGTTAGCATTGCCTCTTAGTAGCACCATATCTTCTGAGCTGATAGATGGATTTTTATCAAATATGCAGGTTTACAAACTAGGATTTGTGGAAAACAGTGGTTAGTTTTTGATGGCCTTGATCTAATTTTCATGTTCACGAGCTAAAAAAATTGAATTTGATCCAAAAATAGCTTGTATGCACCCAATCTTCTGAAAATCTTAATGAATGGTTGTTAAACTTGGTACCATAAATTATTGCAACCAACCTAAGACTTGACTAGACTTTGGTGATTGTGACCTCATTCTCAAGGTCACAGTCTCAAAAAAATGTCAAAATTGTGAGAAAATAGTTTGTCTTTTCCCTTTCTCCTGAACAATTTTATAAATTATGGTCATATTTTGTGCAGAATTTCATTGCAACATACCAAAAACTTGGTTAGAGCTTGGTGACCTTGACCTTATTTTCAAGGTTACAGTCTCCAAAAGACTTGAATATGGGGCCAAAAATAGCTGGCTCCTGTCAGAACAAAGTACATGTATGTAATGAGTTGTGGTCATAGGCTTTAAAATTGTCAAATTTGGGACAGAAATAGCTTGTATGTATGCTATTTCATGAATTTAAGTTTGAATTCTGTTCAGAATTGATACAGAGTATCATTGCAACCTATCAAAGACTTGATTATGTTTTGCTGACCTTGTTTCAAGGTTATACAAGTGCAAAGGTCAAATTTTAATATGTCTGCAATATATCTACCAAGCCAATAGATAAATTCTAACCATATTTGGTACCGGTCCCGATAGCTCAGTTGGTAGAGTGTCTGCTCCGGGGAGCGGGAGGTCACGGTATCGATCCCAGCCCGCGACATACCAAAGTCGTTAAGAATGGTACTAGCTGCTCCTCGCTTGGCACTCAGATTTACGGGGTAGAGCTAGGACTGGTCGACCCAGTGTCAGGATAATGTGACTGGGTGTGGTATCATGTAATGTGTCTGGGACATGATACTTCAGTGTGGCAGCACTATAAAAGTGAGCATTGAGCTCCCTGTCGCAATCAGACAATGTCGTGATATGACTGAAAAATTGTTGAAAGCGACGTTATACCCGAATTCACACACACACACACTAACCATATTTGGTGTGGTACATCACTTCAACATACCTAAGACTTGGTTAGATTTTGGATATCTTGACCCACATTTCAACGTCACACAAGACAAAATATTGTTCAGTTTTTGCTTGTCTGCACCATATCGCTTGAAAGAATTGAATTTTTTCCCAAAATTGGTACAGTATATCATGGCAACATAGCAAAGACTTGGTTGTTCTTTGGTGATCCTGACCTTATTTTTAAGGACACATAGTCCTTTTTTTCAGCCATATTTATGATGGGGGACATAGTTTTCTTCTGAATACATAACTAGTTCTTATTTGTTTATTTTTTACAAGCAGTGATCTATGAAATGATAAACATATAGATATAGCTAGTAGTGTCAGAGTTCTTTTGAAGTTGTTAGTTGCCTAAAGATATTTCTTGATAAAAATATTTTTATTTTCTAGATTCAACAATATTCATACTTTGGTGCAAGGGACAGGAGAGTATGATAAACTGACACAGGGGCTGTTTGAGAACTACCTTGAGTGTAAATTTAAAGATCCTCATATGGATGGGGTAAGTGATAATTACCTTCATTCAGCACCAGGTAAGCAGGAGCAAGGATAATTAAGGGTTAATTTTTCTTATTTTTTGTTATAAACATGATTATATTGTCCGTACTTGCTAGAATCACCTCAATTTCTCCATCAATAACATATATTGTTGGATCTTGGGATTCTAACAAGAACACACAACATGTGTTTTTGATGGATAAATGAAAATAACTATTGCTTAGTTTTCCTTTTTATTTTTCCTAATCTGTATCCATGTTCAGGCCTAGTTGGAAAATACAGTCAAGTCATATGATTCTAGCTGTTTAGTAGTGCTAGAGGCAAAGTCACAGATAGGGTTTTGTATTGTTTGATTTGTTTGAGTTGAGGTGTTATGTCCCTGTCAACACTTTAGGTCATTTTGTCAACATTGCTTCAGATTTTGTGGGACTTTTACCTGACAAAGAGATTAAATGACATCTCAAGCACTACCACATTACTTTTCCTGGCGAGGCTTGGACCTAAGCAGTTTACCAGTGCTCATATTAGGTCAGTTTCAGCTCTGCATGGAAGCATCATGCAGTCCAAACTATTTCTCTAAGCCCCAATGGGTGGTGGCACGGTTTTGTTTTGTACTGTTGTCAATAAGTTACGATTACAGACCCATGTGCTAAAATGGCATCTTTCTTGTCTCTAGAACTGACATTTTTCTGATAAAAATGTTTGATATTATTCTGATTTCTAGTCCAAATATAGATTTTGAGTGCTTGTTAGACCCGCCTCAATGAAGTCTATGTCTTTGCGTAAAAATAAGGAAAAGCCCCATATACCCCACTTTTCTCTATATAAAGTGGGGTTTAGAGGGGTCTTCATTTCATTGACTTGTTAACCCTTTTTGTACGAAATGCAATCTTCCTCCTTATATATAGCAGGAGTCCATTTTAAAATTTAGGGGTGTCAGGTTGTGTTTTCTTCAAAATTGATTAGGGAAATGGCTGAACTTATTTGCAAACAGTGTAGGCCCTGATCAGACGCGTTATGTGGCGTCTGATCTGGGCCTGCACTGTTTCCCAGGGTACCCGTTTTGGGGTTTCTGGTACTAAATGGGATAAAGTGGCTTTGAAGTTAGAGACATATCAAATACACATATTAGAACAGTAATTCAAACAAAAATGGTATGTCACTTGTCCTTCAAATACTTTGTTTTAAAGTTATGAAATTTAGTGCACATTGAAGCATATTTACATCAGAGCATTGGCTTTTCACCGCATGCCAATAGCCTGTGGGTGAGATCCCTGATGAAAAAAAGGATATCATTTATGAAATTCACATGATGTTAACGTGTAATAAAGATAGCAGAAGACACTGTCAGTGTATTTTGTTGTTTTCCTGAGAATGTAAAGCTTCTAATTACATTTGAGTTATCTGCTAGGTAGATGATTCATATGGTGTCATGTCAAACCTTATTTTATTAAAAAATCTGTTTAACATCTGCTCTAGAATTTTTCTTTGTGCTTAAAGGGTTAAAAAATGTAACTTTTGTCCATTGCATGTGAAATTCACATTTGGTAGTTGTTTAGCCCTTGTCCTGCTTAATAAATTATTTTTGTCATAGTCATTTCTTACTGTCAGCCTGTCAAATTACTTGATATAATGTTTTCATTCAAATTCATAAACTGAATGACAGACAGTGTAGATGCTGATCAGATGGCTCAAAACTTTTGTCTGCTTTGTCTGTGGGGTCTTCTTTTACTATCAAAGAAAATAATTGCTCTGGAGGAGTGAATTCTTTTCTATGAAAAAATAATCCGATTTTTTTCCATTTGCATCACATTGATGCAGGGGAGACATCAATGAGCGAAGACTCAAAGCAGAGGGCCTGGTTAGAGCTTTACCAAAGGCTACTCAATGTTGAGTTTGACTCGGACCCAGACCACCTGTCTGATGAGCCACCAGTAGAAGGGCTGCCCACCCCAAATCACTATTGTTGTTGTTAAGAAGGCTATCTCTCAGGCCGGCAAAGAACAGGGCCCATTAGGCATAGTGGTGGAGATGATCCAAGCTGCAGGTGATGCAGGCACCTCATAATCCATGACCTTACAGCTGCAATCAACCATGATGGCAAGGGGGCATAGTTTCATTGTTTGTCTCTACAAGGGCAAGTGGGGTACATTGGATAGGGGCAGCTACTACCATGGTCTCAAGCTAACAGATCAGGTCATTAAAGTCCTGAGAGGATTGTGGATGGCCTCATCAGACAGTTGGTGTTGATCAACAATACCCAGTTTGGTTTTGTCCCAGGCAGAGGCACAACAGATGCAATCTTTGTTGTCAGGCAGCTGCAAGAGAAGAATCTGGCTGCCAACAAGAGACTCATGGCCTTCATCAACCTAGAGAAGGCATTTGATAGAGTGCCTTTGAAGGTCGTCTGGTGGGCACTGAGAAAACTTGGAGTGGACAAGTGGATTGTGCGACTGGTCCAAGGGATGTATGCTAATGCACAGAGCCGTGTTCATGTTGGTAACAGTACCAGTGAAGAGTTCTTAACTTCGAAAGAAGCTATGGAAGAGAAAGGGCTTAGAGTTAATGCAGGAAAGATGAAAATCATGATCTGTGGTACTGGCCTGGACCCCCTGCAGAGTTGTCACACTGGAGTTGGCAGCAACAATATCTTTTGCAATGTTGCAAGCTCTGGGTGCAAAAGAAATGCAGTGGGCTCATTCACTGAACAGAGGACCCTGATTACAGATGTACACGGTGCCAGGGAACTGCACACGCCTTAAATGGCAGACCACAAAAGGATGTCCATGTCGGACCTGACAAGCTGGAGGTGGTAGCGTCCTTTTGCTACCTAGGAGACATGCTCTCTGCTGCTGGTGGCTGTGACCTTCTGACCACATCCATGTGAAGACATCCTGGAAGAAGTTCAAGGAGTTGCTACCAGTTCTCTCTTTCCGCCACCTCTCGTTCAAGACATGTGGCTGTGTGTGCAGCTCTTGTGTGCGGAGTGCAATGCTCCTTGCCAGCGAGACTTGGCCATTGACAAAACCAAACCTCCAATGTTTGCAGCAGGATGACAGGGCAATGATCAGACAGATCTGCAATATCAAGCCACAAGACACTGTCACCATTAGGTCCAGTGAGCTACTTACCTGGCTTGGCATTGAGGATCTGGCTCTCATCCTGAAGGAGAGAAGGCTCCGCTGGTATGGACATGAAGAATGCTCCAAAGGTACAGTCAAGACAGCCTTTGACATACAGATGGATGGAAAACCTGGGCCTGGGATGCTCCGCTCATGATGACCTGGAAGCAGCTGACAGAGAGAGATCGTAGAGAGTGGAAGCTGTTGACCCTCATGGTAGACATACCTGGAGATCTGGTGTGAGATCTGCTATGCATGCAGCAAGCCAGCTACCTGGAAGGGGGCCCACTTATGTGGATGTTGCCCCTGCACCTGCACGTCAATAAAAAATCTGATGATGATGATTTCAGGTAAGCAAAGAGGAACCCCAAAATTCAGTTATCCTTGTAGAAAATGTTGGAAAATATGCCTCATATCTATTAACCTTTATCCTGCTGAATAAATTAATTTTCCACACCCGTTCCTGACTATCAACTAATCAAATTGCATGAAATGATGTATTCATTAAAATTTGCAAACAGAATAACAAGCAGTGTAGATCCTGATCAGATGGCTTCTACACTGTTTGCAAAGGTAGGGGTTATTGTGGTTGAGCTGGATAAGGGTTAATATTTGCATTTTTTTTGTGTCTAGGTGAAGTTAGCAACCGAGTGGTTGGTGTTCAATGATCTCGTGAACCAGTATATACAACACAAGCAAGACTACAGACTCATGCCTTACCTCCCCTTCATGTCAGTCACATTTCACTTCCTGTTCGCCTCCAACATTGCTCCAAAAGTACAATATCCTCATAGTCAGGCAGAGGTAAGTCAAGCCTAGCATTTGTCGTCAAATATCTTAATTCTTGGTATACCATTTACAGGGCTTTAGATAATTTTTTTTTCCCAAAAAGTACAGTACTCGTCTTTTTTTTAAAAAAAAAAGGAGTAACAAGAAATTTTTAAAGAGTACTTACAAATAAACCAAAAAACTTTATTTTGCATCCTGCACACAATGTTTTTATGGCCTAATTTGTGGCCAGGTGTACGGTTTTTTGTCTTATAGATACACATATTCAATATCTGTGTCTATTAGAAAACAAGCAGTAAGCGTGGCCACAAATCAGTCAAAACAATGCCATATCGAAATCTCTTCTGAGCAGTTTGTTGACAGAGCAATATAGCTTTTGGGGTTCAGTTCTCTTGGAGGATAGCAGGACCTTTAAATGGCTGATTATTGTGGCCAAAGAGTTTTGGGGGCGAAATAAAAGAATATGAGCTTCACTTTATTGTCAAAGATATGGAGTGAAACTCATATTCTTTAAACTTTTATTCCTTTTCCAAAGTTGAAGTAAAACAAAGATCAGGAATCGATACAATTAACTTACTCCACCCATCAAAGACACCAAAGGGAGAGAAACACAAACATGAAGCGACCAGACCATAATGGAAACCTAAACAAAGGAAGGCCATACGGACAGTTACTTTCCCACAAAATGGCCAAATGGCCATCCAAAATAAAAAGACACAAGTGATACACACAGTAAGTAACAAACAACAACATAAATAAACCGCCTCAGAAGAACCGCCTTGGAACGGTCAGTGGAAAGAATTCCACTGGTGGGGGCGTAAATCGATTTTACATGGCCATAATCCTCGCCCTTACCTCTGTCGTGGTATACACTAAGTTTGTTTAGTCCGCATGAAGGCTTCCTAACTCATCAGTGTAACATCTCCGAGAACATACAAATAAAAAAACTACAGAGATGAAACAAGGTTGAGTACTCAACAGCATACAACAACAGAAAACAATATTCTCAATTTCATCATTATTGTCCATGTTTATATTTTGATTTTTGGACCCATCGTGTTTCCTTACGCTATTATAATCAGAATCAGTTACTGGGTCATTAATCTGTCAGGACCTTTTTCACAAAAGTGCAGCAGAGACAAGCTTCTGATCATAAGGATTATCTCTAGCTTCTTTTCAGCCCTTTTAATAGGCTGTTTTGGAGGTCGTCCTTGTCTCATGCTTTTCAATATTTACACTACTTTTGGTTTAGAACGGGTTGTAATGATTGTAATCAAGGTGGTGTACGCCGTTTTTCGTAGTCGCAGCAACAAGGACATGGTTTCACCCGTTTACCGATAGGCTTACGCTACAATATTCAGTGCGGTTTAATCATTGACCGAAAGAAAGGGACGCTACTCAATTCATTAGGATATCCTCTACTGTTTTCTTTGACTTTGTAAACAACGGGCAGAAAAAACAAAAATACGCTGTCGAAAAATATTAAATGCGTAATGCTTATTTGTTTTTCATACCTGATACGCAGCAGATTTGAAAAAAAAAGGAGTATCCTCCCAAATATTTTGGTAATTTACGCGGTAAGCAGCCTTATCTAAAGCCTTCAAGACATTTGCTTACAATGTTTTCAAATGTTTTTTTTTTTTTTTTTCGTATTGTTTTAGAGAAAATAAGGCTTGACATTACATGTGAATTGTCTGCTGGGCAGATGATTCACATGCAATGTCAAGCCTTATTTCATATAAAAATTAATTTAAAAAGTAAAATTGCCATCTGCTCAGAAAACGTTAATAGTGTAGACTAGGCCATTGGACACAAAAACAAAACTTGTGCAACTCATAGCATTAGATAAGGAGTACTGTGGATAATAAAGTGATAGTTTTGATGATTTTTCTTCATTTCTTCATGGAAACATGTAGGTACTTGTAAGAATGTCCTGAATGAGGTGATTCTAACTAGTACCCACAATGTGTTTTAGGCCTAATTCAACACTTAAGGTTTCAGCACAACTGTATGTACTGTCAGGCTGGACCAGCTGGGCTGGACACTTTGAGAAGTAAACAAATTTCGCGTGAGAGTATTCCTTCTTTGAGGATTTAACCCATTTTGTAATGGTTGGAATTTCCCACCTGATAAGTAGCAGGAATCCAATTCACGATGTAAGGTGCCAGATTCAGTTATTTTGATATACTGTAAAATTCCTATATTAAGACCACCTTTGGGACTGTTCAAAAGTGGTCTTGAAGACCACTTTTGAACAGTCCCAACGGTGGTCTCTACCCGGAGGACACTATGCAGAAAACACAAAGAAAGAATAAATGCAACATCCTAAATAATTTTTTTATAACAGAATTAGTCTTAATTTTGGGTGGTCTTAATAGCGGAATTTCACTGTATTTAGAAAATGATTGAACTGTCTGCAAAAAATTAAACAGTGAAGGCCCTGATCAGATGCTACAGTTTCTAGCATCTGGTTTGTGCCTGCAGTGTTGCCAGTTGTGCGGTTTTGCATATAAAATTGGTCCTTGGACATGATACCCCAACTTCAATGATAGGGTTAATGTTATACATTTACTACAGAATTATTTGAAGAAGATCAAGTGTGAGAACTTAGTGACATCTATGATGACAGACATGTCGCCAGGCACTCGGAAATACCTCAACATTCCTGTTGCTGTCATGGAGATATTACCTCCGTTGATGGACATCATACAGCCAGCATTTAGACCTGTAAGTATCCCAGTATCCCTGTTGTTGTCATGGAGATATTACCTTCATGCGCATTATAATATTATACAGCCAACATTTTGACCTGTCTGTACCCAAGTATCTGTTGGTCTCATGGTGATAATACCTCTGTTGATGGACATCATACAGCCAGAATTTAGACCTGTAAGTATCCCAGTATCCCTGTTGTCATCATGGAGATACTACCACCCTTGAAGTACAGCATCAGCCAGCATTTAGACCTGAAAGTACCCCAGTGTCCCTGTTGTTGTCATGGAGATGTTACCTCCCTTGCAGGATATCATACAGCCAGCATTTAGACTTGTATACCCCAGTATCCCTGTTGTTGTCAAGGAGATATTACCTCTCTTCATGCACATTATACAACCAACATTTAGCCCATACATCATGGAAATTTTACCTCCCTTGAAGGACATCATACAGCCAGCATTTAGACCTGTAAGTACCCCAGTATCCCTGTTGTTGTCATGGAGGTATTACTTCTCTTCATGGACATCATACAGCCAGCATTTACCAGTATCCCTCTTGTTGTCATGGAGATATTACTGCCCTTGATGGACATCATACAGCCAGCATTTACCGGCCCCGATAGCTCAGTTGGTAGAGTGTCCGCTCCGGGGGACGGGAGGTCACGGGTTCGATCCCAGGCTGCGACATACCAAAGTCGTTAAAAATGGTACTAGCTGCTCCTCTTTTGGCACTCAGATTTACGGGGAAGAACTAGGACTGGTCGACCCAGTGTCAGGATAATGTGACTGGGTGTGGTATATGTCTGGGACATGATACTTCAGTGAGGCAGCAGTATAAAATTGAGCATTGAGCTCCCTGTCGCAACCAGACACCGTCGTGATATGACTGAAAAATTGTTGAAAGAGATGTTAAACCCGAATTCACACACACACACACACACACACACACACACACACACACACACACACACACACACACACACACACACACACACACACACACACACACACACACACACACACACAGCTAGCATTTAGACATGTAAGTACCCCAGTATCCCTCTTGTTGTCATACCTCTCTTCATGCACATTATACAAATAATTAAATCTGTAAGTACCCCAGCATCTGTGTTATCATGCATTATTGAGATATTACCTCCCTTGATGGACATCATACAGCCAACATTTAAACCTGTGATGTTCACACATTCCATAATTGGTTAGTTTTGTGTGGAGCTTTTTATTTTGAGAAAAAGAATATTAGCTTCATGCTTGCAGACATATGGTTGAGACCTTGCGGTATCTTCATCCAGACATGCAGTTGTGACCTTGAGGTAGCTTCATACTCACAGACGTAGAATAGAGACCTGGAGGTAGCCTGTTGCTCGCAGGCCTACTAGCTGAGACCTTCAGGTAGCTTCATGCAAGCAAGCATGTCTCTAGCCCTATTAGCTGCAGGTGCAGACTTTGCTGAACCTTTTCTGGGCCCTTATGTAATAAATGCCCTTATCTTCTGGGTCTGCTCATACATTATTAAACAACAATACTTCAGCCAGAATTTACTACTTAAGACTGTGTCTAAAAATAGCTGAATGAGTGACAACAGAGTAGACCCTGATGACATGACATATTCTACTGCGTCTCTGGGGCTGCGCTGTTCATTCAGGCCTTTTGGTTCGAATACATATCTTAAGAAAGGTAGGTTATAAGGAGGTACACCACAACCTCTTTATAACACTATTAATGGATTCCAAAGCAGAAACCATGTTAGTTAAACAACCATTTATATCCAAACAAAAATGTTAAATTATATGGAAAAATGACCATATATGGTCATTTTTGTCGCACCTGCTATTAGCATGGCGCGATATAGGCGCCTGGTTTTCATCCGTTCGTTCCTCCATTTGTCAAGGCTTCAACATTTGCGACCACCCTAGCGTTCACCCTAATGGTCAAGTTTATTTCTCAACAACTATAAGAGCTTCATTAATGATACTTGGTACAAACTTGTGTCTGGGGATGACAACTTACATGCAAGCATCCAAATTTGACCTTGACCTACATTTCATGGTTCAGTGACTTTGTAAAATATTGCGACCACCCTAGCGTTCACCCTAATGGTCAAGTTTATTTCTCAAGAACTATTAGAGCTTCATACTAACATACAAACTTGTGTCTGGGGATGGCAACTTACATGCAAGCATCCGTATTTCACCTTGACCTACATTTCATGGTTCACTGACTTTGTAAAATATTGCGACCACGCTAGCGTTCACCCTAATGGTCAAGTTTATTTCTCAAGAACTATAAGAGCTTCTTTAATGATATTTGGTACAAACTTGAATCTGTGGATGGCAACTTCAATTCAAGCATCCATATTTGACCTTGACCTAAATTTCATGGTTCACTGACTTTGTAAAATATTGCGACCACCCTAGCGTTCACCCTACCGGTCAGGTTAATTTCTCAAGAACCATAAGAGCTTCATTAATGATACTTGGTACAAACTTATATCTCGCGATGGCAACTTAAATGCAAGCATCCATATTTGACCTTGACCTACATTTCATGGTTCACTGACTTTGTAAAATATTGCCTCACCCTAGCGTTCACCCTAATGGTTAAGTTCATTTGTCAAGAATTATTTGAACTTCATTAATGATACTTAGTACAAGCCTTTTATGCAAGCATCTATGTTTGATCTTGGCCTAGATGTCACGGTTCGCTGACTTTGTGCCCCCACAGGCACAACATAGCCTTTGGCGGAATTCTTGTTCTATATAACCTATACATTTTTGGGATCCATCTTGAAATTGTGTTTTATCCATAACCCTGTTATATCAAACCATGTTATAATGAGGTTGTGGTGTAGTAGTATGTTGTGTGTTGACAGTGACATGTTTTATGTTGTACCAGGTGAACACCCAGCTATACAGCAGTAGAGAGAAGGCTGATCTGGCTCATCTAGTCTGTATTATGATAGCATATAATATGACTTACCACCAGGAGAAAACACTCGAGGGACAGTACTCTTATGTCTTAGACCCGTAAGTTGGTATTTTCTGTTGATTTATTTACCATTTTGTACTTAATAGAAGCTTCCGCTCTTGCATAGCCATTACGAAAACACGCCTATACAAATAGAGTGTAAATTTTACTGCCGAAAAAACAAAACTTTCAAGATGAAAAATTGCAATATTTTTCTTATTTCTGCCCAAAACATAGATTGTGGGTACTCGTTAGAAGCACCTGATCGAGGACCCACAAAATATGTTTTAGAGCAGAAATAAGAAAAAAAAAGTTTACCCCTGCAAACCCCAGTTTTTCTATAAAAGTGGGGTTCAAGTGGGACAAAATTATATTGGCATGTTTTCGTGATGGCTGTGGCCCATATCAAAATTTAGGGGTGTCGGGTTGCATTATTCTTAGAAATTTAATTAGAAAATGGCTGAACTTTTTTTGCTAACATTGACCAGACACCACATCCTGTGCCATCTGATCTGGGCCTGCACTGTTAGCCACTGTCTTGTTTTGGGATTCCCTGTATAAAATGGGTTAAAACACCATATTAACCGCTTTTTGTACCAAATGGAATCTTCCACCTTATATATAGCAGGAGTAGGGGTGACAGGTTGTGGTATCTTCAAAATTGATTTGGAAAATGGCTTAACTTCCTGCAAATAGTGTAGGCCCTGATGAGACACTGCATTCTGCGGCCTCTCATCTGGGCCTGCACTGTTTACCAAGGTACCCCTTTTGGGGTTTCTGGTACAAAATGGGTTAAAATCACAGGGTAAGAGTATCTAAACCATTATTGCTTTGTGTTTTTGATAAACAGTGAATATCCAGATGAGATGTTGCAGAATGCAGCTATTATAAACTGTTTGCAAAAAAGTAAAGGAATTGTGTACAGCCTCCATATATATAATTTACCTCTCATCTGTTGCAGTTGTAGCTGTCAAGATGTCAGTATATTTAGTATTTCTCTCTTTATACATGTGTGTTTGTGTATGCTATGCAGGTATACATTTGCAGTTGTGTGTTACATCACACTATCTCTTTTAACAATCATTTATTTAGGACACTGCCTGAATTTAACTCATTGTCCCATTGAAATGTATAGTGGTGAATTACTTAGACTCTAAACATACCTATTTACTCTTAAGTATTTGGACAACTCAACAACTGGAAAACTTGGCAATAATATCATCAGGACCTGAGCTCTTTCTCTAGTGAAAAAAGTTATAACACTCTGAACACATCGCACAAATCTCCAGAATCTACTTCAACACCTTCCAGGAACTGACCTCCAAATGCAAACACAACAACAAACAGATGAGACAGTCCTTTGAAAATCGCCTTAATCAACTTCGACAATCCTGTCGATCAGGGAAAAGAAAACCCAGTTCCATTCTTTTGTTGAAATTAATAAACATGACATTATTGTTGGGACAGAAACTTGATTAACCCCAGGCATCTATGATGCTGAATACTTCCCACCTGAATTAGGTTACACTGTCTATAGACTTGACCGTGTCAACTAAAAAGAGGGTGGTGTGATAATTCTAGTCAGCTCCACCTACCTTTCTGAAGAAAAACCCGAATTTAAATCAAACTGCGAAAATCTTTGGTTGCAGTTAACCCTCACCGGCTCTCGACCCGTCCTTACAGGGGCATACTATAAACCACAAGAACTCAACCAACTAAGTTTTGACAAGTTCAGTAAGTCTTCAGACTACGAGGACTGTTCAAATATGAATGCAACTAAGCACATAAAAATGATTCTGTGATAGATTTCGATTTAAAATTTATTTTGTCCCCTCAAAGTATTCCCCTTTAACAAATATACAAACTTTCAGTCTTCTGATCCAATCATTGAATGCATTTTGGTAGTCTTTTCGATGTATACCATAAAGGCACTGGAACCGAGGTGTTTGCGCTGTACAAATTTTCGACCAGAAAGGTATTTTTTCAGCCGAGGGAACAAAAAAAGTCACACTGGGCAAGGTCAGGGGGTTCAACAACCTTTTCCTGCTTCAGATAGTCTTGCACAATGAACGCCTTGTGCAATGACGTACTGTCATGTAGCAATCTGACATTGGCCAAACCAGTTGCGGGTCTTCGTTCTTTGAAATATTTCTTCAATTTTTGAAGAACTTTATTCTTGTAAAACTATGCATTTACAGATTTGCCTTTAGGCACAGCAACCTGAATAGCAGGGTCCTGATTTGAAAAGAATATGGCATACATTACCTTCTTGACGCTCATGGTCCGCCTTGCAATGCATTGTCTTTTGCATCCAATCATTGAATGCATTTTATTAGATGCCAACCATACTAGCTATTTGCCTAGTGGTGTATCGTGCATAGGTAGCAACTATTTCTTGCACTCTAGCAACCATCTTGGCAGATGTTGCTCTTTTCAGCCGACGATCATGTGGTGCATCTTCTGTTGAGCCTAGCCCACAGCTGAATTTCTTACACCAACGAAAAACTGTCGGAAAAGACATTTCATTGTGCCCATAAACCGAACATATTTCATCAAAAATGTGTTTGCACCGTATACCAAGAAAACAACGATTCTTAATATAGGACCGTATTTCAACGGCGTACTCTGACCTTCTTCCAACCATGTTTTGTATTAGTATACAAGAGTAGACAGTGTTTATTGAACGATATACAAGGCTAAAGTTGACGGATTTTAACAGGTTTGGTATCAATGTATAGGTAAAATGTTTTTCTATGCTGTGATATTTATTTCCAGGTGATTTTCGCATTAGTGCATGAGAAAACGTTCTACTTGCATTCATATTTGAACAGTCCTCGTAATTCAACTGTTTGCCTACTCGGGATTTCAATCTTTCCAAGATAGACTGGGGGTTGATGACTCCAAAACCTGACTGTAGCGACCCTGCATTTTACAGAGAATATCTGGAGGCCTTTTGTGATTTGCCTGCTGGAACAAATGGTGACCTCTCCTACCAGGGGTCAAAACATACTGGATTTATTTATGTTGTACACCCCAATAAACACCAGTTTTACTGTACAATATGTTTTTACATTGTGAGTACTGGTTTTGTGTAAAAACATATATCGTTGGTCCTTGTTAGAGCCTAGGCAGTTGTAACGGGGACCCACAATATATGTTTTTGAGTAGAAATATGGAAGATAATGTATATCCTTCTAAACCCCAATATTACTGTACAATATGTTTTTACCTTGCAAGAATTCTTTAGAACTGCCTCGCAGAGGCGGTTCTAACGAGGACCCACACTATATGTTTTTGAGAAGAAATAAGAAAAATAATGTATACCCCGTCTGTACCCCAGTTTTACTGTATAAAATGTGGGATTTAAGGGGTTCTGTTTTCTGATATGATTGTGTCTAAAAGAAGAACCATTTTATAGTTCCAGCTTCACTGAAACTAGAAAATGCTTATGTTTTAGACATTATATGATTTGTGTCACATACTTTCAAAATAAATAAACCAAATAAATGTTAATTGATTTATTAAATCTTGAATTAATCATTTCATTTACATTTACTGTGTTTGTTTACTTCTTCACTTTTGAGTTAATGAAACAATAGATGTCAGTGTTTTTCTTAACTTTTTCGTATATAAAAAAGAAGTACGAGGACTGTTCAAATATGAATGCAACTAAGCACATAAAAATGATTCCGTGATAGATTTCGATGAAAAATTTATTTTGTCCCCTCAAAGTATTCCCCTTTTTAACAGATATACAAACTTTCAGTCTTCTGATCCAATCATTAAATGCATTTTGGTAGTCTTTTCGAGGTATACTATGAAGGCACTGGAATATTGCAGAACCGAGGTGTTTGCGCTGTACAAATTTTCGACCAGAAAGGTATTTTTTCAGCCGAGGGAACCAAAAAAAGTCACACGGGGCAAGGTCAGGGGAATACGGGGGGTGAGGGAGTTCCACAACCTTTTCCTGCTTCAGATAGTCTTGCACAATGAACGCCTTGTGCGATGACGCATTGTCATGTAGCAATCTGGCATTGGCCAAACCAGTTGTGGGTCTTCGTTCTTTGAAATATTTCTTCAATTTTCGAAGAACTTTATTCTTGTAAAACTTCGCATTTACAGATTTGCCTTTAGGCACAGCAACCTGAATAGCAGGGCCCTGATTTGAAAAGAATATGGCATACATTACCTTCTTGACGCTCATGGTCCGCTTTGCAATGCATGGTCTTTTGCAATACTTTGTTGCCCATATTTGTTCTGAATCTTTGGTTTTGGCTCAAAAAAGTGAACCCATGTCTCTTCACCTGTGACGACATTAGCGAAAGACCGTGCATTGTAATTTGGAAACTTTTTAAGCAAATTCTTGGCGCACTGAACGCGTGTCTTTTTCTGCTCATCTGTCAACAGATGGGTAATCCATCTAGCACAGATCTTTCTCATTTTCAAATCCCGTTTCAGAATTGTATGAGCTGCTCCTAATGAGATGCCAACCATACTAGCTATTTGCCTAGTGGTGTATCGTGCATAGGTAGCAACTATTTCTTTCACTCTAGCAACCATCTTGGCAGATGTTGCTCTTTTCGGCCGACGATCATGTGGTGCATCTTCTGTTGAGCCTAGCCCACAGCTGAATTTCTTACACCAATGAAAAACTGTCGGAAAAGACATTTCATTATGCCCATAAACTGAACATATTTCATCAAAAATGTCTTTGCACCGTATACCAAGAATACAACGATTCTTAATATAGGACCTTATTTCAACGGGGTACTCTGACCTTCTTCCAACCATGTTTTGTATTCGTATATAAGAGTAGACAGTGTTTATCGAACGATATACATGGCTAAAGTGCACGGATTTTAACAGGTTTGGTATCAGTGTATAGGTAAAATGTTTTTCTAGGCTGTGATATTTATTTCCAGGTGATTTTTGCATTAGTGCATGAGAAAACGTTCTACTTGCATTCATATTTGAACAGTCCTCGTAATTTAAAACAACAATTTGTTGGAAAAATATACCATCACACAAGTTCCCCTTATAGAGCCCCCTTTTAAACATATCTCTCAGAGAGTCTCTGCTCATAATCACCTCATAATCACTTTGATAAGATAAGCCTTTGATGTGCACTATGGTCCGAAGGACTTGTTAATTTGAGACAATTAGACAGGCCACCCCTTTTATACAGAGAAAAAAATGTGTCTTTAAGAAGTAATGGAAGAAAGAAAAGAAAGAAAAATACCGAAAAAATTGGAAAAAATACTTGAAAAAATATCATAGGAAAAATTACGGTCAAATTATATTAAATATATGGACAGATTATTGCTGGCCGGAATCTTGAAACACACTGAGGAAAATTGATAACTGATCGTCAGTTGCATATTTAAAGAATGTACAAGGGAATAAACTAATATATAGAATACCAGATTCCTATCATTTGATATCAAGTTTTCAGGTTCGGCTTTGAGAATGCGTGTAGAATGTGCACTGTACTTGTTAGCCACTTATGTGTCAACCTGCTCTAGAAGACTGTTTTATGGTAAACTGACTGGCTTGACATGCCATAAATGGTGTTGACTGGAAAGTTTTAAGGGGAATGGGAACATCTGGCAGATTTTTCCACCATTTTCCAAAGGGAGACAACTTTTGGGACTTCCTATTCGCTTTTCATTAAGCCCTGTTCCACTGAAAAAGGGGTCTACTCTTCAAGGAAAGAATTTGCTCCTCAGGAGCAAATTCTTTTCTTGAAGAGTAGACCCCTATTGACACGGGAAGCAAAAATATTTTTGCAGGAGTTGCCTCCCCTGAAGGTGTTCACATTCCCCTTAAAAATCCCAAACCATACCAAACGAAGGTTGAATTTAGTATTATGTGTCAGAATGATCAACTGTTTGTTTCACTATTCCAGTCATGTAGATGAGGTGGTGAGATTTCCTGGTATGAAGCCACATAAACAACTAACCTATGCATCTAAGCAACTGATTGCAAGAGAGGTAAGGTTCCTTTTGTTCAACATTACATGATCTGGGCCCAGTTGTTCAGAGCATTGTTAGCTTAACAAGCTCGTTAGTGGTCAAATTGTTAACTGTTGTGTTCTAGCAAGAACAATACCTTAAATTTAGGGAATTCGTGCTGAAAAATGAGCAGGTTTGCATCTGCAAAAGCTGCTCACATTTTTTTCAGCAAAAATAGCATATTTGCCATATTAAATGACCAAAATTTTAGCAATACGTTAACTATGTCAGCATATGACATAAACAGACGGCATTTTCAGATGCAGTTTTCATGGCATCTTTAAGGTTTTGATTCTGTAAGTGCTTAACATGAGTAATTAAGCCAGTATCATTTACAAGCCCTACTGACAAAATATACATGATACCTTTATTTCATCCAGCCACCCCAGGGTGTAGTTTAGCCAGTATCATTGACATGCCCCAGTACCAAAAGATACATGCTACCTTTGTCTCATCCAGCCACCTTAGGGTATAATTAAGCCAGTATCATTAACATGCCCCAGTGCCAAAAGTTACATGATACATTTGTCTCATCCAGCCACCCCAGGGTGTAATTAAGCCAGTATGATTTACATTCCTCAGTGCCAAAAGATAGATACATATTGTCATACCTTTGTCTCATCCAGCCACCCCAGGGTGTAGTTAAGCAAGTATCATTAACATGCCCCAGAGCCAAAAGATACATGATACCTTTGTCTCATCCAGCCAGCCCTTTCTGGCGAAAGAATGTGCACTGTACTGATTAACCACTTACGTATAAGCCTGCCCAGGAAAAGTGTGGATAGATAAACTGACCGGCTCAAAATGACCTAAAATAGTGTTGACTGGGCCGTTAAACCCCAATATAAACAAATCTAGATATGTCAACGATGGAAGAAACATTTTCAAAAATGACCTAAAGTAGTGTTGACTGGGCAGTTAAACTCCAATACAACAAACAAACAAACAAACATCCAGCAACCCCAGAGTGTAATTAAGCCAGTATCATTAACATGCCCCAGTGCCATAAGATGCATGATGCCTATGTCTCTTCCTGCCACCCCAGAGTGTAATGAAGCCAGTAGTACTAACATGCCTCTGTGCCAAAAGATACATACCTTTGTCTCATCCAGTAGTTAAGCCAGTATCATTAACTTGCGCCAGTGCCAAAAGATACATCATACCTTTGTCTCAGCCAGCCACCCCAGGTGTAGTTACAGAGAAGCTTCAATGGCTTAAACACCTTTGGGACCATGTAAATTTGTCACACTAAGAATAAATCTGAATACAGTGGAACTTCGATGGCTCAAACACAATGGCTCGTTTACCATGGCTGAGTCGAATAAGTTACCAAGCCCCTAGGGAAATGCTCTATATAAGAAATAGGCGGGGCAATTTAGGAGATTTTCGTCTATTATGTTACAAATGTATGCTATGTGTACTCATTAGAATCGCCTCAATGAGGCGATTCTAATGAGTACACACAGCATACATATTCATTATAGAACACCGAAAAGATGTACGAAAGTATCTCGTTATGCGTCCTGGCAGTCACCCTCAGTGGCTCGAACTAACCTTGTCTCGAACAAATTTGACAGGTCCCTAATGTGTTCTAGCCACTGAAGTTCGACTGTTATTCATATTAACAGAACAGGAGGCATAATAAGGATATGTTGATTTCTTGAACACTAGATAAGGAAATCCTGGACTTAACCTTGGGTTAGAAATTCTTATCCTACCCAGGAATAGGATAAAAATCAAGAAATAAATTTCACGTTTGATGTGCATTGGTTGAATAGGATGTCACATTCAGTGATGTCAAAAATGCCACATTATTGTTATCAAGATATGGCAAACCTTGGCAGTCTTATAAAAAAGATCCACTCTCAGAAAGGAAATGTATGCAAGGAAAGAATCTCACATTGGTCTGAGGGGTAGATAGGAAAATCCCTCTGTTTGGATCACTAGGCAAGCCTCATGCCAAACAGTGACCCTCGGGGCTGATTTTCTATCCTGCTCTGACACCCATCTAAGGTCCTGCCCTGAAAGCCATGTAAGATTCTAATATTCTTCTAAAATATGATTACCAGTATTTCATGTTCAATCATTAGAATTGCCTCAGCAAGTTAATTCTAATGGGTACACACAACATACATTTGAATGATAAACTTCTCCCTTAATCATTCCGAATATATTAATACATGGTAATTTTTCCTCGGGATTCAAGAACGAGGTTGAAACAACCATGGTAAATGAACCAGCTGTGTTCGAGCAATCCACATTGCTTTATGCTATTTTTCTTTTCTAGGTTGAGTTAGAAAAAATGAGGAGAAGTGAGAATGCCAGAGTCCATCCAGTACAGTGAGTTGAAGATTTACCTCCCTTTTCAGTAGATATGAAGAACAAAATTTTTACTAAAGAATATTGGTCCAAGCATGCCAGAACAAATAATCAGTACAATCAGGTTGTTTACCATAAGGCTCTGATTATTTTTAGCTCACCTGTCACATAGTGACAAGGTGAGCTTTTGTGATCACATTTTGTCCGTCATCCATGCGTCCATAAACAATTTCTTCAAACAACATCTCCTCCTAAACGCTGATCCGATTTTGACCAAACTTCACAGAAATGATCCTTAGGTAGTCCCCTTTCAAAGTTGTTCAATTAGTTCTGCTCCATTGCATATCTAGGTCACAGGAGCTAAAAATAGATTTTTAGCTCACCTGTCACGTAGTGACAAGGTGAGCTTTTGTGATCACTTTTTGTCCGTCGTCCGTCGTGCGTGCATCCGTCTGTGCATCTGTCTGTGCATGCCGTGCGTCCGTAAACAATTTCAAATAAGTATATCTCTAATAACCCATGGTCAATCTTGATCAAATTTCATGAGAAGCATCACCAGATAGGGGGAAAGGCTGCATTAGGTTTTTGGGCTGATCAGATTGGAATTCTGGTTGCTATGGCAACATATAACTCCCATAGACTTACAATGAGAAAAATTAAAATATCTTTTCTCTCTGAAACCACAGGGCCCAGAGCTTAGATATTTAGCATGTAGCAACGGCCAGAGGTCACCTACATAATTCCTGCCAATCATGCCCCTGGGGTCCACATTGGCCACGCCCTGGGGCCCCTTCGCTCCCATAGACTCACAATGGAACAAAAAGCTTCAAAAATCTTCTTCTCGGAAACCACAGGACCCAGAGCTTAGATATTTAGCATATAGCAAGGGCAAGTGGTCACCTACATAATTCCTGCCAATCATGCCCCTGGGTTCCAAACGGGCCACGCCCTGGGGCCCTTTAGCTCCTATAGACTTATAATGGAAGAAAGCTTCAAAAATCTTCTCATCTGAAACCACAAGGCCCAGAGCTGAGATATTTGGCATGTAGCAACGGCAAGTGGTCACCTACATAATTCCTGCCAATCATGCCCCTGGGGTCCAAATTGGCTACACCCCGGGGCCCCTTAGCTCCCATAGACTCATAATGGAAAAAAAGCTTCAAAAATCTTCTTCTCTGAAACCACAGGGCCCAGAGCTTAGATATTTAGCATGTAGCAATGGCCAGTGGCCACCTACATAATTCCTGCCAGTCATGCCCCGGGGTTCCAAATGGGCGAAGCCCTGGGGCCTCTTCGCTCCCATAGACTCATAATGGAACAAAAAGCTTCAAAAATCTTCTTCTCGGAAACCACAGGGCCCATGCAGAGCTTAGATATTTAGCATATAGCAATGGTAAGTGGTCAACTACATAATTCCTGCCAATCATGCCCCTGGGGTCCAAACGGGCCACACCATGGGGCCCTTTAGCTCCTATAGACTCATAATGGAAAAAAGCTTAAAAAATATTCTTCTCTGAAACCACCGGGCCCAGAGCTGAGATATTTGGCATGTAGCAAGGGCAAGTGGTCACCTACATAAATCCAGCCAATCATGCTCCTAGGTTCCAAATGGGCCACGCCCCGGGGCCCCTTAGCTCCCATAGACTTATAATGGAAAAAAAAGCTTCAAAAATCTTCTTCTATGAAACCACAGGGCCCAGAGTTTAGATATTTAGCATGTAGCAACGCCAATTGGTCACCTACATCATTCCTGCCAATCATGCCCCTGGGTTCCAAATGGGCCACGCCCCGGGGCCCCTTCACTCCCATAGACTCATAATGGAAAAAAGCTTCAAAAATCTTCTTCTCTGAAACCACAGCGCCCAGAGCTTAGATATTTAGCACTTAGCAACGGCAAGTGGTCACCTACATAATTCCTGCCAATCATGCCTCTGGGGTCCAAAAGGGCCACGCCCCAGGGCCAGTTAGCTCCTATAGACTCATAATGGGAAAAAAAGCTTCAAAAATCTTCTTCTCTGAAACCACAGGGCCCAGAGCTTAGATATTTAGCATGTAGCAATGGCAAGTGGTCACCTACATAAATCCTGCAAATCATGCCCGTGGGGTCCAAATGGGCCACCCCCGGGGCCCCTTAGCTCCCATTGACACATAATGGGAAAAAGCTTCAAAAATCTTCTCTGAAACCACAGGGCCAAGAGCTTAGATATTACGCATGTAGCAATGACAAGTGGTCACCTACATAAATCCTGCCAATCATGCCCCTGGGGTCCAAATGGGCCACACCCTGGGACCCCCATAACTCCCATAGACTCATAATGGAAAAAAAACTTCAAAAATCTTCTTCACTGAAACCACAGGGCCCAGAGCTTAGATATTTAGCATGTAGCAACGGCAAGTGGTCTCCTACATATTTCCTGCTAATCATGCCCCTTGGGTCCAAATGGGCCACGCCCCGGGCCCCTTAGCTCCCATAGACTCATAATGGAAAAAAGCTTCAAAAATCTTCTTCTCAGAAACTGTGAAGCACAGAACTTAGATATTAAGTCTCTAGCAACATAAAATAGCCAGCTACATAAATCCTGCTTACCCTGCCCCTGGGGTCAAAATTGGCCACGCCCGAGCTCATCACCTCCAATAGACTTATAATGGAAAAAACTTAAAAAAATCTTCTTCTCTGAAACCATAAGGCCCAGAGCTTAGATTTTTAGTTTGTAGCAACGTCAAGTGGCCACCTACATAAATCCAGCCAGTTATGCCCCTGGGATCCAAATTGGCCGCACCCCAGGGATCTTTAGTTTCCATAGACTTACAATTGGAGAAACTTCAAAAATCTTCTTCTCTGAAACCACAGGGCCCTTATAATGAAAAAAAAAACAAAAAAAACTTAAAATGGGAGAAAAAATCTCCAAAAATCTTCTTCTCTGAAACCATAAGTCCCAGAGCTTAGGTATTTAGCATGTAGCAATGTCGAGTGGTCGCCTACATGAATCCTGCCAATCATGCCCCTGGGGTCCAAATCCTGTGGCCCTTTAACTCCAACAAACTTATAATGGAAAAAAGCTTCAAACATCTTTGAAACCATGAAGTACAGACCTTAGATATTTAGTATATAGCAACACAAAATGGTCGCCTACATAAATCCTGCCAACCGTGCCCTTTGGGTCAGAATTGGCCAAGCCCCAGGGCTCATTAGCTCCTATAGACTTATACTGGAAAAAACTTAAAAAAAATCTTTTTCTCCAAAACCATAAGGCACAGATTTTGTTTGATTTGAGGTTTTACATCCCCGTCAACACTGAATAGGTCATTTTGGAGATGTCTCTTCCAATTTTGTGGGACTTTTACCTGACATTGAGATGAAGTTACATCTCAAGCCCTGTTGCCCAATGAAACCAGTAGGGTTTATAAGCATGGACATTGCTTTGCCTGAGCTTAGATATTTAGTATATAGCAATGTCAAGTGGTCTCCTACACTAAAGGTTTTCTGGTACACAGGTGAGCGATATAGGGCCATTGGGCCCTCTTGTTAAATGAAAGTTTAGAAAAATCTTCTTCTCTGAAACTGCAAGGCCCAGGTCTTTGATATTTGGTATGAAGCGTCATCTAATGGACCTCTACCAAGATTGTTCAAATTATAGCCCTGGGGCCAAAAATGCCTCCATGCCAGGGCCCACCGGTTTTACATAGACTTATATAGGGAAAACCTTTGAAAGTCTTCTTATCTGAAACCACAAGGCCCAGGTCTTTGGTATTTGGTATGAGGCTTCATCTAGTGGACCTCTACCAAGATTGTTCAAATTATAGCCCTGGGGCCAAAAATACCCCGCGCTAGGACCCTATAGCCCTGCTGCCAAAAATGCCCTGCGCTGGGGCCTACTAGTTTTACATTGACTTATATAGGGAAAACCTTTAAAAATCTTTTTATCTGAAACCAGATGGCCCAGGTGTTTGATATTTGGTATGAAGTTGTATCTAGTGGACCTCTACCAAGATTTTCCAATTATAGCCCTGGAGCCAAAAAAGCCCCCGGGCCAGGGCCCATCGGTTTTAGATAGGCTTACCAATTTCGTAAAATCGTTTGTCAATATATAAAGATTGGGTACAACATCAATATTATAAAACAAACTGCATGCATGGTGGTTAACCCAATCACGGTTGGCAACTTTGCTTCCCTCTTTGATTGCACACCGGTGGGTCTGGCTTAAGATTATATGACGGTTCCAGCGTAAAAACATAAATAGAATTTTATTTTAGTATTCTTTATGTTGGTTGGCGCCTGATGCTCCGTCTTTGGTTGGGCCCCTCGGAGTCTAACTGTTGGTTTTCTTTTGCTCCAGCAATTCTGTTGTTGTATGCTGTCGAGTCCTCAACCTTGTTTCATCTCTGTAGTTTTTTATGTCCCCAGTAGCGATAGCGGGGACATATTGTTTTTGCCCTGTCTGTTTGTTTGTTTGTTGGTTTGTTGGTTTGTACGTGGACAACTTTAAAGTTGGCCATAACTTTTGAACCGTTTGAGATAGAGCTTTCATATTTGGCCTGAAGGTTCCTTGTGACAAGACCTTCACATTCATGCAAAAAAAATGACATGTGACCTTGACCTTGACCTTTGACCTACTTAAAAGAAAAAAATAACATTGGTCATAACTTTTGAACCTCTTAAGATACAGCCTTCATATTTAGCATGTATGTTCCTTGTGACAAAAGCTTTACATTCATTTAAATAATTTTGACCTGTGACCTTGACCTTGACCTTTGACCTACTTAAAATAAAAAAATAACATTTTGGTCATTTCTTTGAACGGTTTGAGATAGAGCCTTCATATTTTGCATGTAGGTTTCTTGTGATAAGAGCTTTACATTCACACAAAAAATTTTGACCTGTGACCTTGACCTTTTGACCTACATAAAAGAAAAAGTTAACATTTGTCATAACTTTTGAACCGTTTGAGATACAGCCTTCATATTTAGCAGGTATGTTCCTTTTGACAAAAACTTTACATTCATGCAAAAAATTTTGACCTGTGAAATTGACCTTTGACCTACTTAAAAGAAAAAAATAACATTGGTCATAACTTTTGAACCTCTTAAGATACAGCCTTCATATTTAGCATGTATGTTCCTTGTGACAAAAGCTTTACATTCATTTAAATAATTTTGACCTGTGACCTTGACCTTGACCTTTGACCTACTTAAAATAAAAAAATAACATTTTGGTCATTTCTTTGAACGGTTTGAGATAGAGCCTTCATATTTTGCATGTAGGTTTCTTGTGATAAGAGCTTTACATTCACACAAAAAATTTTGACCTGTGACCTTGACCTTTTGACCTACATAAAAGAAAAAGTTAACATTTGTCATAACTTTTGAACCGTTTGAGATACAGCCTTCATATTTAGCAGGTATGTTCCTTTTGACAAAAACTTTACATTCATGCAAAAAATTTTGACCTGTGAAATTGACCTTTGACCTACTTAAAATAAAAAAATAACATTTTGGTCATATCTTTTGAACGGTTTGAGATAGAGCCTTCATATTTTGCATGTAGGTTCCTTGTGACAAGAGCTTTACATTCACTTAAAAATTTTGACCTGTGACCTTGACCTTTGACCTACATAAAAGAAAAAGTTAACATTTATCATAACTTTTGAGCCATTTGAGATACAGCCTTCATATTTAGCATGTAGGTTCCTTGTGACAAACGATTTACATTCATGCAAAAATTTTGACCTGTGACCTTGACCTTTGACAAACTTAAAAAATAAACATTTTTGGTCATAACTTTCGAACCGTTTGGGATAGAGTTTTCATATTTGACATGTAGGTTCGCTGTGATTAGAGCTTTTCATTCATGCAAAATGTTTGGACCTTGACCTTTGACCTACTTAAAAGAAAAAAGAAAATTGTTCATATTTTTTTAACCGTTTAAGATAGAGCCTTGATATTTGCCATGTAGGTCCCTTGTGACAAGAGCTTTACATTCATGCAAATTTTTTTTACCTTTAAAGAAAAAATATTATTGTTCATTACTTTTGAACCGTTTGAGATAGAGCTTTCATATTTGGCATGTAAGTTTCTTGTGTCAAGGGCTTCCCACACAAACAAAAATCTTGAACTGTGAGCAACTTTGAATAAAAAATGACCATGCCCGGGGACATGTTCGTGTTTCAACACATCTTGTTTATTTGTATGTTCTCGGAGATGTTACACTGATGAGTTAGAAAGCCTTCATGAGGACTAAACAAAATTAGTGTACACCCTGACAGAGGTAAGGGCGAGGATTATGGCCATGTAAAATCGATTTAAGCCCCCCAGTGGAATTCTTTCCACTGACCGCTCAAAGGCGGTTCTTCTGTGGTGGTTTATTTATGTTGTTGTTTGTTACTACTTATTGTGTGTATCACTTGTGTCTTTTTATTTTGGATGGCCATTTGGCCATTTTATGGGAAAGTAACTGTCCTTATGGCCATCCTTTGTTTGGGTTTCCATTATGGTCTGGTCACCTTATGTTTGTGTTTCTTTCCCTTTGGTGTCTGATGGGTGGAGTAAGTTAATTGTATCGATTCCTGAACTTTGTTTTACTTCTACTTTACATAGGGAAAACCTTCAAAAATCTTGTCTGTCACCAGAAGGCCTAGGTTTTTGATATTTGGTATGAAGCTTCATCAAGTGGACCTCTACCAAGATTGATCAAATTATAGCCCTTGGGCCAAAAATACCCCCACGCCAGTGCCCACTGGTTTTACATAGACTTACACAGGGAAAACCTTTAAAAATCTTCTAGTCTGAAACCAGATGGCATATTTGTTTGAAATTTGGTACGAAGTTATATCCAGTGGACCTCTACCAAGATTGTTCAAATTATAGCCCTGGGGCCAAAAATGCCCCCACACAAGGGCCCACCAGTTTTACATAGACTTATATAGGGAAAATTTTAAAAATCTTCCTGTCTGAAACCAGAAAAAACAGGTCTTTAGCTTTGTCTAGTGGACCTCTACCAAGTTTGTTCAAATTATAGCCCTGAGGCCAAAATGGCCCTAGGCCCCACTGGTTTTTCTTAGACATATATAGGGAAAATCTTCTTGTTTGAAACCAGAAGACCCAGGTCTTTGGTGATTGGTATGTAGCTTCGTCTAGCTGACCTCTACCAAGATTGTCCAAATTATAGCCCTGGGACCAAAAAATCCCCCACGCTGGGCCCCACCTGTTTTACATAAACTTAAGGGAAAGTCTTTAAAAATCTTCTCGTCTGAAACCATAGGCCCAGGTATTGTCTTGTTTGTAAGCCTGAGCCGCTTCATCTCCTGCTGGTGCACTAGGACCTGATTGTCAGGGTCCACAAGGTGTCCAAATAGTGACATATTAGTCAACTCTGTATATCATAGGGAACCACGGACTCATATGTCTAGCGTCTGATGCCAACACTTGTTTTCTATACATTGCTTATGATCATCTGGTGACTGGTGAGTGATACAGGGCCATCTTGGCCCTCTTGTTTCAGTATTTTCTTCAAGCAGATGCCCTTTTCAAATCAGATTAATTTAAAAAAATTCATTGAAAATTTCTAAAATTCTTGCAAACTTTGAATGCCTTTATCAGCTGCATTGTGCGGTTATTTAACCCTAGACGATGGAATACATTTGCTGGAACAAATATTGCAGTAACAGACTGAAAAGGTTCCATACTATTTCCCATTCCATCGATAAATTTTTAACATTTCAACAATTAATAAAATGTACTTGCTCTGTAACTGCATTATGATAACAAATCCATGAAACATAATGCATTCTTTCATATCTCCAAAATGGTTACTTTTCTGATGAAATTTGTATTATTTTTCTTATTTGAGCCCCGCCAAGCGAATTTGGGTCTTCGAGCATTCCGTCATGACAAATTTTAACTGCGCATGCCCAGCCATTCAGAGGGGCCAGGGATATGGCTTTCTGTCTGAAGGTTCCTCTTGATTCACTGCTTGTATGAGGGAGCAGCGAAGGTTCTGGCGAGACTGCGCGGATGCGCAGGCTCGCTTGAACCTTCGCTGCTCGCATAGGCGATAAGTACCAAAATCGCTTGACGGGGCCCATTTATTCTCCAAACATATGTTGTGTTTGCTTGTTAGAACCGCATCAATGAGTTGGTTTTAACGAGTACACACAGCCTCTTTCTTAGAGCAGAAATAAGAAAAATAGCTACCCATGTAAACCCGTTTTCTCTGAATAAAGTGGGGTTTAGAGGGGTATTCATTACACAGAATTGTTTGCATGATGGATTAGCCTGCTTCTATAGCTCAGTCAGGTACATGTCTAGCTGGTGGTCAGGTAGTTGCGGGTGTGATACCTGCCAGGTTGACTGTATTTGTGGAGAGTGATCATGAAATCTTTTCTTCTGTCATTCTGTCTTTTCCACTGATTCAAGAAGGGCAGTTTTCAGTTTATGCCGAAAGAATATGTACAGTTTGGTTAGTAGCTTATGTAAACTCCTCCCAAGAATAAGTGTGAATAGGTCAACTGACTGGCTGGATATGACCCAAATAGTGTTGACTGGGATGTTAAACTCAAAAGAAGGACAAAAA